>OY725351.1:22981371-23438871 GCA_963243735.1 Neocrepidodera transversa
ACAAACATTTTTCAATAAAAAAATTTTTTGTGGCAGTTTTAAAACTATTTAATTTTTTAATATTTCTTATCTCTTTAGGCAAATTATTAAATAGTTTTAAGCCCAGAATACATGGAGATTTTTTCCCAATATTATATTTGCAGAAAGGTATATGAAAATCAAATCTTTGTCGTGTTTCTCGTTCATGATATGTAGAATTAAAAGAAAACTTATTTTTGTTTTGATAAACAAAAACACATAATTCGAAAATATAGAGGCCGGGTAAAGTTAAAATTTTATATTTCCTAAAAATGTCTCGACAACTATATGTTCTCGAAGCACCTGCCATACATCTGATTACTTTTTTTTGAGCAATAAACACATCGGAGAATGAAGGTGAAGTTCCCCAGAAACACAAACCATATCTAAGCTTACTCTCGATTAAACCATGATATAATTGAAGTAATTGAATTTCTGTGAGGACCATTCTTAAATTTTTAAAGAAAGAAAGAAAGAAAGAAAGAAAGAAAGAAAGAAAGAAAGAAAGAAAGAAAGAAAGAAAGAAAGAAAGAAAGAAAGAAAGAAAGAAAGAGAGAGAGATATATTAAATCACGAAGAAATAACGTAAGGAACTTGATTCCTTATGGGAGTCCCCCGACCGCACATACTTTTTTTTATATATAGAGTTATTTTTACTAAAAAAAATATATTAACGATTTTCACCGCCACTGCATTTATGTTTCTCCTTCTTTTTAGCCCCGAGCTAAAAAGTAAAATAAAAACTGCAACACGGTTTGTTATTATTATATTGTAAATTTGTATAATTTTTTATTTGCATCAGCGAGAACGCGTATAATTGAATGTTTTTTTTGCTCTACACTTTCATTAGACGCGACGTTATGTAATTTTTTTTTTTCGTAATTACTGAACGAAAAGGAGGCGCTTAATTAAGGTAATCACTAATAAAGTATTATTAAAATAATTCTAATGTGTTAGTTGATTTAATCTTTTTTTATGCTGTTTTTTTTTTTTAATTTGTGCTGCAATAGACTAGATTTTTTTAACAAAGCTGGATTAATGCAGGTGTTATATAATTTTTGATTCATTTTTATAAAAGATACCTATGTGTTACAAAAAACTTCCAGATTTACGAAAATTTTTGAAAACTTTTTCATAATTATTGGAATTTTTTAAAAATCAATACAATAAAAAAAAATAAAAAATAAACTATTAAAAAATTCACTTATTAATTGTTTTATTAAAGTAGTTCAAGTACCTTTTATATATTTTTTTTAGTCATAGAAAACCTCAGATTTAGGAAAATTTTCGAAAATTTGGCAACGTTGCTTTTAAAAATACCAAAATTGTCCAAATTTGGCATCTAAAAAATGTAAAACATATCAAAAAAATTAAGTTATATAATTTGTTAACTATTTTTTGCTCCAAATATTCCTAGACTATTATTAAATTAATTTTGGAATTAGAAAAAGATATAAATTACGAAATCCGTCCAATATTTCAAATAGTTTTATCCCTTTTCATCCTGCAAAACGTCTTTCAGCGTCTCAAGAAACCAAAAAACCGTCTAAAGCAAAACGACGCTTTGTCTGCCTCCCTTGATCAATACTGGGAGGAGGCAGTGACGTCATATCTCGGCCATCTTGTCATATCGGCCTCCATTCGGAGAGATGCGATCTCCTGAAAGCATCCTCTCTATTCCCCTCGTCGTCCTTTTCAGGTTCCGAAAGCTGAAAGTCCCGAAACTGGTCTCCCGCAAATCGGTAGTTGGAGAATCATGGAGTGCTTCCCCGTTTCCCTCCCAACTCACCCGTTCTGCTAAATTATCTGCAAGATAAGATTTTGGAGTAATTGAAATTCAAATATTTTGGTCGAGTTTTTGTGGTTTATTTGTTTCCCCATTTCAGGAAAACACGACTTATAGCGTTTTATACATATAAAAATATTGTCCAGGATAATTGCACTTTGCACTCTTTTTTTTCAGGATATTTTTGTACACTTTTTTTTTAGGTGAATTTTGCTCTAATGCTTTTTCAATAATTATTTAAAAAATAAATGCTCGTTTTCCAGGACAACTGCACCTCATCCTTTTTACAGGACAAATGCGTTTCCAGGAAAATTGTATTTCGTATTTTTTCCAGCGTAATTGATCTTATTTTTTTCGAAAACAATTGCACTCTGTCCTTATTTTATCATAATTGCAATTTGTCCTTTTTTCAGTATAATTTCAGATCGTCCTTTTTCAGGTTCCTATCAATTAGTTGTTTTTTCAGGATATTGTCAGTTCGTTCTTTTTCCAGAATAATTGACCTTGATTTTTCTCGAAAACAATTGCAATCTGTTCTTTTTCAGAATAATGTCAGTTTGTTATTTTTCAAAATATTGACAGTTCATTCTTTTCCCAGGATAATTGACCTTTGTTTTTTTAAGAAAACAATTAGATTTTGCCATTTGTTTAGAATAATGACACTTCGTCCTGTTTCCAAGATAATGCCAGGTCCTTTTTCAGGTTATTATCTTCTCAGAATATTCAGTTCGTTCTTTTTCCAATATAATTGACCTTGGTGTTTTTAGAAAACAATTGCACTCTGTTCTTATTTTAGGATAATTGCAAATCGTCCATTTTTCAGGATAATATCAATTAGTTATTTTTTCAGAATATTCTTAGTTCGTTCTTTTTCCAGGATAATTGCAATTAATTTTTTTCAAAAACAACTGCAGTCTGTCCTTATTTTAGAATAATTGCAATTCATCCTTTTTTCATACTTATTCCAGATCTTCCTTTTTCTGGATAATGTCAGTTAGTTATTGTTTAAGAATATTGTCAGGATAATTGCTATTCGTCCATTTTTCAGGATAGTTCCAGATCGTCTTGTTTCAGGATATATTATCCTTATTTTTTCAGAAAATTCTTAGTTCGTTCTCTTTGCAGGATAATTGTCCTTGTTTTTTTCTGTCCTTATTTTAGGATAATTACAATTCGTTGTTTTTTTAGGATAATTCCAGAACTTCCTTTTTCAGGATAATGTCAATTAGTTAATTTTTCAGAATATTCTTAGTTCGTTCTTTTCCAGGATAATAACACTTGATTTTTTTTCAAAAACAATAGCACTTTGACCTTATTTTAGGATAATTGCAATTCGTCCTTTTTTCAGGATAATTCAAAGTCGTCCTTTTTCAGGATAATGTCAGTTAGTTATTTTTTCAGAATATTGTCAGTTCCATATTTTTCCAGGATAATTAAACATGATTTTTTCGAAAACTATTGCACTCTGAAATTATTTTTTAGGATAATTGCAATTCGTCCTTGTTTTAGGATAATTCCAGTTCATAATTTTTAAGGATAATGTCAGTTAGTTATTTTTTCAGATATTCTTAGATCGTTCTTTTTCCAGGATAATTGCCCTTGACATTTTTCAAAAACAATTGCACTCTGTCCTTATTTTAGTATAATGACAATTGGTCCTTTTTTCGGGATAATTTCAGGTTGCCCTTTTGAGGATATTGTCAATTAGTTATTTTTGCAGGATAATATCAGTTCATTATTTTTTCAGGATAGTCGATCGCCATTCGTTTTCCAAGATAATCACATTTGTGTTTTTTTAAGTGATAATTTTGCTCGTCATTTTTCTATAAGTTTAAACTTTTGGATCTTTGCGATATTTTTTCTTTGAACTTTTTAAAGCGTAATTGAACTTCGTGTTTTTTCCAGGATAATTGATCTCAATTCGCCCTATTTTCAGGAAAATGTCAGTTTGTCCTTTTTTCCAGGATTATTGAACTTCCTCCTCTTTGGAGGATAATTACACGAGTCTTTGAAAGGAAAATTTTGCACTCATGCATTTTCCAGGATAATTTTGCACTCATGCATTTTCCAGGATAATTTTGTTCTCATGATATTTTCAGGATACTTTTTCTTTTCGTCCTTTTCGATTATTTTATTTGTCATTTCTCCAGGACATTTGTACATCGTCTTTTTCAAAGCGTTATTGGATTTAGTGATTTCCAGATTATTTGATATTCATTCGTCCTTTTTTCAGGATAATTTCAGTTTGTCCATTTTTTCAGGATAATTGATCTCCCTCCTTTTTGCAGGATAAATTTACACTTATGCATTTTGCAGGATAATCTTGCTCTCATAATTTTTTTAGAATGATTCTAATTTGTAATAAAACACCCTGTATATAATAGCATAAAATTAAAAATTAATTGAGTTAAGTTAATTATTCATTTGAATTTGAATATTGACCCTAAAATAAATCATTACGGTTTATTTCTACCCCCCCAGTATATATCATCTAATCCGGGCCAGTTATTATTTTATAACAATTTTTAGATAACGGTCTAATTGATGGTGCGGACCGTAAATAATACAGAGTGTGATTTGGGGGATGCCCCCATAGGACCCGAAGGGCATAGACGAAAAACGAAAGGGCGCTATATGAGATCAAGCAGCCGATTGCCTTATCTAAGCGACCAGAAACAGATTAATTCACCCTTCGAAGAGAATCTTTCAAGGGTGTTTCGTTTCTCGTTTAGAAGTTTGATTTTAATTTTATTTTTATGTATTGGCAGTTATTATCTATAAATTGGTTTTTTTTTTAAGGATTAGAAAAAGACATCAAATCTAAGTCCTTAAAGGATCAACAAGAACAGTTTTGTTCCCTTAAAATATTCACTGGCGTCACTTGTTTTAACGAAATTATTCAATTTTAAAATTTTCACCTTTGACTGATTGTAAAACTCAGTAATATTAATTTGACAAAAAATTTTAGCCGTAGTAAAAGTTTCTAAACCTAATATTCTTCATAAAATTGGAAAACAAATATGAAAAATTATACAGGATGATGCTAATAATATGTAAATTTGATTATAAAAAAAGGGGGTAGTAGAAAAAAAGCAAAAAAATGAGTATAAAAAGTAGGAGAAAAAGGTTGGAGAGAATAATAATTCCTACTTGTTGCTAATGGGAAATAATAATCCAATCTTTCTCCCACCATCCGAGCGCAGCGAGGTTCGGAGCAATGAAATAAATCAAACTCTCCGAAAAAAGAAGGAGACATGGAGGATAGTTTGAAACAAAGAAATTAGTAAAAAAGTAGAGAAAAAAAGAAAACAATAGAAAGTAGAGAAAAAAAAGGGAGGAAGGAAGTTGAAGAGTTCGATTGATTTGGTTGCTCCGAACCTCGCTGCGCTCGGCTCGGAGTGGTTGGGGGGGGGAAAGTTGGAATTATTATTTTCCCCAGTATCCACCCCGAGCCGAGCGCAGCGAGATTCGGAGCAATTAAATCAATCAAAAAATACAAGTCCCAATCTGAGTGAAACAATGCATTTTTGTATTTTTCCTAATTCAAATGTAGAAAAATGCATTGTTACTTTTCCAAATCCAATTCAAGTGAAGTAAAATGCATTGTTACTGTTCGAGAGAATTAGAATTTATGAGCATTCACTTCAATCCGAGCGCAGCGAGGTTCGGAGCAATTAATTTAATCAAATTCTCCAAACAATGAATGGGATATGTAGGAATATTTGAAATAAAGAAATTAGTAAAAAAGTAGGGGAAGATAAGGGGAGACAGTAGAGAAAGTAGAGAAAAAAGAGGGGTGCGAGGAAGTTGTAGAGTTTGATTGATTTGATTGCTTCGAGTGGATGGTGGGGGAAAATTAGAATTTGTGAGGAAAATAATAATTCTATATTTTCCAAAGCATTCACTTCAAGCCGAGCGCAGCGAGGTACGGAGCAATTAATATAATCAAATTCTCCAAAAAATGAAGGGGAAATGGAGGAATGTTTGAAATAAAGGAATTTGTAAAAAAGTAGGGGAAGATAAGGGGAAAAGTAAAGTAGAGCAAAAAAGGGGTGCGAGGGTTTAGGTTAGCTTGATTGATTTGATTTGATTTGATTGCTCCGAACCTCGCTGCGCTCGGCTCGGAGTGGATGGCGGAGGAAAATTAGAATTTATGAGAAAAATATTAATTCCATCTTATCCCCACCATCCACTCTGAACCAAGCTCACTGTGGTTCGGAGCCATTAATTTAATCAAATTCTCAAAAAAAAAGAAGGGGATATGGAGAAAAGTTTGAAATAAAGAAATTATTTAAAAAATTAGGGAAGATAAAGGGAGAAAGCGGAAAAAACGTTGGAAAAAAATTAAAACAAAGAAAACACTAAAAAAGTAGAGAAAAAAGGGGAGGGAGGAAGTTGGAGAGCTTGATTGATGTGATTGCTCCGAATCTCACTGCGCTCGGCTCGGAGTGGATTGTGGGAGAAAATTAGAATTTGTGAGAAAAATAATAATTCATCTTTCCACCAGTATTCACTCCGAGCCGAGCGCAGCGAGGTTCGGAGCAATTAATTCAATCAAATTCTCCAAAAAAAGAAGGGGAAATGGAGAAAACTGTGGAATAAAGAAATTAGTAAAAGATAGGATAAAGCGTTGAAAAAAAGTCTAAAACAAAAAGAATAAAAAAGTAGAGAAAAAAAGTTGGAGAGCTTGATTTAGTGGATGGTGAAGGAAAATTAGAATTTGTGAGGAAAATAACAATTCCATTCAAGAAAGTTAAAAAAAGTGGAAAAAATGAAATTAAAGAAAACATTAAAAAATAGAGAAACAAAAGAGAAACAAAAATGGGAGAAAGTTGGAGAACTGGATTTGATTTTATTCTCTAACTTCATAGGCTATAATATTTGTAGAACTAAATTTAATCCTTGTTAAAATATACATATTTACATCGCAGGGATTAACAAATGCGTTTTTGTATTTTACTCCCTCATTTTAGGAACTAAAATGCCACTTTACTCTCTTGAAATAAAATATTTAATAATCTCTATATGGAAACTAAGGTGTCACTTTTACTCCTTTAGGACTAAAATATTGAACCCAGGTTCAAACCCGCGACAGGTTGTATTTTTTTTTTAATTTATAGATACTAAAAATCGTTTTAATCCCTCAATTATCTTGACTCTATTGATTAAAAGTGGCACTTTAGTCTCTTGGTACATAATACACTATTATCTAACTTAAAAATAACAACTAATATTATTATTTTTTTAATTTTGATCATTTGCCCTTTTTTTTCACTGTTTGTATAAATACAAATCCAAATTCAAGGGCGTAGATATGGGAGGGGGTACGAAAAGAAGAAATAAAATATATGAAATGTAGAAACTGACAAATATATTTTTCTAACAGTTTCATTACCCCCTTCCCCCAGGAAAATTACCCCTCCCCCCAGGAAAATAGTTATCTACGGCCTTGTCCGAATTTAATATAAATGAAGCGTTGTCCAATTTGTAGGTCCATTCTTCGCATCCATTGTTGCATCACGCCGATATCGAGTTACCGAAAGGATCTAGAGTCGAAGGCACGCGACCACCGTAACACGTATACGTATCCGTATCCCGGAACTAGTGCCACGTTTGCCGACAATAGAAACTAATTGAGGGAATTTCAGTTAAATTAAGATCAAGTAATCAAATTTCATTTAGGATTTATTTACCTTACCCTTTTTTTTTAACGTAAAATTCTACGATGTGACCGTACGTATTCCAGCATTTATGTGGACCTATAAATCAGTAGCGCTTCTGGCAAATTTATGGCGAAGATAAAGTCACCCCGGAATCGGGAGCTTTTTATAGTGGAGGCCGTGAAATGTAGATGCCGCCTCTCCCGTTCTCTTTTCCCCCGCATAACGCTCTCGTTTCACCCGATAGTCTCATCCTCATTTTATTCGATACCGTCCCCTAACAGTGACGTAGTAAAAAAATCCAATATGACCAAATTAATAATAATAATATATTTTATTAAAAAAAAAACCAGTTCAGTACTCCAAAATATTTTTCATCTAAATCAATTAAGAAATTTTTTATTCTAATAAATAATTAAGTACGCCATTGTTTTAGTTAAATATTATTTTAAATTCCGTCCGGCCGATATTGGACCTTTAGTTTTGGAAGCACCTCGAGATCGATCTTATCCCGTTTTTGGAATTTATGGGATGGTCCCTGCTTATTTGGGTTTTATTTCGGCTTTCGCAAGTTGACGTCCAGATCCCGATTGGCGCTGATAAGCCGAGAGAGTAATGTGTTTCGGAGAAGTCCCTAGTTGGCTGTTCTGAATTTTCGTGGGATGGGAAATTTTTCGCGCGTTAAACCGGGAAATTTATATGACTAGTTGGATTCTCTCGAAAGGCAAGACGATGATCTGCACCAAATTTTTTTATAAAATAGTAAAAATGTTTATATGTTACGTACGAAGAAAAATAAAAATCTTTCATAAAATAATTTATTGTTTAAAAATACTTGATTATTAAAAATTGGTCAGCAGATAATGAAACCTAGAACATTAAAAAAATAGTGAAACAAATTAAACTAACCGTGAGATCGACCATTATCAATCAAAAGTAAATAAAAAGAAAGTGGAAAAAATGTGGAACAGAAGGGGAGAAAAGTGTAAAAAAGGGAAAAATATGATTAAAAGTGGTGAAAAAGGGGGAAAAATAATAGTTGTAAAAAAGAGTGGAAAATGGGGCAAACAACAAGTGTGAGGAAATAGGAAAAATTATGGGAAATGTGAAAAAATAATGAAAATAGGAAAAATAGAGAAAAATAATGAAAAATTGTAAAAACTAGGAAAAAACAATGAAAAATAGGAAAAAATCAAAAATAATTTGAAGAAATAGGAAAAAATAGAAACAAATAGGGACAAATAGGAAAAAAATCGGAAATTAAGAAAAAATAGGAAAAATCGAGAAAATAGTCAAAAACAGGGAAACATGGAGAAATATAGGTAAAAAATTGTGAAAAAAATGGAAAAAAATGGGAAAAAATAATGAAAATATAACAAATAGAAAAAAATAATGAAAAACTAGGAAAAAAACAATGAAAAATAGGAAAAAATCAGAAAAAATTGAGGAAAATAGGAAAAAATTGGGAAAAATACAGAAATTATGGAAAATATAAACAAATAGGGACAAATAGAGGAAATAAGAAAAAAATCGCAAAATAAGAAAAAATAGGAAAAAATGGGGAAATATAGGGAAAAAATTGGGAAAAATAGGAAAAAATAAACTGAAATGGGGAAAGTACAGCAAAATAATGACAAATGGGACAAAATAGTGAAAATAGGAAAAATAGAGAAAAATAATGAAAAATTTAAAAAACTAAGAAAAAATGAAAAATTAGAAAAAAACAGAAAAAATTGAGAAAAATATAGAGAATAAGGAAAAATACATACAAATATAAAAAAATTGCAAGATAAGAAAAAATAGGAGAAATAGAGAAAATGGGCAAAACAGGGAAACATGGTGAAATATAGGGAAAAATAGGGAACAACAAAATAAAATAGGGATAAATAAAGTGAAATAGGGAAAATACAGCAAAATAATGACAAATATGGAAAATGAGGAGAAATAAATGAAATAAGGAAAAAATGGGAAAAAATAATGAAAAACAGGGAAAGATGGGAAAATGCGAGAAAAATGTGGGACACAAGGGGGGAAAAGTGTAAAAAGATGGGAAAAAATGATTAATAGTGGGAAAAAGTGGTGAAATATGGAAAAAAAATAATAGTTGTAAAAAAAGGGAAAAATTGGGCAAACGACAAGTGTGGGTAAAGTAATGGGGAATAAATAATAGTTATTAAATTGGGAATGAGGGGAAAATTGGGGAAAAAAATAATAATTGTAAATAAATGGAGGAAAAAACAATTTGGCATATAACAATAATAGTAAAAAGATATGGGGGAAGAATGGTGCAAGAAATAATAATTGTAAAAATGAGGAAAAAAAAAGTGGTGCAAAGAGTAACAGTTGTAAAAAAAGGGTGGAAAATTTGGACTAAAACAAAAGTAGTAAAAAAATAGGGGCAAAAGAAGACTGCAAAAAATTATAGTTGTAAAAAAATGGGGGAAAATAAAATGGGACAAAAATCACAAGATTGAAAAAAATGGTGCAATGGGGAAAACAGGGGTGCAAAAAACAATAGTTGTAAAAAATGGGGGAAAAATAAAATGTAAAAAAATGGGGCAAAATGACAAGTTAAAAAAAAGAAAAAAACATGGTACAAAAATGAGGCGATAATTGGGGCTAAACTAGTTGTAAAAAAATGGGGAAAAAGGGCGCAAAAATAATAATAATAATAATTTGTGAAGAAATAGGATAAAAATAAAATGGCAACATCACAAGTTTAAAAAAAAGGAGGAAAAAATGGTGCAAAAATAGTTATACAAAAATGAAGCGAAAATTGGGGCTAAAATAGTTGTAAAAAAGGGGGTGAAAATAACAAAAGTTGTAAAAAAGGAGGGAAAATAAAATGGAAAAAAAATGCTGCAAAAATAACAAATTTGAAAAAAATGGTGCAAGAAAAATAGTTGTAAAAAAATGAGTATAAAATTGCAGATAAAATAATAGTTGTAAGAAAAGTAGGGGAAAACAGGGGTTCAAAAAACAGTAGTTGTAAAGAATGGGGGAAAATAAAATGGGGAAAAAATGGGGCAAAAATCACAAGTTTGAAAAAAAGGAGAAAAAACGGTGCAAAAATCAAACGAAAATTGGGGATAAAATAGTTGTAAAAAAATGGATGGAAAAAGGGGTGAAAAAAAAACAAAAGTATTAAAAAAGGGGGGAAAATAAAATAGGGAAAAATGGGGCAAAAATAACAAATTTAAAAAAAAATAGTGCAAGAATAATAGTTAAAATGAAACGAAAATTGGGGCCAAAATAGTTGTCAAAAATGGAGGAAAATAGAGGCACAAAAAATATTATTTGTAAAAAATGGGGAAAAAATAAAAGGGGGCAAAAATTACAAGTTTGAAAAATGGTGCAAAAAAATAAGCCGAAAATTGGGGCTAAAATAATTGTAAAAAATGGGAAAAAAAGGCTACGCAAAAATCAATAGTTGTAAAAAATGAGGAAAAATATCACGGGGCAAAAACAAGTTTAAGAAAAAACAAAAGAGGAAAATGGTGCAAAAAACGCTCGGCTTCTCCCACCCCATTTGCCTCTAAAAAATAGTAACCAGTTAAAAAACAGTGGATGAAACTCTTAAGGAAAATCCTCGAACTCCACTTCCACATCCACTTAAAAAATTTAAAAATAAAAAACAAAAAACTTGACTTACACGTAAAAAAAATCACAAATCCCCACTCCACTTCAGTTGTCCGCTAGCTGAGCGAACAACTCAAGATTCACAGAATCACAAATAGCTAAAACAGGCAGTCAGCAATTAATTGAAGTGAAACAATGGAAAATAATTTAAAAAAAATTAATTTAATCGTAACCGAAAAGGTCGGCCGATTTTTTTTATGTTGATCATTCAGCCGGGTAATCGAAAAAATTAACAAGAGCACATCGGACAATCGCTTACTATAAAAAATCGTTTTTTTTTTAAACTGCCGTGCATAATAATAATAATAATGATAATAATAATAATAACGATAACGATACTGATAACGATAAAGATAACGATAAAGATAACGATACGAGACTGTCATTCAGTAATCTTTTTACACAAAATCATCAGTAACAAACTTAACGATCCAAATTTTCTGCAGAAACTCGATTTTATTGTTCCAAGAATAGCATCTAGAACATGTCAAACCTTTTACCTTCCCACTCCCCGAACTAATATTTTAAAATTTTCTCCCTTACATAAAATGTGCTCAAACTGTAACACAGTGAATTACCAGCTTGACATCTTTAATACTAGTATTTCGGCCATAAAGACGTACTTCTTGGGAAACTAACTGTTATTTCTTTTTTTGTATTTTTTTTTATCTGTTAATGTATGTATGTATTTCTGTATGTATTTTATATTGTTCATAGATCTGTTCTGTAGTTGGGTGCAAACCTGTTTGAACAGTAAATAAATAAAGAAATAAAGAAATAAAGATAACGATAAATATAACGATAAAGATAACGATAAAGATAACGATAAAGATAACGATAAAGATAACGATAAAGATAACGATAAAGATAACGATAAAGATGATAACGATAAAGATAACGATAAATATAACGATAAAGATAACGATAAAGATGATAACGATAAAGATAACGATAAATATAACGATAAAGATAACGATAAATATAACGATAAAGATAACGATAAATATAAAGATAACGATAATGATAATTTTAACGATAAAGATAACGATAAAGATAACGATAAAGATAACGATAAAGATAACGATAAAGATAACGATAAAGATAACGATAAAGATAACGATAAAGATAACGATAAAGATAACGATAAAGATAACGATAATGATAACGATAAAGATAACGATAACGATAACGATAACGATAATAATAATAATAATAATACCCCGAAAGCTGATCGGTGAAATTCTCTAACCTTGTACTAGAGCAATTTTGGTTTTTGGATTTAGAGAGACACGTTACTTCCAATTGTATATTTTAACACATTTGCCACTTTTAGGGGTACTAAGTGGTTATTTAATTCGTTTTATTTTGTACTTGATTAATATCCAGATCGATTTATGGTTGAATATTTTAAGGTAGAGGTGAAACAACAGAACCGTCTGTCCGTCTGTATGTGTCTGTCACAAATGTTTTTTTCCCGAAAACGACGTATAGTAATTTGAAATATTGACAGTCAAATATTATAAATTTTTTAATTATGAATTAGTTTTATGTCCTGAATCCAAAATAATTGTCTTTTAGTAAATTTATGTTCATTAACCCTAATATGTAATGACCCATATCTTTCTCCTATATAAATAAAATTTATCGTATTCACTTACAGGAAATTTAGTTTTTTTTTTTATTTTTCCTTTGGCATTTTTAAAAGACACTTTACCTGGGTGGCAAAACTAGAGTACCTGCCTAAAGCGGTAGGTCGATCCTTGAAAAAATGGAAACAAAAGACGCAGATACAATTCCAGAGCACACGCCGCGAATTGCGCCGCACAATGGAGACACGTCGTTTCGAGTGGCGTTTGTTTTAAAATTACAAGCATCATCAGGACCGTTTCGAAATTATTTATTTAACCAATCCCACGTTTATAATAAATAAAAAATAAGTTCACATGAGTCTAATGGACAAATATTATGATCCGATTTCGCTAAAGTGAAGAAAAGAGAAGGACAAAATTGAAATAAAAAGAAGGGAAAATATGGAAAAATGGTGAAAAATGGGCTAAAATAAAGTAAAAAATGTTAAATAGGAAAATAAAGCAAAATAAAAATAAAGAAAAATAAAGGGGAAAAAATAGAGATAAATAGGGAAAAAATAGGAAAAAACTGGCAAAAAAGTTAAAAATGGGAAAAAAATAGAGACAAAAAAATATATTGAAAATTTGGAAAAAATAATGAAAAACAGGAAATAAAACAAATAAAGAAAAATACATACAAATAGGGGACAAATATGGAATAATAGGGGAAAGCAGGAAAAAATAATTAAAAATAGGGAAAATATAAAAAAGGGAAAAAATATGGGAAAATACGAAAAATTAGTAAAAAATATAGAAAAAATTGGAAAAAATACTAGGAAAATTAGGACAAAATAAAGTAAAATAGGACAAAATAATGTAAAAATAGGAAAAAAATTGGAAAAATATGGGAAAATAAAAAAAAAATTGTGAAAAATAGAGAATAATAAAGAAAAACAGGAAAAAATAAAAAAAAAATAATAAAGAAAAACACGAAAAAACTATGAAAAATAATGAAAAAGAGGAAAAAATCTAAAAAATTTGGGAAAAATAGGAAAAAATCGGAACGTACAGAAAATAGATAAAAACAGGGGCAATAGGAAAAATGGGACAATACAAAAAAGTAGTGAAATACAGGGAAGAAACTGGGAAAAACAGGGGAAATAATAGGAAAAACGGAGAAAAAGAGGGGAAAATAAAATAAAGAAAAAAATTAGGAAAAATATTGGTAAATAGGAATGAATAGTGAAAAATGGGGAAAAATTGAGAAACAAATAAATAAAGAAAAATAGTATATGAAAAACTAGGAAAACTAAAAAAAAATAAAGAGGAAAAAATCAGAAAAAATTCGTATAAATACACAAAAAAGTAAGAAAAATACATACAAATAGGAAAAAATAGGGGAAAATATTAAAAATAATGAATAATATGGAAAAATAGGAAAATAGGGAAAATTGGAGAAAAAAACAGGAAACAAAAGTTGAAAGTAGGAAAAAATATTTCACTATTTTTTCCTATTTTCAACAGTGAAAAATAGAGAAAATAAAAAAAATAATGAAAAATAGTGAAAAAATGGAAGAACTAAAGAAAATATTGAAAAATAGAAAAGAATCAGAAAAAATTGGGAAAAATATAGAAAATACATAAAAATAGGGACAAATAGGAAAAATATGAAAAAATTAGAAAATAGAGAAAAGTAGGGAAAAATAGGGAAAAATCTGTGAAAAATGGAAAATAATAAGAAAAAACGGAGAAAAAGAGGGGAAATAGAATTAAAAAATAAGAAAAATTGGAAAAAATATGGGAAAATGGGAAAAAATAGTCAAAAATGTGGAAGATAAATAAAAAATATAAAGAAAACCAGTGAAATATTTAAAAATTAGGAAAAAATAATAAAACGAAATGGGGAAAAATGGGGCAAAAATTACAAGTTTGAAAAAAATGATGCAAGAATAATAGTCATAAAAAAGTGGGGGAAAAATTGCAGTTAAAAGAATAATTGTAAGAAAAATGGTGGAAAACAGGGGTGCAAAAAATAATTGATGTAAAAAAATGGGGAACAAATAAAATGAGAAAAAATGGTGCAAAAAGTACAAGTTTGAAAAAAAAACGGTTCAAGAATAAGTAGCTGTAAAAAAATGGGGGAAAAATTGGAGTTAAAACAATAGCTGTAAGAAAAGTGGGGGAAAGAGGTGCAAAAAGCAATAGTTGTAAAAAAATGGGGGAAAAATAAAATGGGAGAAAAAGGGTGCAAGTTTGAAAAAAAGCACAAATAAAAATTGGTGTAAAAATAATTATAAAAAAATAGTGAAAAATTGGAAAATTAGGAAAAAATAATAAAAAACAGGAAACAATCAGAAAAAATAGGAAAAACTAGGAAATAATAATGAAACACAGGAAAAATCAGAAAAAAGTGGTATAACAGGAAAAATACATAAAATAGAGAAAAATAATGAAAATAGGGAAAATAGAGAAAAATAAAACAAAACAAAGAAAAACAGTGAAAAACTAGAAAAATTAGGACAAAATAATGAAAAATAGGAAAAATGATCAGAAAAAATAGGAAAAAAATTGGGAAAAAATAGAAAATAGAGGGAAAAATTCGCATAAATAGGGAAAATAGGAAAAAAAAATGAAAAATAGGGAAAAATAGGAAAAAAATTGAGAAATATAGCAAATTGACAAAAATAGGGAAACATGAGGAAATATAGGGAAAATAGGGACAAATAGGAAAAAATAGGGAAAAATATGAAAAAATAGGAAAATGTAGGGAAAATTAGGAGGAAATTATGAAAAACAGGAAAAATAGAAAGCAATAGTAAAAAAAGAAAAGAGAGGGAGAGCGAGAGATATTGAAACACGTTTAAAGTTGAAAAATAACGCACAAACTATTTTTCAAATGCAATTTTTTGTTAGATATTTGGAGGATACTGATCCATTTTTTTTCTCGACTGCCACTTTATTTTAGTTTTAACAATTTTCTTATACCGGCCCTGCAGTTTTATTGTTTTGTTTCAAGTGGCGTTTGTATCAAAGTTCGATGGATCGTGGACCACCGCGCCAGCTGGAATCCTTATAATAATTGTTTAGGATATAGATACGGCACGCGAACGCGCTAATATGCTACCAAAGGTCCTTATACCTCGAGAGGGTGATACTTTAGATGCATTGTCTTAGTTCTTTTTTGTATAAGGGGTGTAAAATCCACGTGTTTTATAGTAATTCTTTTAGTTTCATACAAATATAAAAATAATATTAATTGGGTCTCGTTCTGCATACCGATCTCGAAAAAATTATCTAACTTTATTGAATATCTTTGCTGCACCCAATAAATAACTAGAGTTTAACTAAAACTGATTTGATTTGATTGAATGAGAGTTGAAACGTAAGTGGTGGCTCCGGGAGTAAATTGCCCGAATAAAATTAAAGTGATATCGTAGGAAATGCGTCCCTAGGGTAAAAGGGGGTGTTTGTCCTCCCCTAAATAAAGGCTCGGTTGGTTATTAGATTCGCGCAGCAGGATTCCTGCTGGTTTGGTGTGTTGTTTGTAGTCTGACAGTGATAATAAACAAGCGCTGAGTTGTGATTTAGATTTAAAACTCGTTTAATGATTTTGTTAGGGTGATGTGATAATTTTAATATCATCCTGTATAATTTTTTTTTATCTGTTATCCAATTATTTTGTCTCTTGCGTAGAAATTGTGGCCCTAGTTATTTCTGTTTTAATATATCTGGTTAGTTACTGTCTTTATGATCTAGATTTGGTCCAACTCTGGCCTTATTGTGACCTTACCTCCCTAACAAATTTTTTGATGGGAACTGGAACTAACCGGAAAAAAATTATAAATCACAATTTTTAACCTATTATCGAAATTTATTATTAACTGAAATTCATAAACCAAATGCAGTAAAACAAGAACAGAGAAAAATAAAAAAAATAGTGAAATATTGGAAAAACTTGGGAATAATAATGAAACATAGGAAAAAATTGAGAAAAATAGGAAAATATGGGGAAAATACATAAAATGGGGAACAATAGTGAAAAATGTGAAAAAATGGAGAAAATAAAACAGAATAAAGAATAGTGAAAAATTGGAAAACTAGGACTAGAAAAAAAGAAATAAATTGGGAAAAATACAGAAAATAGAAGAAAAAATACATATAAATAGAGACAAATAGTGAAAAATAATGAAAAATTAAGAAATATAGTAAAAAATAAAGGAGAAAATAGTATAAAATAAGATAAAAAAAAGAAAGAAAAATAGATTTGGAAAAATTGGGAAAAATACAGAAAATAGAGGGAAAGTACATAAAAATAGGGACAAAATAGGAAAAAATGGGAAAATAGAAAAAACGGTAAAAACTGGGAAAAATGGAGGAAAAAAAGAAAATAATAGGAAAAAACAGAGAAAAAGAGCGGAGAATATAGTTAAAAAATTAAGAAAAATAGCAAAAAATATGGGAAAATAGAAAAAAATAGTAAACAATGGGGAAAAATAGAGAAAAATAAAAAATAAAATTGAAAAACTAGGAAAAAATAATTAAAAACAGGAAAAAATCAGAAAAATTGGAAAAAATACACAAAATAGAAGTAAAAATACATACGAATAGGGACAATTAGGAAAAAATAGGGAAAAAATAATGAAAAATAATGAAAAATAATGAACATAATGAAAAAAATAATGAAAAGTATGGAAAAAATGGAAAATAGAGAAAATATTAACAAAATATTAAAGAATAGTGAAACATAGGAAAAAATTGAGAAAACAAAGTTTTGGAATGGGTAAAAATAGAGAAGTAACAAATAAAAATTTATAAAACTTAGGTTATCAAAGTTTTGGAATGGGTAAAAATAGAGGAGGGAAATAAGAAATAAAAATAACCCGAAAAAAGTAATAAATCACAATTTTTAATCTATCAACCAAATTTATTGTTATCTGAAACTCTTAAACCAAATAAAGTAAAACAAGAACAAAGAAAAAAATGAAATATTGGAAAAACTAGGCAATAATAATGAAACATAAGAACAAATCAGAAAAAAAATGGAAAAACTGGGAATAATAATGAAACATGGGAAAAAAATCAGAAAAAATTGGGAAAAATAGAAAAAAATGGGGAAAAAATACATAAAATAGGGAACAATAAAAATAGGGAAAAATGGAAAAAATAAAACAAAATAAAAATAGTAAAAAATTGGAAAACTAGGACAAAATAATGAAAAATAAGAAAAAATGAGAAAAAATTGGGAAACATTGGGAAAAGTCTGGAAAAATTGGGAAAATACAGAAAATAGAGGGAAAGTACATAAAAATGGGGACAAATTAATAAAAAATGGGAAGATTGAAAAAACTAGCGAAAAAGGGAAAAACTGGGAATAATAGGGGAAAATAGGAAATAATAGGAAAAAAAACAGAGAAAAAGAGCGAAAAATATAGTAAAAGAAATAGGAAAAATAGGAAAAGATGGACAAAATAGGAAAAAATATTAAACAATGAGGAAAAATAGAGAAAAATAAAACAAATAAAGAAAAAATTAAAAAATTGGAAAACTAGGAAAAAATAATTAAATACAAGAAAGAATCAGACAACATTGGGTAAAACACACTAAATAGAAGAAAAAATACATACGAATAGGGACAAATAAGAAAGAATAGGGAAAATAATGAAAAATAATGAAAAACATGGAAAAATAGGAAAAAAAATGAAAAAATAGTTGAAAATATTAAAAAATAGTGAATAATAAGGAAAACAAAGAAAATAAAGTTTTGGAATGGATAAAAATACATCAGGGGAGTAAAAAATAAAAAAAAAACCGGAAAAAATTATAAACCACAATTTCTAATCTATTAACCAAATTTAATCAAAACAGAACATCGAAGTCCAAAAAATAATTTTAATCTAATAATAAAGATTTAATGTTCATACTAGTTTACATTATTACAAAATAATAAAAAGAAGAGATTTATAAATTTATTTTACCCAGACTTTTACTTTTCTAAAAAAAAAAACTAAAAATAAGTAAACATAATCTTTCAAATTGACCAAAACATCAACAAAGACATCCAACTGTCAGCTAAGGCATTTATTATCATACGACACTTTTAGAAAATAGAAAAAATATCCACCCAAAAATGTACCAACAACAATGGGGATAAAATACCGTGAACACAACCATAAATACACCCAAATAAAGACTAAACCAATATGTGACAAAGAAGTAGTCAAAATCCCGCGGAGGTTCAACACAAAATTGCAAAACCCACAATCCAAGAAGTAAAGTAACACCTAAACAGTGGTGTACATTAAACATTTATTAAAATTATACAAAAATTATTCAGAATATTTTACTGATCCCAAAAATATATAAATCTGTCAAAATAATTGGAACTAATATTTACGAATCAGAAATTGTAACGTAACGAAAAATAGAGATGTTGAAAAAGTAACTATTCGTTCTTTAGTAACGATTATTAATTTAAAATGTGAATAGTTATTTAATTACTATGGTCATTTTTGCGTGGTCGGTAGAAAATGCTCAAAATAAAGAAAACTAGAGTTAAATAGAGAAAAATATAGAAAATAGGGAAAATAGGCAAAAATAGGGAAAAATACGAAAAAGAGGAAAAGTAGGGAAAATAGGGAACAATAGTGAAAAATTCGGAAAAATAAAGTGAAATAAGGAAAATAAAGCAAAAAAGGGACATATAGGAAAAAATAAAGAAAATGGGAAAAACAAAGAAAACAGAAAAAAATAGGAAAAAATATTGAAAAAAGGGAAAGCTATGGAGAGATGGAAAACAATGTGAAAAAATAGTAAAAAATAAAGTAAAATGGGAAAAAATAATGAATAAGAGAAAAAAATAGGAAACATTGAAAAAAAATGGAAAAAATGGCAAAAAACAGGAAAAAAATGGAAAAAATTGCAAAAAACAGGGAAAACGGGGAAAAAAAGGGGAAAATAGAGGAAAATAAATAAAATTAGGAAAATATAAAAGAAATACTAAAAATCTTGTAAAATAAGAAAAAATTAGAGCAAAATAGGGAAAAATAGAGCAAAATAAAGAAAAACACTGAAAAATTGGAAAAACTATAAAAAATAAGAAAAATAAATAAAATAAAGGATGGTAGAGAAAAATTTGTGAAAAATGGGGACAAACAGGAAAAAATAAGAAAAAATAGTAAAATTGGAAAAAATAGAGAAAACAGAGAAAAATAGGAAAAAATATTAGTTTATTTATAGAAAAAATAGGAAAAATCGGAAAAAAAATAGAAAAGTAGAGAAAATAGGGTAAAATGGGAAAAAAGGAACAAAAATAAAATGTTGAAAAATTAAGCAAGACAGAATAAATAGGGAAAAATAGAGAAAAATTAGGAAAAATAGGGAAAAATGGAGAAAAATAAAAAATAAAACGAAAAATAAACAAAGAATAAATAGAGAAAATAGGAAAAAATTAGGGAAAATTATGAAAAATGGAGAAAATAGGTAAAACTGGGTAAAAATTGGGAAAAATAGAGAAATATAAAGCAAAAAAAATAAAAACAGGAAATTAAAATAGTGAAAAGTTGGAATAAATAAAATAATAACAATCAAGAAAAATAAAGGAAAAGTAGTGAAAAATTGGAAAAACCATAAAAAAATATAAGAAAAAAAAGGCAGAAATGGATAAAAAAAAACAAAAAAGTAGTAAAACTTTTTGAAAAAAACGGACAAACATGAAAAAATAAGGAAAAAGTGGTAAAGATAGAGAAAATAGGGAAAAATAAAGTGAAACAAGAACAAAGAACAGCAAAATAGGGGAAATCGGAACAAAAAGGAAAAAAAAGGTGAAAATAGGAATAATAGGAAAAATTGAAAAAAATAAGAAACATAAAGTAAAACAGAGAAAATAAAGCAAAAGATAAAAAATAGGAAAACAGAAAAATAAATCAAAACAGGAAAAAATAGGGAAAAAGAGAAAAATAAAGAAAAACGGGAAAAAATAGGGAAAGTGAGAAAAATAAAGAATAGTAAAAAATTAAGCAAAATAAGGAAAAATAAAGGATATTGGGAAATATAGGGAACAATAGGGACAAATTGGAAATATATGGTAAAATAGGTAAAAAAAAATGGCGAAAAATAGTTACAAATAGGGACAAATAGGCGAAAAATGGGAAAAATATAAAAAATAATGAAAATAGGAAAACTATGAAAAATAGAAAAAATGGGAAAATAGGAGAAATAGGAAAAATACTAAATATAAGAAAAATAGGACAAATAGGAAAAATAAGAAAAATACTAAAAATAATGAAAAATGGAAAAAAATGATAAAAATACAGAATAGAGAAAATAGCCAAAAGTAGGGGAAAATATAGGAAAAATAGATAAAAATTGGGAAATATATTAAAAATACGGACAAATAAGGAAAAATTGGGAATAATAGAAAACAATAGTAAACAATATGAAAAAGTAGATAAAATCGGGAAAATATAGAAAAATATCTAAAAATACGAAACAATACGGAAAAATATGGAAAAATACGGAAAAATATGGAAAAATGGGAAAAAACAGGATAAAATAAAAAAAAACAAAGAAAATTGAAAATAATTATGAAAAGGATAAATAGAAAGAAGTATGAAAAATTGAAAGAGTATGAAGAAGAGTAAAATATAAAAAAAGGAAAAAAAGAAAATAAAAAGAAAAAAAAGGAAAAGAAAGGAAAAAATGTAAAAAAATGGAATAAGATGGAAAAAATGGAAAAAAATGGAAAAAACGGAAAAAATGGAAAAAAAGGAAAAAGCAAAAGAGGAAAAAAAAGGAAAAAGCAAAAGAGGAAAAAAAAGAAATGCTAAATTTAAGTCAATAATAGTGCCGTATAATATTAATTTATTTGAAGGATACTGATGATAAATTGAAAATATTAGAATCAATTTGGATAAGGAAAATATTACATTGGACCAAAAAAAATAATACTCCACCACTGTACATATTTTTGATACAAAAGCTGAAAAATTCTGTTGCTAACCTACATTTTAAGTTTAAGGATACACAATACTAATCCTAAGTTTTGACATATCAACAATGTCGATAATTACGTGTTGTGGTGCCAGAGTATGGACAAACAAAAGAAAATCTACCTGTAGTGGCGCCTAGGGTGTTTCGAAAAGAATCGAAACGTTGATAACAAATAGTGCAAATAACAAAAATAATGTTTGTAAGTGTTATTGTATAGACGAGAGGGTCGAATTATAGGTTGATGGTACTTTTGTAAATAAATAGCTAATTATATTTCAAGTGGAATACAAGAATTTGAAGGGTTAATTTGTTTAATTGTAACAGTGGCGGAACTTTAACGACTATTTTAAAGGAAACAAAAAAATTGTCAAAAAATTTTGGAACTCTACAAACTTTTTATAATATTATTTTTTATTTACTTTTATGCTTAATCCAATTCTGTAATCACAATTTTTAAATTTTACAATAATAAGAAAAAAATTGAGAAATTTTAAAATTTCTCTTAATACAATTTTTTATTTAGTGTTTAGCATTAGAATTAAATTTTACATATAAAAAAATCACCAATTTTAAGTATTTAGACCCCTACAACTTTTTTGTCTTAATAGGCGCAAACTTTTTGTATTACAATTTTTTATTGACTTTTATGTTTAATCCAAATCTGAAATTATAATTTTAAATTTAATACAAATAAGAAAAAAAAATTACAAATTTTAAAAGTTTATACCCCTACAACTTTTTTGACTTATTAGGCGCAAATTTTTCGTGATACGATTTTTATTTAATTTTTTATGCTTAAACCAAATCTGTAATCAGAATTTTAAATTTTAAAGAAAAAAAAATGGACAAATTTTAAAAATTTATTCTACAACTTTTTTGACTTAATAGGCGCAAACTTTTTGTATTGCAATTTTTTATTTATTTCTATGTTTAATCCAAATCTGTAATGAGAATATTAAATTTTGCACAAATAAGAAAAAAAATTGAGAAATTGTTAAACTTTAGACAATTACAACTTTTTTGTCTTAATAGGCGCAAACTGTTCGTCATGCAGTTTTTTATTTACTTTTATGTGTCATATAAATCTGAAATCAAAATTTAAAATTTTATACAAATAAAAAAAAAATAACGAATTTTAAAACTTTAGGCCACTACAACTTTTTGTTTTAATAGGCGCAAACTTCTCGTCATGCAATTTAGACCTGTACAACTTTTTTGTCTGAAATGAATCTGAAATTAGAATATTAAATTTTACACTAATAAAAAAATAGACAAAGTTAAAAAATTTAGATTACTGCAACTTTTTTGTCTTAATAGGCGCAAACTTTTATTTACTTTTATGTTTTATTCAAATCTAAAATCAAAATTTAAAATTTTATACAAATAACAAAAAAAAAATAATGAATTTTAAAACTTTATTCCACTAAAACTTGTTTTATCTTAATAGGCGCTAACTTCATCATGAAGTTTTTTTTTACTTTTAAATATTATTAAAATTTGAAATCAAAATTTAAAATTTTATATAAGGAGGAAAAAAAATTGACGAATTTTAAAACTTTAGGCCACTACAACTTTTTTTATCTTAATAGGCGCTAACTTTTCGTCATGCAATTTTTTATTTACTTTTATGTTTCATCCAAGTCTGTAATCAGAATTTAAGTTTTACAAAAATAAGAAAAAAAAATTGACAAATATTAAAAATTGAGACTACTAAAACTTTTTTATCTTAATAGGCGCTAACTTTTCGTCATGCAATTTTTTTATTTACTTTTATGTTTCATCCAAATCTGAAATTAAAATTTAAAATTTTATACAATAAGAAAAAAAATTAAGGAATTTTAAAACTTTAGGCCACTACAATTTTTTTGTTTTAATAGGCGCAAACTTTTCGCCATGCAATTTTTTATTTACTTTTATGTTTTATTAAAATTTGAAATCAAAATTTAAAATTTTATACAAATAACAAAAAAAAAATAATGAATTTTAAAACTTTAGGCCACTACAACTTTTTTTATCTTAATAGGCGCTAACTTTTCATCATGCATTTTTTTTTATTTACTTTTTTGTTTTATTAAAATTTGAAATCAACATTTAAAATTTTATACAAGGAAGAAAAAAAATTGACGAATTTTAAAACTTTAGGCCACTACAACTTTTTTTGTCTTAATAGGCCCAAATTTTTGTCTCCTTTTATATTCTTAATCAAAATCTGAAATTAATTGTCTAAAATTAAAATTTCCAATTTCAGATGATTCAATATAAAACAGTAAACAAAAAATTATATTACAAAAAATTTGCGCCTAAGACAAAAAAGTTGTAGGAGTCTGAAATTTTAAAATTTGTGAAATTTTTGACCTTTAAATTTGCATTTTTTACAAGACTAATTGAAACAGAGTGATTGTAGCTAAAATATCGAAGAATCGATTTTGTATTAAAAAAAAAAAATCTTCCAACAACTTCGAATTTAGTAACTTAACTGTCCATTTTTTTTATCATTTTTTTTTCTGACCCGACATTCACATTCACATTCGCATTCACATTTTCCCAAATCAGCAACGGTGCATAAAAGTCAATTTAGTGTGAGAAACCGTCAACATTATGGGTAAATTATGGAACAATTAGCCACCGCGGCAATGCCAAACAGCAATTAGATTCGTCACGAATGCCGCACCATTGTCAAAACAAACCATAAAAATTAGTAACGGCCTATGGTGAAACGCCCTCCTCAGTAATAGAGAGAAACTAAATCGAACGAGAACAAAATGAAACAAGAGATAGCGTATAATTGAACGGGACGAATTTCCGAATTTCACTCGTAAGTTGCATATACGAGGGGGAAAAATTCCAAGATAAAAACTAAAAACTAGAACGTGATTTTTTTCTTATTAATTACAAAAGTTATTTTAACCTGTTAGTTCCCACCTCTATTCTAAGTTACTATTAATTAGGCACTATGACTGAATTCGGTTTATTTTGTTAAAAATTTATTACCAAGTAAATAATCAACATTTTTATTTCATCTAAAATATGGTAATTAATTGTGTGTGTGTGTGTGTGTGAAGTTAGCCCCCCATTTTGTGAATTTAAAAAAAAAATAGGAAAAAATTACGAAAAATTGGAAAAATTGAAAAAACAGGGAAAACGGGGTAAAATAGGGGAAAACAGTGAAAAAAGATAAATAAATTGGGAAAAATAGAGGAAAATTAATAAAATTATAAAATAAGAAAAGTAGAGGAAATAGGGATAAATGGGGAAAAAAATAGAATATTAAAAAATTAAGCAAAACAGAAGAAATAGGAAAAAATAGAGAAAAATGAGGAAAAATAGGGAAAATAGGGAAAAATAGGGAAATATAGAGAAAAATAAAAAATAAAACGAAAAATAAATAAAAATAAAAAATAAAACGAAAAATAAAGGAAATAGGGGAAAATATGAAAAAAGCAGAAAATAGGTTAGAAATACATTTGGAAAAATAGAGAAATATAAGGAAAAATAAAGTTAAAAAGGGAAAAATAGGGAAAAATAGAGAAAAATGAAGAATAAAACGGAAAACAAATTAAAATAGAGAAAAGTCGGAATAAATAAAAAAAAGTAAGGAAAAGTAGACAGAAAAAAATTATAAATTGGGGAAAAATAGGGAATAATAGTGAAAAATCAAGAAAAATAAAGGAGAAATAGTGAAAAATTGGAAAAACTAAAAAAATTAAAAAAATAGGGAGAAATGGATAAAAAAAGGAAAAAAATAGGAAAACATTTTGGAAAAGTACGGACAAACATGAAAAAATAAGGAAAAAATGGAAAAGATAGAGAAAATGGGGAAAATAAAGTAAAACAAGAACAAAGAAGAGCAAAATAGGAATAATGGGAACAAAAAGGAAAAAATAGAAGAAAATAGGAATAATAGGAAAAATGGAAAAAAATAAAAAAAATAAAGCAAAACATAAAAAATAGGGAAAACGAACAAATAAAGCAAAACAGGAGAAAATAGGGAAAATAAGAAAAATAAAGAAGAATAGTAAAAAATAAAGTAGAATAGAGAATAATTAAGGATATAGGAAGAAATAGGGAAGATTGGAAAAATATGCTAAAATAGGAAGAAATATGGAAAACGGTGAAAAATAATTATAAACAGTGACAAATAGGGAAAAATAGGAAAAATGGAACAAATAGAAAAAATAGGAAAAATGGGAAAAATAGGAAAAATAATGAAAAATGGGAAAAAATAATAAAAATAGAGAAAATAGCCAAATGTAGGGGCAAATATAGGAAAAAATATGGAAAAATTGGGAAATATGGTAAAAAAACGGACAAATAAGGATAAATAGGGAATAATAGAAAACAAAATTGAAAAATATGAAAAAATATGAAAAAGAATGGGAAAAATAGGAAACAATAAGGAAAAATACGGAAAAACACAAAAAATACGGAAAATTACGGATAAATACGGGAAAATACGGAAAAACACGGAGAAATACGGAAAAACACAGAAAAATACGAAAGAATACAGAAAACACGGGAATATACGGAAAAAAACGGAAACATGGGAAAAAACAGGGAAAACAGGGAAAAATAAGGAAAAATAGGATAAATAGAAAGAAGAATAAAAAATGGAAAGAAATATGAAAAATAGTAAAATGGGAAAAAAAAGGAAAAAAAGAAAATAAAAAGGAAAAAAACAGGAAAAAAAGGAACAAAAAATGAAGAAAAAGAAAAAAAAGGAAGACAAAGAAAAAATAATGGGGGCTGAAATCAAATAGTTTTTATTGATTTTGGGCTTGAAATATTTTTTTAATACATAAAATTTGGAACAATGTTCAGAACAACTAGAACAATCTAGTGCAACTGAAAAAAAAATAAAAAAAAATTAATGGGGGGCTAGCTCTAAAAATAGTTTTTTTTAGAGTTTTTCGGCATTTGTATTTAAGTTTAAGAAATAATTGTCTGGAACAATTTAGTACAAACTCAGAACAATTTGGAACAACTTTCAAAATATTAAAAACTTCACACACACACACACACACACACACACACTAATTAATTGTCACGTTGAAGTGATACCATGATTTTTATATTTCATTATTTATAAAAAAAATATAATCGAAAATTAATACTTATAGCTATATCAATATCTGTGAGGTAAATTCTTCCGAGAATCAAGAATAAAGAATGTGTGGTCTTCACAGGGTGCTCGGTCTTGGTCAGTGTTATGACAATACGCCAATTATGGACAGCAGCCCTACCCACTGAGACTACCACCAACTCGACAGATGATTAATATTTCCCTTTATTAAATTATCATCCCCATGGGATATGAACAACATCTGGTTTTGTCAAATATTGTCCATGGAGCTGTGGAAATATGATTAAAATCTTGTTTTGGTAGAAGAGACACTAACTGAGAATGATTTTTGTGTTGGTTGAAACTGGGTGGAGTCCAAGTTACACCCCTATCGATTTTTTTTTTGTTTGAAAATTCTTAAAACCGATATTTTAGTTTGGGAATTATGTTTTGGATTATTTTACTTTTTAACGTTAATTTTAATATTTGTTAAATGAACCATAATAAAAAATGAAATATTGTTTCCTATAAATACTTCAGATGAAAATATAAAAAAATTGTATTTTTTTTAAGTACAATTTTTAAAATTTTGATTTAAAATTCAGTATAAAAAATTAACAAAACAATTTTTTACAAATATTTGTAAAATTTCAAACTCTTGACAGATTTTAAATTCAACATAAAAAATGAACAATCAATTTTTTTTCGAAATATTTGTAAAATTTAAAATTACAATTTCAGAAATTCAGCACAAAAAATGAATAATATAATTTTAAATTCAACATAAAAAATGAACAATCAATTTTTTTTCGAAATATTTGTAAAATTTAAAATTACAATTTCAGAAATTCAGCACAAAAAATGAATAAAATAATTTTAAATTCAACATAAAAAATGAACAATCAATTTTTTTTCGAAATATTTGTAAAATTTAAAATTACAATTTCAGAAATTCAGCACAAACAATGAATAATATAATTTTAAATTCAACATAAAAAATGAACAATCAATTTTTTTTCGAAATATTTGTAAAATTTAAAATTACAATTTCAGAAATTCAGCACAAAAAATGAATAAAATAATTTTAAATTCAACATAAAAAATGAACAATCAATTTTTTTTCGAAATATTTGTAAAATTTAAAATTACAATTTCAGAAATTCAGCACAAAAAATGAATAAAATAATTTTAAATTAAACATAAAAAATGAACAATCAATTTTTTTTCGAAATATTTGTAAAATTTAAAATTACAATTTCAGAAATTCAGCACAAAAAATGAATAAAATAATTTTAAATTCAACATAAAAAATGAACAATCAATTTTTTTTCGAAATATTTGTAAAATTTAAAATTACAATTTCATAAATTCAGCACAAAAAATGAATAAAATAATTTTAAATTCAACATAAAAAATGAACAATCAATTTTTTTTCGAAATATTTGTAAAATTTAAAATTACAATTTCATAAATTCAGCACAAAAAATGAATAAAATAATTTTAAATTCAACATAAAAAATGAACAATCAATTTTTTTTCGAAATATTTGTAAAATTTAAAATTACAATTTCAGAAATTCAGCACAAAAAATGAATAAAATAATTTTAAATTCAACATAAAAAATGAACAATCAATTTTTTTTCGAAATATTTGTAAAATTTATAATTACAATTTCAGAAATTCAGCACAAAAAATGAATAAAATAATTTTAAATTCAACATAAAAAATGAACAATCAATTTTTTTTCGAAATATTTGTAAAATTTAAAATTACAATTTCAGAAATTCAGCACAAAAAATGAATAAAATAATTTTAAATTCAACATAAAAAATGAACAATCAATTTTTTTTCGAAATATTTGTAAAATTTATAATTACAATTTCAGAAATTCAGCACAAAAAATGAATAAAATAATTTTAAATTCAACATAAAAAATGAACAATCAATTTTTTTTCGAAATATTTGTAAAATTTAAAATTACAATTTCATAAATTCAGCACAAAAAATGAATAAAATAATTTTAAATTCAACATAAAAAATGAACAATCAATTTTTTTTCGAAATATTTGTAAAATTTAAAATTACAATTTCAGAAATTCAGCACAAAAAATGAATAAAATAATTTTAAATTCAACATAAAAAATGAACAATCAATTTTTTTTCGAAATATTTGTAAAATTTAAAATTACAATTTCAGAAATTCAGCACAAAAAATGAATAAAATAATTTTAAATTCAACATAAAAAATGAACAATCAATTTTTTTTCGAAATATTTGTAAAATTTAAAATTACAATTTCATAAATTCAGCACAAAAAATGAATAAAATAATTTTAAATTCAACATAAAAAATGAACAATCAATTTTTTTTCGAAATATTTGTAAAATTTAAAATTACAATTTCAGAAATTCAGCACAAAAAATGAATAAAATAATTTTAAATTCAACATAAAAAATGAACAATCAATTTTTTTTCGAAATATTTGTAAAATTTATAATTACAATTTCAGAAATTCAGCACAAAAAATGAATAAAATAATTTTAAATTCAACATAAAAAATGAACAATCAATTTTTTTTCGAAATATTTGTAAAATTTAAAATTACAATTTCAGAAATTCAGCACAAAAAATGAATAAAATAATTTTAAATTCAACATAAAAAATGAACAATCAATTTTTTTTCGAAATATTTGTAAAATTTATAATTACAATTTCAGAAATTCAGCACAAAAAATGAATAAAATAATTTTAAATTCAACATAAAAAATGAACAATCAATTTTTTTTCGAAATATTTGTAAAATTTAAAATTACAATTTCAGAAATTCAGCACAAAAAATGAATAAAATAATTTTAAATTCAACATAAAAAATGAACAATCAATTTTTTTTCGAAATATTTGTAAAATTTAAAATTACAATTTCAGAAATTCAGCACAAAAAATGAATAAAATAATTTTAAATTCAACATAAAAAATGAACAATCAATTTTTTTTCGAAATATTTGTAAAATTTAAAATTACAATTTCAGAAATTCAGCACAAAAAATGAATAAAATAAATGTTTACGAAACGTCTGTAAAATTTAAAATTCAGATTTCAGAAATTCAACATAAAAAAATGAACAAAATTTTTTACGAAACTGTTGTAAAATTCCGTTTTCAAAAATTCAGCACAAAAAATGAACAAAACAAATGCTTACGAAACGTCTATAAATGTAAAATTCAAATTTTAGAAATTCAGCTTAAAAAAATGAACAAAACTTTTTACGAAACTGTTGTAAAATGTAAAATTCAGATTTCAGAAATTCAGCACAAGAAATGAACAAAATAAATGTTTACGAAACGTCTGTAAAATGTAAAATTCAGATTTCAGAAATTCAGCGTAAATAAATGAACAAATTTTTTTTCCAAATGTTTGTAATATTTAAAATTCCAATTTCAGAAATTCAGCACAAAAAATGAAAAAAACAAATGTTTACGAAACGTCTGTAAAATGTAAAATTCAGATTTCAGAAATTCAGCACAAAAAATGAACACAGCAAATGTTTACGGAACGTCCGTAAAATGTAAAATTCAGATTTCAGAAATTCAGCGTAAATAAATGAACAAATTTTTTTTCCAAATGTTTGTAATATTTAAAATTCCAATTTCAGAAATTCAGCACAAAAAATGAAAAAAACAAATGTTTACGAAACGTCTGTAAAATGTAAAATTCAGATTTCAGAAATTCAGCACAAAAAATGAACACAGCAAATGTTTACGGAACGTCCGTAAAATGTAAAATTCAGATTTCAGAAATTCAGCGCAAAAAATGAACAAAATAAATGTTTACGAAACGTCTGTAAAATGTAAAATTCAGATTTCAGAAATTCAGCACAAAAAATGAACAAAATAAATGTTTACGAAACGTCTGTAAAATGTAAAATTCAGATTTCAGAAATTCAGCGTAAATAAATGAACAAATTTTTTTTCCAAATGTTTGTAATATTTAAAATTCCAATTTCAGAAATTCAGCACAAAAAATGAAAAAAACAAATGTTTACGAAACGTCTGTAAAATGTAAAATTCAGATTTCAGAAATTCAGCACAAAAAATGAACACAGCAAATGTTTACGGAACGTCCGTAAAATGTAAAATTCAGATTTCAGAAATTCAGCGTAAATAAATGAACAAATTTTTTTTCCAAATGTTTGTAATATTTAAAATTCCAATTTCAGAAATTCAGCACAAAAAATGAAAAAAACAAATGTTTACGAAACGTCTGTAAAATGTAAAATTCAGATTTCAGAAATTCAGCACAAAAAATGAACACAGCAAATGTTTACGGAACGTCCGTAAAATGTAAAATTCAGATTTCAGAAATTCAGCGCAAAAAATGAACAAAATAAATGTTTACGAAACGTCTGTAAAATGTAAAATTCAGATTTCAGAAATTCAGCACAAAAAATGAACACAGCAAATGTTTACGGAACGTCCGTAAAATGTAAAATTCAGATTTCAGAAATTCAGCACAAAAAATGAACAAAATAAATGTTTACGAAACGTCTGTAAAATGTAAAATTCAGATTTCAGAAATTCAGCACAAAAAATGAACACAGCAAATGTTTACGGAACGTCCGTAAAATGTAAAATTCAGATTTCAGAAATTCAGCGTAAATAAATGAACAAATTTTTTTTCGAAATATTTGTAATATTTAAAATTCCAATTTCAGAAATTCAGCACAAAAAATGAACAAAACAAATTTTTACGAAACGTCTGTAAAATGTAAAATTCCGTTTTCAGAAATTCAGCACAAAAAATGAACAAAACAAATGCTTACGAAACGTCTATAAATGTAAAATTCAAATTTTAGAAATTCAGCTTAAAAAAATGAACAAAACTTTTTACGAAACTGTTGTAAAATGTAAAATTCAGATTTCAGAAATTCAGCACAAGAAATGAACAAAATAAATGTTTACGAAACGTCTGTAAAATGTAAAATTCAGATTTCAGAAATTCAGCACAAAAAATGAACACAGCAAATGTTTACGGAACGTCCGTAAAATGTAAAATTCAGATTTCAGAAATTCAGCGTAAATAAATGAACAAATTTTTTTTCCAAATGTTTGTAATATTTAAAATTCCAATTTCAGAAATTCAGCACAAAAAATGAAAAAAACAAATGTTTACGAAACATCTGTAAAATGTAAAATTCAGATTTCAGAAATTCAGCACAAAAAATGAACACAGCAAATGTTTACGGAACGTCCGTAAAATGTAAAATTCAGATTTCAGAAATTCAGCACAAAAAATGAACAAAATAAATGTTTACGAAACGTCTGTAAAATGTAAAATTCAGATTTCAGAAATTCAGCACAAAAAATGAACACAGCAAATGTTTACGGAACGTCCGTAAAATGTAAAATTCAGATTTCAGAAATTCAGCACAAAAAATGAACAAAATAAATGTTTACGAAACGTCTGTAAAATGTAAAATTCAGATTTCAGAAATTCAGCACAAAAAATGAACACAGCAAATGTTTACGGAACGTCCGTAAAATGTAAAATTCAGATTTCAGAAATTCAGCACAAAAAATGAACAAAATAAATGTTTACGAAACGTCTGTAAAATGTAAAATTCAGATTTCAGAAATTCAGCACAAAAAATGAACACAGCAAATGTTTACGGAACGTCCGTAAAATGTAAAATTCAGATTTCAGAAATTCAGCGTAAATAAATGAACAAATTTTTTTTCGAAATATTTGTAATATTTAAAATTCCAATTTCAGAAATTCAGCACAAAAAATGAACAAAACAAATTTTTACGAAACGTCTGTAAAATGTAAAATTCAGATTTCAGAAATTCAGCACAAAAAATGAACAAAGCAAATGTTTACGGAACGTCTGTAAAATGTAAAATTCAGATTTCAGAAATTCAGCACAAAAAATGAACAAAGCAAATGTTTACGGAACGTCTGTAAAATGTAAAATTCAGATTTCAGAAATTCAGCACAAAAAATGAACACAGCAAATGTTTACGGAACGTCCGTAAAATGTAAAATTCAGATTTCAGAAATTCAGCACAAAAAATGAACAAAATAAATGTTTACGAAACGTCTGTAAAATGTAAAATTCAGATTTCAGAAATTCAGCACAAAAAATGAACACAGCAAATGTTTACGGAACGTCCGTAAAATGTAAAATTCAGATTTCAGAAATTCAGCGTAAATAAATGAACAAATTTTTTTTCGAAATGTTTGTAATATTTAAAATTCCAATTTCAGAAATTCAGCACAAAAAATGAACAAAACAAATTTTTACGAAACGTCTGTAAAATGTAAAATTCAGATTTCAGAAATTCAGCGTAAATAAATGAACAAATTTTTTTTCGAAATGTTTGTAATATTTAAAATTCCAATTTCAGAAATTCAGCACAAAAAATGAACAAAATAAATGTTTACGAAACGTCTGTAAAATGTAAAATTCAGATTTCAGAAATTCAGCACAAAAAATGAACAAAGCAAATGTTTACGGAACGTCTGTAAAATGTAAAATTCAGATTTCAGAAATTCAGCGTAAATAAATGAACAAAATTTTTTTCGAAATGTTTGTAAAATTTAAAATTCCAATTTCAGAAATTCAGCACAAAAAATGAACAAAATAAATGTTTACGAAACGTCTGTAAAATGTAAAATTCAGATTTCAGAAATTCAGCACAAAAAATGAACAAAACAAATGCTTACGAAACTTCTATAAACGTAAAGTTCAGATTTCAGAAATTCAGCGTAGAAAAATGTATAAAATTTTTTTCAAAACGTTTGTAAAATTTAAAATTCCAATTTCAGAAATTCAGCACAAAAAAATAACAAATCAAATGCTTACGAATCGTCTATAAACATAAAGTTCAGATTTCAGAAATTCAGCGTAAAAAAGTGAACAATTTTTTTTCGAAATGTTTTTAAAATTTAAAATTCCGATTTCGGAAATTCAGCACAAAAAATGAACAAAACAAATTTTTTCGAAACACCTGTAAAATTTAAAATTCAGATTAAAAAAATTCAGCTTAAAAACCAAATTTTTACGAAATGTTTGTAAAATTTCAAATTTAAATTTTAGAAATTCAGCTATAAAAATTAACAAAAGAAATTTTTAGGAAACGTTTGTAAAATTTAAAAAATTCAGGTTTCAGAAATTCGGCACAAAAAATGAACAATGCAATTATTAACTAAATGTTTGGTAAAATTCAGCAATTCAGCATAAAAAATGAACAGAACAATTTTTTACGAAACGTTTCTAAAATTTAAAATTCAGGTTTCAGAAATTCGGCATAAATGAACAAAAAAATGTTTACGAATTGTTTACAAAAATTAAAATTCTGATTTCAAATTTAGAATAAACAAATTTAGCATAAATAAATGAACAAAAAAATGTTTATGAATCGTTTATAAAAGTTCAAATTCTGATTTCAAATCAGGATAAAAAATGAACAAAAATATTTTTTTTTCCAATGTTCCTGTAAAGTTTAAAATTCAAATTGTATAAATTTAGCACAAAAAAGTGAACAAAAAAAAGTTTACGAATCGTTTATAAATGTTAAAATTCTGATTTCAAATTCAACATAAAAAAATCTGATGTGTCCAGCACATGACCTCTCGCAATTTTTGAATTAAAAATTTACAGGTTGACACAAAAAAGTATGAAAAAAAATTATTTTTTTGTAAATCTGGCAACAATGGCAAAAGTTTCGAAAATTTTAATGAGATGAAAATAAACTATAGGGTATACAAAATATTTGTGTAAAACTTTATTGCCGTTTTGTATAATAATGGCGTCATTACCCATAGCAACTGCCACTTCCGGTTGTGCGATTGGCACCAAAATCTAATCAGATCTAATCTAGGGTATCAGAATCCTGTATGCAAAATTTCAAATTTTTTTATTCAGTAGTTTTTGAGTTATCGTTACTACAACATCCATCCAAACACACACACACACACACACACACACACACACACACACACACACACACACACACACACACACACTAACACACACACAGACATCATCGCGAAAATATTAAAATCGTATTCTAGGGACCCTAAAACGTGTTTATTCATTGAAAACTCACTACCCAATTTTTAGCATGATTCCTATACCTCTCTTATCTGAAGAGCGGGAGGTAAAAATGAACAAAAACATTTTTTTTTTCGATTACTTGTAACGTTTAAAATTAAAATTTCAGAAATTCGGCTTAAAAACATGAACAAAAGAAATGTTTATGAATCGTTTATAAATGTTCAAATTCTGATTTCAAATTAGCATAAAAAAATAAACAAAGACATGTTCGAAAATTCACATTTCAGAAATTGAGCATAAAAATAAACAAAAAAAATGTTTACGAATCGTTTATTCTGATTTCAATTCAGCATCAAAAATGAACAAAAACATTTTTTTTTTGAATAGTTTAAAATTCAATTTTTTAGAAATTTAGCATAAAAAATTTATAAAAAAAATGTTTACGAATCGTTTCTAAAATTTAAAATTCTGATTTCAAATCAGCATAAAAAAATGAACAAAAACATTTATTTTTAATGTTTGTAAAGTTTAAAATTCAAATTTCAGAAATTGAGCATAAAAAATAAACAAAAAAAATGTTTATGAATCGTTTCTAAAATTTAAAATTCTGATATCAAATCAGCATAAAAATGAACAAAATAATTTTTACGAATCGTTTATTAATGTTAATATTCTGATTTAAAATCAGCAGAAAAAATAAACAAAAACATGTTCGAAAATTCACATTTCAGAAATTGAGCATAAAAAATAAACAAAAAAAAATGTTTACGAATCGTTTATTCTCATTTCAATTCAGTATAAAAAATGAACAAAAACATTTTTTTTTTGAATAATTGTATAGTTTAAAATTCAATTTTTTAGAAATTTAGCATAAAATATTTACAAAAAAAAATGTTTACGAATCGTTTCTAAAATTTAAGATTCTGATTTCAAATCAACATAAATAATGAACAAATTTTTATTTACGACTTAAGGACTAACGAACCTAAATATTTTTACATTTAATTACAATGAAATAAAATTGCTTTGCTTCGAGCGTAAATAGTCCAAATATCATCGGTACCAACATAATACTTTTTCAAACAAAGTACTGGGAGTCTCACTATATTTTTCCACATTTTGAACTAATTAAGATATCTCGATGCAGTTTTTACTAAACATACATTTTATTAAGATATACCGAAAATGAAATTTTGACTTCCGCTAAGAAAAAACCAAAATGGCACCACGTCAAAGTTCATAAACTAATTTTATTTAAATTGGACATCCTATTAATACATTTTTTGAAAAACCATTTTCGAAAATATTTTGAGACTAAGCACACTGTTATGTAGATAAAGGATGATGTTTTTCAAAAATGTATTATTATACAGGATGTCCCATTTAAATAAAATTAGTTTATGAACTTTGGTTTTTTCTTAGTGGAAGTTACAATTTCATTTCCGGTATAGTCTATATCTTAATTGGTTAGGAAGATACAAGTCCTCAAAATGTGGAAAAATATAGTGAAACACCCGGTACATGTCATAGTTGTCATTTTAACATATACAGTGCGTCCATAAAGTAACGCATAAATTCATTATTAGCTAAATGAACGATTAAATCAGAAATTTCCGAAATAGATCGATTTTTGATTTCAATTTACTATTTTTTCAAATCATAATCTAATATACAGGGTGAACCACCTTCGTATAATGACGTCATCACCATTTTTTTAAATGGAACCCCCCTTTTTTTCAATTTCCGGATTGCCCTTGCTGAGCTGATTCCAAAAATGTATAATATGTTGCTTCAAATTGGTACAGGGTGGGCAAAAATGCAAAAAAAAAATATGAAAATGGTTTATGGAAAGTTATAGGTTACTGAATGTAATAAACAAATTAAATGGAATTACGTAGTTATGCAATTAATGTGATACACTACCAAAAACAAAAAAAACGAAAATTTACAATAAATGTTCAAATTGTTCTCCATTGACCATTATACAATGACTGAACCGGGCATTACTTTCATCTCTAACATTCTGTAGCCATAGCAAGTGTTATGTTCTGTATTTCTTGTCTAATTCGGTCTTGTAGTTGAGGGATATTTCCAGGTCTGTTGAAGTAGACTTTAGATTATAAATAATCCCATAAAAAGAAGTCTAATGGGCTTAGATCAGGTGATCTAGCAGGCCATTCCACTGGTCCCCTTCTTACTATCCACCTTTGTGGAAAAGTTGTGTTTAAAAAATCGCGCACTGTTACTGCGAAATGTGGCGGTGCGCCATCCTGTTGAAACCAGATTCTGCGGTCTACATTAGTGGGTATTTGAATATCAGGGAAAAGTTGGATCAGATCAGGAATTAATGAATTTTGTAGGAAATCCAGATATAATGCTCCTGTTAAGTTTTCATCAAAAAAATATGGACCAATAATTGTATTTCTCACAATACCAGCCCATACGTTGGTTTTTTGTGGTCTTTGCGTATGGTACTCTTGCATCCAGTGTGGATTTTCATTAGACCAATAACGGGTGTTTTGCCGGTTAACATGACCGTTCAAATAAAACGTTGCCAATGAAATTGTTATTTTGGTTCATCATATACTCGCAGAATTCAGTTCTTCGGTCAAAGTCGTCTTCAGCCAATTCATGGATAAGACATACTTTATAAGGATGGTATTTTACGTTTTTAAAAATGTTTGATACTGAAGACTTTCCAATACCAAAATCCCTAGATAATCATCGCACTGTACAGTGTGGATTTTCTACTGCCGACAAAATTATGTCTTGTTGAATATTTTCATCAATTTTTGATCTACCTTGCTTTGTTGCATCCCTCACATGTCCTAATTATCTGTATTTTCGCTCTATTCTGCTTACCGTAGATTGTGAAATAGGTTCACGATCTGGGTGCATTTCATGGAATAATCGGCATATCTCTTGTTGAGTCCGCATCTTATCAACAATACCAATCATCATTAATATTTCAATCCTAGCACTTTCGGTTAAAGGCATTTTGTAAAAAAAGTTCACGAAAAGCGTTAAAAATACAAAACTGTGCTTCAATGTTGTTGACAGTTTTTAACGTCAAATGAAAAAAATATTGGCAAAAAAAATTGTATAGTCCACGGGCTTGGATCACTAATAAAAGCTGTTAGATACAATTATTAAGAATAATGCAGGATGTTTTAGATAGTAAATTTTTGCATTTTTGCCCACCCTGTTCCAATTTGAAGCAACATATTAAAACATTTTTGGAATCCGCTCAGCAAGGGCAATCCGGAAATTGAAAAAAAAGGGGGGGTTCCATTTAAAAAAAATGGTGATGACGTCATTACACGAAGGTGGTTCACCCTGTAAATTAGATTGTAATCTGAAAAAATAGTAAATTGAAATCAAAAATCGACCTATTTCGGGAATTTCTAATTTAATCGTTCATTTAGCTAATAATGAATTTATGCGTTACTTTATGGACGCACTGTATATATAGAAGTAAATAGTAGAGGGATCAATTTTTTTACGTAATCAACACAATACTTTTCCGCTACTCTAGATTATATTTTCTCGTTAGAGAACCATAATTTTTACTTTCCCGCTAACATGGTATATTTTCTCTAAATTGGTAATATTTATTTATTTGACATTTTTTAACAACAATAATAAACATGTTTAGATATAACAATAAAAAGCACATGTCTAAGGTTGTTTGTTGAAAATTTCTCTTCTCGAAACGCCCCCAAGTCAATAGATAAACCGGATAGTCTCCACCGTTAAGGATTATATTTTTCCCTGCGGTGTTCATGACTGTATAAGCATAATGAGACAGTCAGCTAAGATCATTTTTGACGATAGTACGGTTTAACTCTTTTAAATTTGTGTAAATAAAACAATTTGTTTAGTGCCACGATTGGTTTTTTAACCTTAACGTATTCATTAGTCGGACGAGAGGCGATTTTTTTATTTTTTTCTTTAGTTTAATTTTTAGATGTAATCTTTAATTTGATTTATAAACTTTCGCGTATTTGATATTAAATTGGTCTTGCCTAGAGAAAAAATAATAAGAAAATGTATCTAAAAATCCCACGCCCCCTTAAATTCGCTAGAATCCATTAGGTAACCCAAAACATGCAGGTAGCTTACCACAAAAATTCAGGAGAATTAAAATTAAATCGTCATTCTATTTGACAGTACCGGCGCCAGGCATAATTACAAGACGGCACCGAGTTAATGCAGGGGCGGACTGATGACGTCGACACGCCCCACACACGCGCTTTAGTGTCACTCTTTTACGCGAGATGATGCTACACTTCATCGGGCACCAGATGAGATTATTAGTAGGAGAGGTAATCAGAAATCGTAAAATATAATAATCAAAATGAGAGGTTGATAATAATTCGTAGATATTTATAACACAATTCTTTACAGTGTTGATTACTTGAAATTTTCATAAACAAGTTAATTTCATTAATCGGACTATCAAGATTTTTAAATTAAAACTTCAAATTCGGCGTCTTAACCCCCCACCCAGTTCCGTACGTGATATAATATTTTTCTTTCTCTTTTTTTCCTCTATTTTTTTTCGATTTTTTCTGATTTTCCTGGATTTTTTAGATTTTTTTTTTAATTTCTCGATTTTTCCAATTTTTTCAAGTTTACCAAATTTTCCTTATTTTCCCCAGTTATCCATATTTTTTTCTAATTTCTCTATTTTTCCATTTTTTCTCAATTTATTCCAATTTTTTTTTCGATATCCGGTTTTTCCTGGATTTATTGTTTTTTTTTTGAAATGTCTCAATATTTCGATTTCTTCTATTTTTTCAATAAAATAAAAAAAAAGTTTGTGTGGTTGGGGAACCCCGCCAGTTCCGTACGTGATTTAATCTCTTTCTTTCCCTTTTTTTTCTCTGTTTTCTATATTTTTTCCAGTTTTTTTTTCGATTTTTTCCAATTTCTTCCGGGTTTCTCAATTTTTTTTTGATTCTTTCCTATTTTTCCTGGATTTATTCGATTTTTTAAATGTCTTGATTTTTTCGACTTTTTCAGTTTTTTCCGATTTACTCCATTTTTTCTCATTTTTCCCAATTTTTTCCAGTTTTTCCTTATTTTTTCAAATATAAACTTTTTGTATTTAGGGCCGAAGTCCCGAAACGGTGCACCACCACTGTTTGAGCGTCTCTAGTTTTTTTCAATTTGTTCCATTTTTAAAATTTTTCTCAATTTTTTCCCGTTTTTCCCTATTTTTTTAATATTTCCCCATTTTTCCCTATTTTTTCTTATTTTTTTCCATCTTTTTCATTATTTTTCCCTTTTTCCTGTTTTGCACCATTTTTTGAAATGTCTGTTTTTCGATTTTTTAAAAATTTTTCAATTTCAATTTTTCCTAATTTTTTCCAGTTTTTCATTATTTCCCCATTTTTTCAGTATTTTTTCTTATTTTTTCCTTATTTTTCATTATTTTTTTCCTTTTCTATTTTGCTCCATTTTTTTATTAATTTCCCCTATATTTCCCCATTTTTCTCTATTTTTTTCCTGGTTTTCTTTCATTTTTATTTGAAATGTCTCAATTTTTCGATTTTTTCAATTTTTTCCATTTATTCCAATTTTTCCCATTTTTTCCAGTTCTTCCATATTTTTTCTAATATTTCCCATTTTTCCCTATTTTTTCTTATTTCTTTTCCCTATTTTTTATTATTTTTTCTTTTTTTTTATTTGCACCATTTTTTATTAATTTCTCCTAAATTTCCCCATTTTTCAATATTTTTTTCCTAAATTTATTTGATTTTATTTGAAATGTCTCAATTTTTCCATTTTTTTTTTCAATTTGTTCCTTTTTACTGAGGTCCAAAAGCCTCGGAATTAGTTTCGTGATGGCGAAAAAAATTTCTTGCCCCACTTTTTATCACTTTTCTCGACGTTTCGGAGTTTCCTGAGTCCAAAAATGCAAAAAATTCCTGTCCGGACGTTTGTATGTCTGTCTGTCTGTCTGAGTGTCTGCCTGTCTGGATGTAAACACTGTAACTTTTGAACGAAATCTCCGATCGATATCCGGTTTTCACATTACCTAGTTAGTTTTGTCCAAGAAAGAACCCTATTGAATTTGAGCAGGATCGGACCGGCCCTTCCGATACCCACCATACAAATAAAAGTAGCTTGCATGGGAAAACTTTTTCCAGTTCAAATTTTTAGAACTTTTTCTACTTCACATCATGTATAATATTCCCCTCCATGTATGTGAAAAGTTTGACAAGTATCGCACAAGCCATTCCGGTACCCGCCCCACAATGCTCTATAAAAATCAAGTTCTCAAGGTATAAACTTTTTGTATTTAGCGCCAATGCTTCAGAGCATAAAAAGTGTTCGCTCGATGGGTCGAAGTCTCGAAACGGTGCACCACCGTTTGAGCGTCTCTAGAATTTTTCAATGTTTTTCATTGTTTTTCCCCCATTTGTTCATTATTTTTCCCATTTTTCCCTATTTTTTTCCCTATTTCCTTTATTTTTTCTTATTTTTCTTTATTTATCTATATTTTCCCCATTTTTTCCTATTTTTCCCGATTTTTACCTCTGTGTTCCTAATTTGCTTTATTTTCCCTATTTCACCCAATTTGTTCCTATTTTCTCTACTTTTCCCCATTTTCCCTATTTCCCCTATTTGCTCTATTTTTTCTTATATTTCCTTACTGTTTCGCTATAAAATTGCAATAATTTCATCCAATCTATCGAATCTACTATTCTACCGACCATGCAAAAATAACCATAATAATCAAAGTAACTATTGATATTTTAAATTAATAATCGTTACTAAAGAACGAAAAGTTACTTTTTTAACATCTCTATTTCCAATAATGACCCCTTAAGAATGAATTACGTATGGATTAAAACAAAAACATGCTGGTCGCGCTTTTTCGTTACGCTACATTTTATGTAAGGTATTTCCTATCGCAAGTCGCGTTAAGGTACCAAGTTCCAAAAAAATTAAATTATTGATAACAATTGTGTACCTCTAGTACTAGATGGCGTTGCGGCGATCAGTAGCCGGTTGCTGTTGTATCAACAATTACTCGATGGTATGTAATTAAAAATAAAAATGACAGGTGATGAGGCGTTAATGGTTTTTTGAGGTTAGAAGTGAAAATTTTAAGTGTGGTGATTAGGCACAATAATAGTATGGTATAGGTTGAAATAAATGAATGAGGCGATGGGTGGTTGGTTGGTTGGTTCTACGTAAGTGGTTTTTGACATTTAATGAATATAAGTTTTATTTATTATATAGAAATATAATGCAAATAATAATAATAATAAAATTTCAATGATTTTTTATGAAATAATAATAATAATAACGTATATAATTTTCTTTAAAAAAATATCCCTCTTAATTTCGATTATTCCACGGATCTTTATTAGAGATGAGCCATTCGTATTCGGTAGGCGAAGCGTTGATAATTTTATAGCAGCCTATGGCGCTGGCGTCGCATGCGATTAGAACAAGACACGCGCCTTTAACTCTGCCATCCTGCCATTTCGATTATTTATCGTATTTTACAATCGTCCCTCGTTTTCTCGTTACCTTTATGAATCTTGTTCCCGTCGGTTTTAAATTTACTCAGATCGATCAGCGAATAATGATTATATGTAACTAAACACGGTTTTTTTTTTCATGTAGGGGTAAATACGCCCCAAAGAAACAGACGGCATCCTAATTTTTATAAAAAAAAGGAAAAAAATTGTACAGTCGGGGAACCCCCGTCTGGAATGAAATTCCAGACGTTATTTTTTTCAATTTTTAAAATGAGAAAAAATCAGAAAAAACGAAAAAAACGGAAAACCGAAATATTCCAAAGAAATCGAAAAAAAAAAACGAAAAAAAGCAAAATAAGAAAAAATGAGAAAATAACAGAAATGATTAGAAAAAAGAACAATGAGAAAAAAATGAGAAAGAATTAGAAAAAATTGAAAGAAATCAGAAAAAAAAATAGATAGAAACAAAAAATCAGAAAAAGGAGAAAAAAAAAACAAGAAAATAATCGGAAAAAATGATAAAAATAAAAACGAGAAGAAATTAGAAGAATCGAAACAATCGGAAAAAATAAGAAAAAAACTAAAACATTGGAAAAAGATGAATGACAACTGAGAAAATGAAAAAAAAAAATGAAAAGCAAAATAGTAAATTACGGAAAAAACCAGAAAATCAAAAAAATTGTAAAACCCCAAAAAAACGCAAAAAACGAAAAAATATAGAATAACAAAAAATTTGAAGGAATTGAAATAAATCGCAAATAATCCAAAAAAAACGCAAAAAATGCAAAAATCAAAATTCCAAAAAATGCAATAAATCTCAAAAAAAAAATCGTAAAAAATCCCAGAAATTGGCAAAAAATTACGAAAAACTGCAAAAAAGTGCAAAAAAAAACAAAAACCAGCCATAAAATTGTAACCATCTAAAAAATTTTTAAAAAAATGACAAAAATTTGAAAGAATTTAAATAAATCGTAAAAAATCAAAGGAATAAGAAAAAAATTAGAAAAAAAGTGAGGAACGAAAAAATTAGAAAAAAAAGTTGCGTTTGGGGGACCCCCGTCAGGAACGAAGTTCCTTACGTTATTTTTTCACTTTTTAAAATTTTAAAATGAGAAAACCTAAAAAAGCGAAAAAATCGGAAAAAACGAATAATTCCAAAGAAATCGAAAAAATATATAAAAAAACAGAAGAATAAGGAAAAAATGAGAAAATACCAGAAACGATTAAAAAAACAAAACAATGAGAAAAATTGAGGTAAATTTAGAAATCAGAAAAAAAACAGATAAAAACAAAAAATCAGAAAAATGAGAAAAAGAAAATCTTAAAAAATGAGAAAAAAACAAGAATGAATTAGAAGAATCGAAAACATTGGAAAAAGTTGAAAGAAAAATCAGAAAATATTGGAAAAAAAATGAAAAACAAAATTGTAAAATACGAAAAAAAAAACAAGAAAATCAAAAAAATTTTAAAAACCAAAAAACACAAAAAAACGCAAAAAAGCAAAAAATCATAAAAAACGAAGAAAAGAACAATTTAAAATTTTAATGAATTGAAATAAATCGCAAATAATCCCAACGCCAAAAAAATTGCAAAAATGTATAAAAAAAAAACCGTAAAAAATTGCAAAAAATAGCAAAAAGAAATTTTAAAAAATTAACAAAAAATTGTAAATGCAAAGATCTCAAAAAATCTGAAAAAATTACTAAAAAATAACCAAAAAAATCGAAAAAAATTGTAACCATATACAAAAATAAAAAAATTCCCAAGAAGTGAAATAAATCGAAAAAAAATCGAAAAAATCAGAAAATAAATTTATGTTGTCGGGAAGGTTTTAATATCTCTGTCTCTCTCTTTCTCTCTGTTTTCCTTTTTTTCGTTTTTTATTATTTATTTATTTTCCCTTTTTTCACCATTTTTTCCTATTTTGCTTTATTTTCCATATTTTACTTTACTTTTCTCTTTTTCTCCCCATTTTTCTCTATTCGTCTCTATTTTTCCTCTATTTCCCAAGTTTTCCTTATTTTCCCTTATAATAATATTAATAATTTTTATTTATCCTTTTTGACATTACAAGAATGTATGGGATAAGTCAGAATAGAGAGAAATAAGATATATTTCCCTATTTTTGCCTATTTCTCTATTTCTCCTATTTTTTCCATTTTTCCCTGTTTTTCATTGGTTTTCCTATTTTCTCCTATTTTCCCTATTTGTCCCTATTTGTATGTATTTTTCCCAACTTGTTAGTATTTTTCATAATTTTTTTTATATTTAACTTTATTTTCCCCCCTTTTTCGCCGTGTTCTCCTATTTTTTTCAATTTTCCCCCATTTTCCCCGTTTTCCCCATTTTTTCCCTATTTTTTTAATGTTTTTCCATATTTTTTCCTGTTTGTCATTATTTTTCCTTGTTTCCCTTCTTTTTCCTTATTTTTTTATATTCCTCTATTTTTCTCCATTTGTCTCTATTTTGCTTTATTTTCCCTGTTTTATTTAATTTTTGTTCAGTTTACGTTATTTTTCCATATTTTTCTATATTTTTTCCTGTTTTTCATTATTTTTCCTATTTTCTCTATTTGTCCCTATTTGGCTTTCTTTTCCCTGTTTTATTTAATTTACTATTTTATTTTGTTTTTTCCTACTATCCTGAATTTTCCTATTTTTCTGTATTTGTCACTATTTTTCCCTATTTTTTCCTTACTTTTCCATTATAAAATTGTAATAATTTCATCCAGTCTATCCAATCTACGATTCTACCGACCATGCAAAAATAACCAGTGTAACTATTCACATTTTAAATTAATAATCGTTACTAAAAAACGAATAGTTACTTTTTCAAAATCTCTATTTTTCGTTACGTTACAATTTCTGATTGTTAAATCCTACTTTAAGCCGCGTAAAGGAACTTAGTTACAAAAGTTTCCATTTAAAAAATATATTTTGTATCCGAATTTTTTACTTCTGGCCCACTGTGCGAGCGTCCGATTCCTCTCGGCATGGCCATCTAAGTCTTCGCATTCTTTTTTGACAGCCAATTAATGTTGCAAGAGAAGTTAATTTTTTTTTCCGAGCTCTCTGTGTACCCTGCTCATCTCAATTGACGTTTTAAAAACTCGTTATTGAAACGTCAATTAATCTAAGATGCGATGTGACAATTTGGGTCTGATGGATTTTCAGAACTGATCGTAAAACAAAGTTTTTAATTTTGACGTAACAGAGACTGTCTGGCCCTAAAAGTGACACGAGAATTTTTTTTAAATTAATTATAAAACTATAAGAAGAATATTGACATTTATTGTCTAATTGTTTGTAATGTGCGTTCAGTAATACTTAAAAATTTTTTATGCAGTTTAATTCCCGTTAATCTAATTTAAAAAAAAATCGTTCCTTGTAATCAAATAATTGCATTAATGATTTTTCTACAAATCAAGTTTTTTTTTTTACATACAATTAAAAGTTGAGAATTTTACGAATAAAAATTTATTGTTTATGCTTAAATTCCGGAGTACGGCACTGTCAGAGGATTGATCTTGGCAGCGTTCATTTTGTGACGGATATTTTTGTTAGTCCGCGCTTATCTGATAGATTATTATAATCTGTGGTTGTGTAGCAGACTTCTGAGATTATTAATATTTTTATCCTTAACCATTAGTATTAGTTGTTTTAGAATAGTATCAGATTACTATACAGGGTAACAAGATAAAAATGATTGATAAATCGACTAGTATTTTTTTTGTTTTTGTTTTTTGAAAACTGTTTTAATTTGATGACAATATTAGATATAGAAAAAAAGGATAATTAAAAACTAACACAAATAATCAAAATTTTAATTATTAAAAATAGCAAAACAGATATAAACTGACAACATGGACTAAAAAGTAAAAAAATAATTATAATCTCCGCCACCAAAAACCCCTACATAACAATTTTGAATTAAATCGATAAATAATCACAAGTTTCGTCCGCCATCTTGGAGCTGCCATCTTGAACTTATTAATTCTGACAAACATTCATCTTCGATCTCAAAAACTCATAGTTACAAATTTTGAATAAAATTGGTGAATAATCATAAAACTTGTCCGCCATCTTGGAGTCGCCATCTTGAATTTATTAATTTTGACTAAAAATTTATAATCTCCGATTCGAAAATCTCCCCCATACCAATTTTGAATACAATCGGACCATAATCACAAATTTCTTCCGCCATTTTGGAGTAGCCATTTTGTTTTTTTTTTTCCCGAAAATAAATTGATAATGCATTATTACCGGAACTATAACCACCTGCTAAATTTCAAGTTAATCAGACATCTGGAAGTGGTCGAAAAATCGGTTATAAATTTTGACGCACACAAATCGAACTATCAAGACCTCCCAAGTTGAAAATCCAAATTCGGTGTCTTGACGCCGACGCAAGAAGAACATATTTCTAAGAAATGAAATTAGTTGATTAGTTAAATTACAAAAGAAAAGGAATTGAAAATAAAAAAGAAATTGAGAAAAAGAAAAAAATTAAGCAATCAAAAAAGAAATTGAGGAATCAAGACAGAAATTGAGAAAAGTAGAAATTGAGAAATCAAGAAATAATTTGAGAAACATAGATAACAATTGAGAGAAGTAGATAGAAATTGATAGAAATTGGAAAATCAAGAAAGAATTTGGGAAAAACAGATAGAAATTGAGAAAAATAGATAGAAATTGGAAAATCAAGAAAAATAGAAATTAAGAAAAAATAGATAGAAATTGAGAAAAGTAGAAATTGAGAAAAACAGAAAATGAGAAATCAGGAGTTTTTACAAAAATAGATAGAAATTAAAAAACTGAGAAAGAAATTGAGAAAAATAGGTAGAAATTGAAAAATCAAGAAAGAAATTGATAAAAATAGATAGGAATTGAGAAAAGTAGATAGAAATTGAGGAAAATAGATAGAAATTGGAAAATCAAGAAAAATAGAAATTAAGAAAAAATAGATAGAAATTGAGAAAAATAGAAATTGAGAAAAACAGAAAATGAGAAATCAGGAGTTTTTACAAAAATAGACAGAAATTAAAAAACTGAGAAAGAAATTGAGAAAAATAGGTAGAAATTGAAAAATCAAGAAAGAAATTGATAAAAATAGATAGGAATTGAGAAAAGTAGATAGAAATTGAGGAAAATAGATAGAAATTGGAAAATCAAGAAAGAAATTGAGACAAATAGATAATAATTGAGAAACCAAGGAGAAGGACATTGAGAAAAAGGTAGAAATTGAAAAATTAAGAAAGAATTGAAAAAACCAAGAAAGAAATTGAGAAATATAGATGGAAACTGAAAAATCAAGAAAAATAGAAATTAAGAAAAAATAGATACAACTAAGACATGAAGAAAGAATTTGAAAAAAATAGATAGAAATTGACAAAAAAGATGGAAATTGAAAAATCAAGAAAAAAATTGAGAAAAATAGATAGAAATTGGAAAAATTGAGAAAGAAACAGAGAAAAACAGAAAATGAGAAATCAAAAGCTAGAGAAAAATGGATAAAAATTGAGAAACTTAAAAATACAATAGATAGAAATTGTGAAAAATGGATAGAAATTGAGAAAAATAGATGGAAATTGATAAATCAAGAAAGAAATTGAGCAAAATAGAAATTGAGAAAAATAGAACATGAGAAAAATAGAAATGGAAAAAAAATAGTAATTGAGAAATCAAGAAATAAATTGAGAAAAATAGATAGGAATTGAGAAAAGTAGATAGAAATTGGAAAATTAAAAAAAGAAATTGAGAAAAATAGAAATGGAGAAAAAATACAAATTGAAAAATCAAGAAATAAATTGAGAAAAATAGATAGGAATTAAGAAAAGTGAAGAGAAATTGAGATAAATAGATAGAAATTGGAAAAATTGAGAAAGAAACACAGAAAAATAGAAAATGAGAAATCAAAAGCTGGAGAAAAATGGATAAAAATTGAGAAACTTAGAAATAAAATAGATAGAAATTGTGAAAAATGGATAGAAATTGAGAAAAATAGATGGAAATTGATAAATCAAGATAGAAATTGAGAAAAGTATAATTTAAGAAATCAAGAAATGAATAGAGAAAAATAGGTAGAAATTAAAAAATCAAGAAAAAAATTGAGAAAAATAGAAATTAAGAAAAATAGAACTTGAGAAAAATAGATAGAAATTGAGAAATCAAGAATGAATTTAAAAAAATGGAAATTGATAAATCAAGAAAGAAATTCAGAAAAATAGATATAAGAAATCAAGAAATAAATTGAGAAAAATAGGTGGGAATTGAAAAATCAAGAAAGAAATTGAGAAAAATAGAAATTGAGAAATCAAGAAAGAATTTGAGAAAAATACATAGAAATTGTGAAAAATAGTTATAACTTAAAAAATTGAGACAGAATTTTGGAAAAATAGATAGAAATTGGAAAATCATAATTGAGTTTGAGAATAATAGAAATTGTGAAAAAATAGATAGAAATTCAAAAGTTAAGAAATAATTAGAGAAAAATATATAGAAATTGAGAAAAATAGATAGAAATTGAAAAATCGAGAAAAAGTTTGAGAAAATAGATAGAAATTGAGTAAAATAAATAGAAATTAAGAAACCAAGAAAGAAATTCAGAAAGATAGATCAAAATTGAAAAATCAAGAAAGAAATTGAGAAAAATAGACATTGAAAAAAAATAAATAGAAATTGAGAAATCGAGAAAAAAATTGAGAAAAATAGATAGAAATTGAAAAATTAAAAAATAATTTAAGAAACCAAGAAAGAAATTGAGAAAAATAGATAGAAATTGAAAAATTAAAAAATAATTTAAGAAACCAAGAAAGAAATTGAGAAAAATGAATAAAAAATGAAAATTAAAAAATAATTAGAGAAATATAGATAGAAATTGAGAAACCAAGAAGGAAATTTAGAAAAAAGATGGAAATTAAGAAACCAAGAAAGAAATTGATAAAAACAGAAATTTAGAAACAATAGATAGAAATTGAGAAAGCAAGAAAAAATTTCAGAAAAATAGATAGAAATTAAGAAACCAATAAAGAAATTGAGAAAGATAGATCAAAATTGAAAAATCAAGAAAAAAATTGAGAAAAATGGAAATTGTGAAAAAATAGATAGAAATTGAGAAATCAAGAAAGAATTTCAGAAGAATAGATAGAAATTGAGAAAAATAGATAAAAATTGAAAAGTCAGAAAAAAAATTAGAGAATTATAGATAGAAATTGAGAAACTAAGAACGAAATTGAGAAAAATAGATGGAAACTGAGAAAAATAGATAGAAATTGAGAAAATATAAATTGAGAAAAAATAGATAGAAATTAAGAAACCAGGATAGAAATTAAGAATAAATAGAAATTGAGAAAAAATAGAAAATGAGAAATCAGCAGTTTGAGAAAAAGTGATAGAAAATGAGAAACTTAGAAAGAAATAGAAATTGAAAAATCAAAAAAGAATTTGAGAAAAAATAGATAGAAATTGAGAAATCAAGAAAGAATTTGAGAAAAATAGATAGAAATTGAGAAAATTAGATAGAAATTAAGAAACCAAGAAAGAAATTGAGAAAATAGATATAAATTGAAGAATCAAGAAAGAAATTGAGAAAAATAGAAATTTGAAAAAAAAATAGAAATTAAGAAATTAAGAACGAGTTTGAGAAAAATATATAGAAATTGAGAAAAATAGATAAAAATTGAGAATTCAAAAAAGACGTTTAGAAATCAGGAAATCTAGAAAAAAAACTAAGAAATCGAAGTTGTTTTTTTTTTTAAATTTTTTAGCAAACTTCGGAATGTTTTTATTTTTAAATACACTTAATCATTCTGGCGTCAGTATAAGCATCTTCAATTAATTTTTGGTGGTAATAACGTTTAAGAAGCCGCTTCTTAATTACCCTCGAAAAAAAACCATCAATTAGAAAAGAAGGGTTGCGCACCAGAGACATGTTAAAAAATTTTTTTCTTGCGTTCCGAAATATTTAACGGACGCTATGCTAATGACATCCTGCGTTTTAGAGGAACTATAACTTTTTGAAATTTTTAATCATTCCACCAAGGACAAAAAAAAATTAGGAAAGTCGAGGTGGGCGAGCTGTCACTGTGAATTCTGTGTGTTTCCTTGTAATAAAATAAGAATAAAAATGGATCACGACAATTTATATTTTTTAATAAAAATATATTGAAAAGTCCAGAGATGAAACCGACAAAACTTAGGGGGTTATAGAGACTGCCAATATAATTGCAAAAAATTTGTGAATTTAGACAAAAAATTCAATCCGCCATATTAAATATAGGGATAACCCGATTTGGTTTAAATTTGGTACCTGAATTAAACTAAATTGCCTTAATAAGTAGCCCTTTGAACGAATCAAATATCAGGACCGGAATATTATATTTGTTTCAATCTTAAGTTCTTGTAAGAATAACTCACCCTGTATAATGATTATCAAAAATCTGAGCTCAGATTCGAAATCTACGAAAAAAATCCTACAGGAACTTGTTAAAAAAGTTTCTGGCACCATTTCAGTTATTCCGTAATAAATTATTATTTTCAATTTTTTCATTCGAGAAATTAATTTTTGGATAAAATACCATCAAAAATGGGTTAATTAAATAAAAAAGTACAAAACCAAGACATAAATATTGTTATTTTCTTTAATTAGTTCGTAGTAAAATTTTATAAAATACTTTCATAACCCAAGAAAAGACGAAAAAATAAATTCGTATCAGGACCGGAATGAGTCATTTATTGTAAGAATAACTGTTCTAGTATAATAATTATCAATATTCTGATCGCAAATTCAAAATCTGCTAAAAAAAGCGGATAGGAATTTGTTCAAAAAGGACTGTACTGAATTTTTTATAAATTATATTTGCTTACTAATTTTGAACTTATGAAAGTACAACACAACGCACAATAATTTTTTGAAAATAGTGATTTGACACTTGACACAAGCCTACTGTATTTAGACAAAAATTGTAAGCTACTGATACGGATTTATTCTTCACTTTTTTTTGGGTTATGAGAGTATTTTATAAAATTTTACTACGACTAATTAAAGAAAATAACAATATTTATGTCTTGGTTTCGTAATTTTTTATTATATTAACCCATTTTTGATGGTACTTTATCCGAAAATTAATTTCTCGAGTGAAAACATTTAACATCATAATTTGTTACGGAATAACTGAAATGGTGCCAGATACTTTTTTAACAAGTTCCTGTAGGATTTTTTCCGTAGATTTCGAATCTGAGCTCAGATTTTTGATAATCATTATACAGGGTGAGTTATTCTTACAAGAACTTAAGATTGAAGAAAAATAATATTCCGGTCCTGATATTTGTTTCGTTCAAAGGGCTACTTATTAAGGCCATTTAGTTTAATTCATGTGCCAAATTTAAATCAAATCGGGTTATCCCTGTATTAAATATGGCGGATTGAATTTTTTGTCTAAATTCACAAATCACACTGTATATCAGTAACGAAGCGGTTTTGGAAATTTGTATATGGCTTTTTGCAATCATATTGGCAGTACCTATAACTCCCTAAGTTTTGTCTGTTTCATCTCTGGATACCCTGTATAATTAAAAATATTTTATTTTTAATGAAATAATCAGCTGCTACCAAATTTCTCCCGTTTATAATAGTCTGTTTTGTAATTTCCATAAAATTGATATATAAAAAGAAATAAAAATTTTGACTAAAATTTGATATTTATCAAAATAAAGATTTATCTTTTGGTGGAATAATCAGGCTAGTAGAAACACACAGACTTCTGTGTTTATTTTGTGAAATATGGCTCGCGCTTTGGAGAATATGGGGACTAAATAAGGCGTAGAAATTTCGTAATTAGGCGCGACCTAATTTTTCGACGACTAGTCTGAATGACTCTAAGTCGTTCGGCTTTTTCGAAAGGGGTCTTTATGGAATTTTTTCTCTAATTTAACGTTAGGGTGGTCTTAATGATTAACATACTTTAAAAATAAATTATTTTTTTATATATCTAAAAATCTTTATTTTATTATATTAAAATATATTATATTAGACTGGCTATTGTGAAACTCTTATTCTCTTTTAGGGTTGGGTTCTTAAAAAAAAATAATAAACTTTACAAAAAATATAAATAAAAAAAAACTATAATTTTGGGCGCCTTCAATATTTCTTTCTTCAGTTCTTCCTGTTTTACTATTCTATATACTTTTCCTTCTTAATACTCCTCCGACAAATTCATCTTCAAATCCTTCCTCTGACCAGTTTCGCTCATTTACTTCCTAAATATTTATCCTATCTTCCTTCTTCCAAATCCTTCTTATATTGCTTCTTATTTTAAACCACCTCCATCATATTAACAACCTTGTTTCCTTTTCCAAAAACAACTCTTCTTTTAAATTTAACATTAACAATAGCTTTATTCGATAAATTTTGGTTTTACAACTTCTTATAATTAACTACTTTTCATAAATTATTGTCACCTCTATTTTAAAAATTTTATGACAATCCAAAAAATTATTTGACAACCCGTTGTTTTTATTTTTTTTTTCTTCATTTGTTTTTTTTTTTCCTAACTAGATATTTTTTTTTCTTTTATCTGTAAATTTAAATGACTAACAACACTAAGATTTTTCGGTTTACCTGTAACACAATTGTTGTGAACTCATTATTAAATTCAATGAAAAATAATCCTCTAACAAACATTCTTAAATAAATCTTAACACATTTACATACATTCACACGCACCTTAAACTTTTTATCATAACCTTATTTTCATTGTCAAACTTACATTTGACAATAACCTTCCACCTTTCAATCACAATCAACCACAATACATACAAAAACAGAACTAAAACTACGCATATAACTAAAAAACCATATCAATATATACATGTTGGTAATTTTATTTTTGTCATGTATGTTATAAAACCGAAATTACCCACGATTTAACAAAACAAAGAGGGCTACGTTTAAACGATAAGGGGGAGATAGAAAATCTTCAATCTATCCCCCATGTGTGGAAATCTCTTGAGGGTTTATGTTCGACTTTATCAACAGATGTGGTTATTGCCCAAACCGCCGCGGCGCTAGTTTCGAGACAATGTAATTCGAACACCAAATTACCTAATTTTATTACCCGTTAAAAGGAGATAAATCTGTCTGCCAGAAAATAAATTTTCGTCGATATAGAAATTATTTATCTTTATAATCAACACATATTAAATTTTAAATTTGTTTAAAAATGGCGAGAGCGCAAGAATTTTTTTTTTAAATGTATCATTACTTACTATAAGTATTAACATAAAAAATAATATTAGTATACAAAAATAAAAATTTTTTTTAGATAAAATTATTTTCCTATTTCAAGAATCATCGTAATTCAAAATAGAATCAGAAGGGCTATATAGAGGGCGCTGGTATCCGCAGCTGGCGCGCCTGTAGCAAACGGCAGAGATCCCGATAAGATCTCGGCCGCCCTTACGGCCCTTATATGCATTCACTGGCGAGATTTGAAAGAGATTCCTGATAACATTCTGGGCCCGTGTTTTGGCATGACAGTCCGCATGATAACGAACGGGAGCCCTACAATGACACACAACCCTTACAGGGTGTCCCCTTAAGGACTTATTTAAAGGAAAATTTAATTGAGTCGTTGTAGCAGTCAAATTTAAATTGTATAAAAAAAAACCTAAGTCATACGCATCAAGGTTAAAAAAAAACTTAGAAATGCCCAAGTCATTCTCCTTAATGTTAATAAAAACCTAAGTTATTCACCCCAATATTACAAAAACCTAAGCCATTCGCCTCAATATTAAAAAAATAGAAATGCCCAAGTCATTCGCCCCAATATTTTGAAAAAACATAGAAATCCCCAAGTCATTCGCTTCAATTTAAAAAAACTTGGAAATTCCTAAGTCATTCGCTTCAATAGAAACAAAAAATAGGAAATGCCCTAGTCATTCGCCTCAAAATAAAAAAAAAATTTAAATGCCCAAATCATTCGCTTCAAAATTAAAAAAAAAACGCTCAAATCATTCACCTCGATATTAAAAAAAAAAACAAAAATCATTCTCCTCAATACTTAAAAAATCTTAGAAGTCATTCCCCTCAATAATTAAAAAAACTTAGAAATGCCCAAGTCATTCGCCACAATATTTTAAAAAACGCCCAAATCATTCGCCTCAATGTTAAAAAAAACAAAAGTCATTCGCCTCAATATTTAAAAAAACTTAGAAATTCCTAAGTCATTTGCCTCAGTATAAAATTTTTTTTAAATGCCCAAGTCATTCGCTTCTATATTTAAATTAACGCCCAAATCATTCATCTCAACGTTAAAAAAACCAAAAATCATTCGCATCAATATCTAAAAAACTTTAGAAATTCCTAATCATTCACGTCAATGTCAAAAAACATAAAAGACCTAAGTCATCCGCCTCAATTTTAAAGAAAACTTCGAATTTCCTAAGTCATTTGCATCAATATAAAAAAATTGCTAGAAGTTCCCAAGTCATTCGCCATAATTTAAGCAAAAATTAGAAATTCCTAAGTCATTCGCCTCAATATTTAAAAATACTCTCAAATTGTTCGCCTCAATGTTAAAAAAAAAACAAATATCATTCACCTTAATATTTAAAAATCTTAGAAATTCCTAAGTCATTCGTCTCAATAGAAAAAAAAATAAGAAATGCCCTAGTCAAAATAAAAAAAAAGTTAATGCCCAAGTCATTCGCTTCAAAATTTAAAAAAAAACGCTCAATCATTCACCTCGATATTAAAAAAAAAACAAAAGTCATTCGCCTCAATAAATAAAAAAACTTAGAAATGCCCAAGTCATTCGTCACAATATTTTAAAAAACGCTCAAATCATTCGCCTCAACGTTAAAACAAAAACAAAAGTCATTCGCCTCAATATTTAAAAAAACTTAAAAATTCCTAATGATTCGCCTCAATATAAAAAAAATGCTAGAAGTTCTCAAATCATTCGCCTTAATTTGAGAAAAAATTAGAAATTCCTAAGTCATTCGCGCTAATATTTAAAAATACTCTCAAATTGTTCGCCTCAATGTTAAAAAAACCAAATACCATTCGCCTTAATATTTTAAAAATCTTAGAAATTCCTAAGTCATTCATCTCAATATTTAAAATAACATAGAAATGCCCAAGTCATTCGCCTCAATATTAAAAACACCCAAATCATTCGCCTCAATGTTAAAAAAACAAAAGACATTCGTCTCAATATTTAAAAAAACTTAGAAATTCCTAAGTCATTTGCCTCAGTATAAAATTTTTTTTAAATGCCCAAGTCATTCGCTTCAATATTTAAATAAACGCCCAAATCATTCATCTCCATGTTAAAAAAAAAACAAAAATCATTCGCATCAATATCTAAAAAACTTTAGAAATTCCCAAGTCATTCGCCTCAATATTCAAACAAACTTAAGAAATGTCCAAGTCATTTGCCTCAATATTTAAAAAGCAGAAATGCCCAAGTCATGCGCCTCAATATTAAAAAAAAACTTAGAAATGCCCAAGTCATTCACCTCAATATTAAAAAAAGCTAAAAATGCCCAATTCATTCGCCTCAGTAATTAAAAAAACTCACAAGTGCCCAAGTCATTCACCTCAATATTAAAAAAAGCATAGAAATGCCCAAGTCATTCGCCTCAATATTTAAAAAATATAGAAATGCTCAAGTCATTCGCCTCAATATTTAAAAAAAGCCAGAAATGCCCAATTTAATGAATTCACAATAGGAAAAAATAATTCATTTCTAATAAATTTTTACATTTTAATTCACCTAAATTATAGCCATCTTCAGTTTATTAATATTAACTTTCTTTAAAGTTTTCTTATTTTGTTGATCAAACGATGATTTTTTTAATGTAAGTCTAAAAATTTATTAAAACAAATAACAGTCCACCGTGTATATTTAAAGCCAAAGGGCTCTTTACTCTTTGCCCTTCAACGTTCGATGTCTGTGTGTTGTGTATGACAAAACGCTGGGATGGGATGGTTCAATCTATTTAATTATATGGCCCATATAAGAAAGTTGATTAAGTAAATTAGATTGGATTTTATGATAATTAAACTTTATTTATATATGTAAAAAATAATAAAATAATTTAAAATAAATTAAAAGAAACTTTTTCCCCGAAAATAAGTGGGAGAAAAAGTTCTCCCACCATGCAATAATTTTCCTCCAACGATCATTTCCGTACAGCATTTTGCGCTATTCTTACCGGCTTATTAACTGTCTAAGGTTTCCTATAACCTAAAGATTTGTATTAGATGTTTACGGTGATAGTGAAGTGCTTTTTATAATAATTAATGTGATTGGTGGATGGCGGAGAAAGAGAAAATTTTCACTCAACATCCACTCCGAGCCGAGCGCAGCGAGGTTCGGAGCAATAAATTAATCAAATATTTTTTTATGATTTCCCTCCAACTATCTTTTCCCCACACCCATTTAGCGGTACTTTTACCGTCTTATTAACTCTCTAAGGCTTCCTATAACTCATTTGTAATAGATGTTTAAAGTGATCGTGAAGTGGTTTTTATACTGATTGATGCGATTGCTCCGAACCTCGCTGCGCTTGGCTCGGAGTGGATGGTAGCGAAAGAAAAAAGTTTCACTTACTACCTACCCACAATCAAATCAATCAAATAATTTTTGTATGATTTCCCTCCAACTATCTTTTCCCCACACTCATTTCGCGGTACTTTTACCGGCTTATTAATTAATTTTAAATCAACAAAAGTTCAAGAATCTAAACAATATTGTACTTACACCTGGCACACGCTACTAATCCGACCGCAAGATAAAACCGATAAAAATCGCATTCTAATAAACACAGCAACTGTTACAAAACGTTTCCGAAATATCTTAAAAGATCACTCGGACTAAAAAAAAAAAAATTTTTTTTTTAAACGTTTCTACCTCACCTCGACCTTCGTGCTCGTGAGACGAAATCCCTGTGTTTGACATCTCCATCCTATCTGGAGGGTATAAAGAGATGTATCTGATAGATAACAGTCAGCGATATACTGATAAGAGTATGGAGGACCAGCCGGCAATGCATACACAGAATACAGAACGGTTTTATAGAATATAGAATGGACCATTTCATACGTGTCTAGTGTTCTTTCATGTCAAGTCTGCTTAGATTATAATAGTGACAATGCCACAAATTTGTTGGTACAAAGAGGGACATGCAGTGTGTTTATGTGATGATTGTGTTGAATTTTTAATATACGTTTTTTTTTATTTTTAGTTGTGTGAGGGAGGACATAAGTATTAACTGCTATTTTTTTCTTTCTTGAATAATATTTTATTATATAGGGTGTTTCAGAATAAAGTACCGTAAATTAGGGACTATATAGATCTTGACGAATTATTAAGAAAATTCAAATAATATTTTTCTGCAGGGTGATAAAGTGAAAGTGAAAAAAATACATATTTTTTTAATATCTTTACTTAGAGTAGAAACATTAACTCGAAACTAGGTACATATTAGATGTTCAGTAATACGAATTAGTACCACCTTATTTTGACAAATTAGGATAATCCATTGGCGCAGAAACAGGAGGGTGATGAATTCATTACGATCTTAACCTTTTGTACACTCTGTATTTCTTAAGAGTTAAAGCTCATAGTTATTCCTCATACAGTTTGCCACAGAAAATGTGCTCCTAGTTCACCTCTGTAGAGCAGTCCATTTTTGAGTTATTTCAAATTTAATGCTACTCATACATGAACGCGATTTATTAATAAATTAATTCCAAAAATGAAAAGTTTTATTTTACAAAATATTTAGCTTTTAAAGTACTGAACACACTGTACTGAATACTTACTAAATTTCATTTGAGTCAGTTATCAGTTTCTATTTTGTAAAATAAAACTTTTCATTTTTGCTCTACAGAGATGAACTAGGAGTACCTTTTCTGTGGCAAACTGTATGAGGAATAACTATGATCTTTATCTTTTAAGAAATACAGGGTGTGCAAAAACTTAAGCTCAAAATGATTTGATCACCCTCCTGTTTCTACGCTAATGGATTATCCTAATTTGTCGAAATAAAGTGATACTAATTCGTATTATTGAACTAATATGTACCTAGTTTCAAGTTAATGTTTCTACTCTAAGTAAAGGAATTAAAAAGAATATGTATTTTTCACATTCACTTTATCACCCTGTAGGAAGAAACGGTGGGAGGGGTTTACAGAAAAAATGGGATTCGAATTTTCTTAATAGTTCATCAAGATCTATATAGTCCATAATTTACGGTACTTTATTCTGAAACATCCTCTATAATGGACGAATATCAAAATTTCAATAAACCATTTTGTGATCACTTTCTATGAGAAAACCATTTGTGATTCATTTTCTATGTATTGGCAGGGAGCGCGACGAAAACGCCATCTGATGGTTGCATAAAATCTGGCCCGACATTTGTGAGAAGTATGTAAGTTGTGTATAAAAAAATCTCATTAGAATTTATAAGCATATAAATAAAAAATGTGATTATATTTTTGAAAGAAAAAAATTAGTACAACGTGTTGTGATGAACAAAGTAAGTCTAAAACATGTAAATAAATATCAAAAATTATGATTCTTAGGTTAGGTTTATCAGTGACATCCAAACAAATAATACATGACAGCTAGAATCAAAAAATTTCTGAAAATTTGCTAGATTTTCAGTCACAATAATTTATCATACATTTTTTAAAATAATTTTTAGGCGATGATGTAATTATTCAATCAAACCGGATTTTAGTCTATTTAATCAAATCGGATTGAAGTACTCATCAAATATCATTTTAATGATGGACAAAGGAAAGCTACGTGTCACGGTTGGTCACGTTAGAGATATGAAAGAATTGAGACATAGTGGCAAAAGTTATTTAATCACAGCGAATAATTGTAGAATAAAACACGCATTGGTCTAAGTAAGCATGCTACAGAAGTAGGTTATACATTACTTACTTTTTTCTCCTAACTGCATTTATCCAGTTCTTTCTTTTTTCTAATTTCCAACCAGCTCTTGAAAATGTATAAAATTTGCACTTGCTATTTCTCCCAGTATTTTTGCAAATTGCAACACAACAACTATTATGAACCATTTTTATATTTAATTTTGACGTGTTTATTTATGTCAAGAGCCAGATTTTACGAAATTTTGACCACTACGAGCGCTGGGATCGTTTCAGTTGTCCCCACCATGCACTCTGCACCCAGCGAATAGACGAAACGCAGTAGAATGGTCTAGAATGCCATATTTCCCACTCTTATTTAAGGAAAAAAAAATTCCCTCTCCATTAAATCCGAGCCGAGCGCAGCGAGTTTCTCAGCAATCGAATCAATCAATAAAAAAGGCATTTTACGATTACTTTAAACATCTATTAGAAATCTTTGAGTAACAGGAAGTCTTAATAAGTTTGTAGAAATACCGTGAAACGAATGATCGGGAAAAAGATAGTTGAACTGAAGGAATAAAAAAATTATATGTATTAGTTTCACGAATTTGATTGATTTGGGAGAAACTTATCCCTTCCACATTTAAAAAAAAATTCTTCCATCGTCCACTCTGGGCAGAGCGGAGCGAGGTTCAGAGCAATCGAATCATTTAATACAAAAATCACTTTACGATTACTTGAAACATCTATTACAAATCATTGAGTTACAGAAAATCTTAAAAAGCCGGTAAAAATACCGTGAAACGAATGATCGGGCAAAGATAGTAGAACTGAAGTAATGAAAAAATTATATGCACTAGTTTAACGAATTTGATTGATTTGATTGCTCTGAACATCGCTCCGCTCGGCTCCGAGTTAATGGTGGGAGAAACTTATCCCTCCCACACTTTTTAAAAAAGAAAATTCTTCCATCGTCCACTCCGGGTCGAGCGTAGCGAGTTTCGGAGAAATCGAATCGATTAATACAAAAATCTATTGCAAATCATTGAGTTACAGAAAATCTTAAAAATCCGGTAAAAATACCATGAAGCGAATGATCGGAAAAAAGATAGTTGGACTGAAGTAATAAAAAAATCGGTTGTGTGACATATTGCATCTGTTATATACCAAATTTCAGCTTAATCGGATTAAACGTGCGTGGCCTCTATCGCGGAAGAATAAGAATACACACAGACAGACAGACAGACTTCCATCTGGAAATGGTCTTAATCATCTCAGGTGACCTCAAAATGGATATTTCCATCTTTATCTCGAAAATTTTTTTTAGCTCGTTCACAATACTTTTCCTTCTCGGAGGTGGGTCGGGAAAGTAAAAATTAGATGCATTAGTTTCCGGAATTTGATTGATTAAATGGGTCCGATGGTGAGACTAACTTTTCTCCCACACTTAAAAAAAAAAAATCTTCCATCTCCGGGCCGAGCGTAGCGAAATTCAGAGCAATCGAATCGATTAATACAAAAATTACTTTGCGATTACTTTTAACATCTATTGCAAATCATTGAGTTACAGAAAATCTTAAAAAGCCGGTAAAAATACCGTGAAACGAATGATTGGAAAAAAGATAGTTGGACTGAAGTAATAAAAAAATTAGATGCATTAGTTTCACGAATTTGATTGATTTGATTGCTCCGAACCTCGCTGCGCTCGACTCGGAGTTGATGGTGGGACTAAATTTTCTCTCCCACTCTGTTTTAAGAAAAAAAAATTCCCCACTTCATTCATTCCGAGCCGATTGCAGCGAGTTTCACTCAATATAAAAAACACTTCATAATTACTTTAAACATCTATTATAATTCTACTACAAATTTTTAATAAACCGGTAAAAATACCGCGAAACAAAAGTGTGGAAAAAGATAGTTTAGGAAAATCATAAAAAAATAAATGCATAAATTTCTCGAATTTGATTGATTTGATTCTTAAAATTTTTGATTTTCTCAAATAATCCTACCCTTAATCAAACATTCCTCCCCTATAACTTACCCCCATCGATAGACACATCCGATAAATCAGTCCAAACATTAATAAATTAGTTTGATTCGCGCTATCCTAATTAATTAATAATTAATTAATGGTACGTTAGTCTACCGATTAGATAATGCTTATTAGTGGCGTATGCTAATTCCTTGTAAATCACTCGGTATGATTTTATCTATCTCCATGCATAGTAAATTGTTTTGTTACGAATCTATTGCCATTAAATTTTCATTCCAGAACGTAAAAACGATAATAAAGAAAAACTTTTAGGAAAGTTCATTTTAAGATTATTTTTAACAGACAGTTAATATTCGCGAGAAAAACTTTTTAAGTATTCAAATTTAAAATTAATTTTTTCGGTGAGTTTCCTTGTTACTTTTGAGGTTTTCCAGAGAGAGATAGAAATAAAATTTCTGTTGCGACGTAAAATTTTTATTGGTTTAAGTTATTCTACTCTGTTAAGGATGACCGAGCACTTTTTTAACTCTATAGTAAAAAAGTAAAAAAAAGGCTCGCTAAAAAGCCTAATGGGCTGCAAGACCCATAAACTAAAATGCACTGTTCGATTTTTAATTTTAATAACATATAATTTAGCTCTTAAAACGTTGGAGTGTTGCCTGTGGCTTCTGCTCCATATATTCTTCTTCTTTCTTCGTTTTTAATTTTTTTTACGATGGATCCATTGTTATATAATTATAACCTTCCGCAATGGAGCAATACGTCGCTTTTTATTATTATTTTTTTTTCGAGTCATAAATTTTGTACCATGATTATATGTTTAATTTTAAAATAAGTAAGAAAGAATTTTTTTAAATTTGTCACCTTTTAACTTGTCACAAAAATATTATGACAAAGACATCCGACCACAATAGTAACAAAAAAGAATCACTTTCAAAATCCGTAAAAGGTTCCAATAAAAGAAAACCATTTCGATGATGTTGATGATAAGTAAGACAATTGTTGAGACAACAATAGTTGGCTTTGTATTGTAAGCGTCTCGAGTATTTTGGCAGATTTCGGGTGACCGGGATTTTTGGTTTTACCTGTATATATCAGTTATCAAGATGTCTCATCTTCTTAGATGACAGAAGCGTGCCTGTGGTTTGAGGAATATTTCATTTTGTACAAAAATTATTCACATACGATAAATATTAAATAATTATAATTTTGTAGTTATCCTATCAAGGTCCATGAAGTTAGCCCCCAAAGTGTCAATTTTTTTTTTGGAAATTTCCAGTTTGTTAGTGCTTCGTTAGTGCTTTTTGTGCTTTAACTATTTTCATTAGTGCTTTTTCCGTTTTCTTTATATTAAGGATTTTTTAATTTCAAGGTCAGCTCTGACAATCTTCCAAAATGGACGAAATTCGGTACTTTTATTTAGTGCTTCGTTAGTGCTTCTTAGTGCTTTAAACAGTTTTAGACATTCCAGATTTTAACTTCAATGTCAACCCCAAAACATTTTTCTATGGACTCCATTTTGGTATCATTTTTTAGTGCATCGTTAGTGCTTCTTAGTGCTTTAAACAGTTTCGAAAGTGCTTGTCTATTTTTTTAGATATTCCAGATTTTAACTTCAACGTCAACCCCAAAACATTTTTCTATTGACTCAATTTTGGTATTAGATTTTAGTGCTTCTTAGTTGCAATCACGATTCTTTTCTTTTCGAGATATTTAACTTTTAATTTTCAAGGTCAGTCCTCAAATCATATGGGATTGACTTAAATCTAGAGTCGTTTCTTGAGGCATCGTTAGTGCTTTAGATAGTTTTCTTAATGTTTTTTCCGGATTTTTTCCGGAGAGCAAACTAACAATAAAATATACGTTATGTTAATTTGTAGTTGGCCATTTGTGTTAGCACTGTGACTGTATATAATAGTTATAAAAGTGTATTGTTTTTCCAAGGTAAGTTCTTTGCTCATACACTTGAGAAATAATCTACTTTGAGAATGAAAATTGATGCGAAAAAGCATACTTTGTAGAAAAAATATTTTTCCTACGATCACTATGAAAAGTATACATTTAGACACGGCATACTTGCGTTCAAAGTGACTAATTTCTCACGATTCTAAAAGCAGTGTGGGAATTTCCTGTACCTCACACTGCACATACGCAGATGTCTAATATTTGTCTTTTTTTTACACTGCACATGCGCAGATGACAGTAAAGAATTACTATTCTAAATCTACCATGCATCTATCGTAGTAGGATGCTGCATTTTTGTTGACATGTTGACGTTTGCTATGTCATATAAATTTAAACTTCAGTAAACATTAATACAATAATACTTCGAAATGGAAGAAATTGACAATAATTCTGATTCAGAAGTCGAATATATGGAAAAAACACCTTCAGAAATTTTGGAAATTGCATTGAATGCAACTTTAAACCTTTTGCCTCAAAAATCAAGAGAAAAAATTGTAACATATTTCAATATTACTTTTAAATATTTAAAAATCGTGATCGTAGAAAAAGTATTATGTGCAACATGTGCGCAAAGAACTTTTCCCACTCGCTTGATTTACGAACACTCGCCTGGCGGCTCGTGTTCGCAAACTTCAGCGCTCGTGGGAAAAGTATCACTTTGCGCACTTGTTGCACAAACTACTATTATTTTTTTGTAGATGCCCCGTAAAGTCAATTATGACCATAAAGTACTTACTTCGACGTTATTGCAGACTAAACATGAAGTATTAAAAAGTTTTAATAAAACGAGTGCACGACCTTGAAATTAAATTTCGTTCATTTTGGTAGCTTGTCAGGGCTGACCTTGAAATTAAAAAAATCTTTAATATACAGAAAACGGAAAAATCACTAACGAAAATAGTTAAAGCACTAAGAAGCACTAAAAACTGATATCAAAATTGAGTCAATAGGAAAATGTTTTGGGGTTGACATTGAAGTTAAAATCTAAAATATCTAAAAAAATAGACAAGCACTTTCGAAATTATTTGAAGCACAAAGAAGCACTAACGAAGCACTAAAAAACTGATACCAAAATTGAGTCAATGGGAAAATGTTTTGGGGTTGACGTTGAAGTTATAATCTAAAATATCTAAAAAAATAGGCAAGCGCTTTCGAAACCGTTTAAAGCACTAAGAAGCACTAACGAAGCACTAAATGAAAGTACCAAATTTCGTCCATTTTGGTAGATTGTCAGGGCTGACCTTGAAATTAAAAAATCCTTAATATGTAGAAAACGGAAAAAGCACTAACGAAAATAGTTAAAGCACTAAGAAACACTAACGAAGCACTAACAAACCTGAAATTTCCGGAAAAAATATTGACACTTTGAGGGCTAACTTCACGGACCTATCCTATCATTTACTTGAATTGGGAATTTGGAACCTGTTTGGTTTTTAACAATGTTGAAGCATATCGTCACCACTAATCAAAACTACACTTTTTTAATACTCTACTTACGTTTCGCTAACTATGTTAGTATTATCAGGAGTTGATAACAAATTGGTTTAATTTTAAAAAACTCATATTTGCACTTGCTACAGATCAGAGCTGTCCCTAAGCACTGTGATTAGTGCTTTGCTAAATATTCCTACTACTGTTTTGCTCAGTGCTCACGAGCACTTTTTAAAATCGGTGCTTAGTGGATAAAACAGTTTACCAAAGGGCCAAGTGCTTAGAGCTCGTCAAAAGTGCTCGCGAGCACTCGAAAAGGCTCCCGACCGCTTCGAAAGGCTCCCGAACCCTCCAAAAGGCTCTCGAGCTAACCATTAAGCACTAAGCACTTTCATGAACTTTTAAACTCACACTAGTAAATATTAGTGTATAATTTGGAGAAAAAAATAATTAATGAAAAAATTGATATTATGACAAAAACAATATTACAACAAATATGATATACGTCTCATTTCATAATTCTTTAAAATATGTTGTATTAAGTAATGAAGCAAAGCGGAAGGTACTTATAGACTTTACAATGTCAGTCTATCTATCAGTCTGTATGGCTGTCTGTTTTTCTTAGCGATAACTCGAGAACGGTTTCGAATTTTGGAACTGTAATTTCGGCAATCGATAGCTTGTCACCCTGGCTCGTCTACCTACTATTTTCAGTGACCTAAGTCAACTCTTCAACCGCCTGTCTGTCCATAGCTGAAATCAACCTGCAAAAGCATCACATACACGTGATAACTGATATCGGAGCATCAATTCGACTGGACCATCGAGTATCACTCGGAGGTTTTACTGTCAAAGACGATACATACTGGAATAGAACCTGCCATAGGCGTGCAGATGCTGAGAAAAATACGTAAATTTGTTGTAGCACATCAAAAATCATTGTTACTTGTAACCAGCATGAAGCTACATCAATTAAGGTATGTGACCAGCTCGGAACATATAATGCACGTGAATTTATGTCTAAAATCCTTCTTTGAACACCCACGTTCTTTCCCTTCATATTACTACCATTGTGTCATACTTGTTGGATAAATTTCACTGGAATATTATCCAGAAAATACAAAATAATTCATATTTCTTTTAAAATTAATAATATTAATCTTTCAATTCATACTAATGTATTAAAATCTAAAAATAGATTTAAAATCAACACAATATTATTCCGTCCTTCTCGCTGACTTTTTCCTGTCTATTTGCAATATACAGTTAACAAAAACAAAATACATAAGCGACTGTTGCTATGCAAGCTTATCTTTCTCTCATATTATCCCATCATTATAAGAGACAAAAAATATAGATATATTTCTTCCCGCTAAGATTCTGAATTCAAGGCTATGTAAATACCACGTCACATGTCTCCTACGAATAAAAAACCATCAACCTTACTCTCTGTTAAAATTCAGAGCACAATCACCCTCTCGCATCCCAACTGTGAACAGATTCAGTCGCATTCAATAGAGCAAAAAAGTTTCTTCAACTAAGTAAAATGGTGGGTAATTAACCGCACCCAAAAAGTTTTCATAACAAAATCATGTAAATAGTTTTTACAGTGAGTGAAGTGATGAGTACTATTTAAATATTTATGTTTCGGTTTCATAATTTAAATTAATGTGCCGCTTTATGATTTTTCTGTTCATGTTCGTACTTGAAAAAAATGGAATGAAAATTACATTCCTATTTCAAATACTGTTTTTATTTTAACATTGATATTGGTTTCACTTCTACCTAAGAAGTTTGGTCCTTCGAGAAAATTCAAGAATTTATTTAATCACGCTGCAGTCTAGTGTTCTTTCAACAGTTATGAATACTAATATTCATAAATCGTTCATTTGTCGTCGAATGTTCTAAACTGATAATGACAATGTTTTTAAATGTTCAAGAATTTTTTTAGCCATCGAGTTTATCATCAACTCCTGATGATGCTAACATAGTTAGCGAAACGTATGTAGAGTGTAAAAAAAGTGTAGTTTTGGTTAGTGGTGATGATATTCTTCAACAAATATTCATCACGCTATTTTAATTAATACGCAAGCTAGCATTGCTAAGAGGAATTTTTAATTCACTTTTACAACTTCCTACAACCCCTACTTTTTTGTGTTTATAGTATTTTTTATGCTGGATCAAATCTTAAATTTTAAACAAATAAGAAAAAAAAAATCACAAAGTTTGAAATTGCAGAAAAGAAAAAAAACCTTGTAAGGCTCTGCTCAGAGCGGATCATGGAGGAAAACTTTTCTCCCCCATTGTTTTTTATGCGAAACAGCTTCCCTCACTATCCACTCCGAGCCGAGCGCAGCGAGGTTCGGAGCAATTAAATCAATCCCCAACTCTTCAATAATTCTTGATTAATATCTTTATGTTTCAAACTTTTTTTGTTTCCACTTTCGTCCCCTAAACAGTAAAAAAGTAGAGAAAGGGGAGGAAGTTTTGATTGATTTGATTGCGCTCAAAAACGCTAAAAATTGCTAAAACTTGTATATCTAATTTGTTAATGACTTTCTTCTAACTAGTCTTTCCATATACATTTGTTTTGCGGTATTTTTACCGGCTTATTCATTTTTGAAGATTTTCTATTATTCGAAAATTTGTAATAGATGTTTGAAATGATCGTAAATTGCTTTTTTTTGATTGATTTGATTGCTCAGAACCTCGCTGCGTTCGGCTCGGAGTGGATGGTGGGAGATCATTTTCTCTCCCACTCTTTTAAAAGGAAAAAGAGTTTCTCCAATAAATCATTAAATACAAAAAGCCCTTCACGATTATTTTATATATCTATTACAAATATTTGTTATTATAAATTTTAATAAGCCGGTAAAAATACCGCGAAATGCATATGAGAGGAAAAGGAAGTTGGAGGAAAATCATAAGAAATAGGTTCATGAGTTTCTCGAACTTGATTGATTTGACTGCTTCAAACCTCGCTTCGCTCTGCTCGGAATGGATACTGGGGAAAACTTTTTTCCTAATTTTTATTTGTTCCTCCATAACTCACAAATTCTGTTTTTAAAGTTTTTTTACAAAAACAAAATAGAAGAAATTAGTAAAAAAGTAGGAACACAATATAATATTATTATAATTTGTTGGTTATACAAAACATCATCAGATAAAAATTTTGTTGATATTTTGTAACTTGAAATTGGTCGATTTGCATTAAAAAATCAAATTAGTTTTTTTGTTTTTATTTAGTTTTTCCTACTTTACTTTGAATTAAAAGTTTTATTATCTTTATGTATGATGTACGATAGTGCGTAAATTGTAATGTTCGATTTTTAGTAGACTTAAAAAAAAATATTGGACAAAAAAGTTAAAAAAAATGAATTAAAACTACCGATTCCATCTACGTACTAACTTTTATATTCTCTTATTAAACTTTACATATATTTATATCATTAAGAAATAATCTCGTTTAAGCTATCAATTCTTTTACACATAATTCTCGCCAAGTTTCACTATAAACTTATCATCTTATCGTCACTGAAATTTAAGAACTACTTAAAAACTTTTCTGGACTACTGTTACTCGGAGTATACCGAAGGTTATATATATATATATATATATATATATATATATATATATATATATACACGCCGCCCCCAGAGTGTGTTTTAAAAGTTGCCGCCATAAATTGTCCCGAAGCGATCCCGGATCTCGTCTTATCAGTCCTGCTGCGTCTTCTTAAGTTTCTCCTCTGGGGTTCCCCTCGCACGTCCCATGCCACTGTTGACATCGAAACTTTAATGTCGTCTGCGTCCCTAAGGTCCGCGTTACGTAATGTCTGTTTCAACGAGGCTTAAATGTCGCAAAGATATCTTACTCGGGGAGTTTTGTTTGCTTGTATTGTAGAAAGTTATAATTACAAAAAGTTTTATTTTATAATACAAAAAAAATTGTTAATTTTACTAATTGTATTTAATTAAATTTTATATTTCTGTTCATAAATGTTAAATAATTAGATAATTGTTTTTATGCACGGCTGCGGTGATAAAATCCAGATTAGCGGGCGTAAAGTGCTACTTTACCGCTCGGGGACTACTTTAGCGCCCGCGGGTGATAAAGTAATTTTTTTCTCTTAAAAATTCACATTTAACTAGTAAAACAAATTTTTTCTACAACAACTCTAAATTATTAATAAACAAAGACATGAGTAGAATACACAACCCTCATGGGAAATCGATAAGGTCCATTCTGTTAATTTTGTTCAAATTCAAGATCACTCGTGACGTCATCAAAATCCCACTAGACCAGTCTCGAACAGCTTTTAACTGGTTTTGAAAAGGTCTCGACAGCTTTTAACAGGTCTCGAACACTTTTTGTGGAATTTATTAATAAAATTACAAATTATGAAATAAAATTATTATTTAAAAAATAATAAATGGTTATGTTATTGAAATCAAATTATAAATTTTCACATTTTATTAAAAATTTATATTGTGGATGCAATAACTAACTGCCTATGACATAATAGTATATTATATACCAAGGGACTAAAGTGCATCTTTTAATCCCGGGAAAATCACCTGAAGGATTAAAAGACACTTTAGTCCTGTGGTATATACGCTATTTTTTGCACCGCGGTCCACAAGCCCCCTTAAAATTCATATAATTATTTACCTGTTAATTTTGTAAATATTTAAACGTAACAATCAATTCTATTATTTGTAAGTTTCCTACGTCTGATTAGGAAGTCATGTTTGATATTAAATTGTGTATTTTTTATAAAATACCGGCACTTAAAAAAAATAAAAAAACAAGATTCCCGGATGGGGGCTCGAACCCCTAATTCCGACAAAAAATTTTTTTTGTAAAACCTTGGCTTATACGGATATATTATGTAAATATAGTGACAGAAGATTGCGACTTTGTCTCTCTTTAAGATAGTTTAGAATAAAATCGTAAAAAATGAAAAAGCTTACGACGATCTCATAAAATGGTGTTGCAGAAAAGAAAATTGAAGACTATACCACCGAAAATGGTTTCCTATACTCCTTTGTTGAAGTATTTGACAGTTCTGAATTAAATTAGAATAAACAAGGTGCATGGCTGGTTTCAATTGTTTTTTATTTGCGGGACTAAAAAATTTTAGTCCCAAGGGAGTAAAAGTAGCACTTTAGTCTCGCGAATGCGGGACTAAAGTACTAGTTTCACTAGTTTCACTCCCCGCGGTGTCAAAAAGCTTATATGCACCTTGGGTATAAATAGAGGTGTATGCCCTCGGGCGACTTACAAACCCTAGGGCCAGTGGCACTTGGATAGGTAAGATCGTCGCCCTCAGGTCATAAATATCTATTTACACCCTTGCTACATAAATAACTATTAGATAGATATAATTATTTTACCCTCTTAAATCTGCATGTTGAATAAGGACAAAAGGTGGAAAAGTTTAGAATCCTGGTCAGGGTTGGCAAAAATCCACTTTTACTTTCCCGACCCACCTCCTAGAGGGAAAAGTATTGTGAACGAGCTAAAAAAAAAATTTCGAGATAAAGATGGAAATATCCATTTTGAGGTCACCTGAGATGATTAAGACAATTTTCAGATGGAAGTCTGTCTGTCTGTATGTCTGTCTGTCTGTCTGTGTGTATTCTTTCACGATAGAGGTCACACGTTTAATCCGATTGAGCTGAAATTTGGTATAGGGGTTTGGGTTACCCGTCGGAAGTTCTCATTAGTTTTTGTACGACATCTGTCAAACGGAAGTACCACTATCAAAAAATGACAGATGCAATATGTCACGAAATTGGACATGCTATATGTCAATTGAAATCCCTAGAAAAGCTCTATTCAGAACAGTTAAAATTATTTCTCCAACTGTCACCTGTCAATAATAAAAACATGTCAAAATTTGAAAATTCAACATTAAATATCTGAAGAAGTATTAATCCGATTGAACTGAAATTTTGTAAATTGGTTTGGGCTATCTGTCGGAAGAATCAATTAGTTTTTGTACGAGATCTGTCCTACGGAAGTATCACTATCAAAAAATGACAGATGCAATATATCACGGAATTGGACATGCAATATGTCGTTTGAATGCCCTTGAAAAATTCTGTTCATAACATTCAAAATTATTTCTCCAATTGTTACCTGTCAAAAATTAAAAAATGTCAAAAGTTGAAACTTTAACATTAAATATCTGATAAAGTATTCGTGGATACTCGTCGGGAAAGTTTTGGGGCGACACAACCGATTTTTTTTTATTTTTTACCAGGACATTAGACAAAATTGATAAAAACTGTTCAAAATTGGTAAAATTGACCAAAATTATCCAATATTTAAATTTATAGTGATTGAAAAAAAAATTTTTTGATAGTGATACTTCCGTTTGACAGATCTCGTACAAAAACTAATTGATTATTCCGACAGATAGCCCAAACCCATATACCAAATATCAGCTCAATCGGATTAATACGTCTTCAGATATTTAATGCTGAAGTTTCAAATTTTGACATTTTTTATTATTGACAGGTGACAGTTGGAGAAATAATCTTAACTGTACTGACTAGAGTTTTTCAAGGGCTTTCAAATGACATATTGCATGTTCAATTCCGTGACATATTGCATCTGTCATTTTTTGATAGTGGTATTTCCGTTTGACAGATGTCGTACAAAAACTAATGGGTTCTTCCGACGGATAACCAAAACCCGTATACCAAATTTCAGCTCAATCGGATTAAACGTGTGGCCTCTATCGTGGAAGAATACACATGCACATACATACACACACAGACCGACAGACAGACTTTCATCTGGAAATGGTCTTAATCGTCTCAGGGGACCCGAAAATGGATATTTCTGTTTTTATCTCGAATTTTTTTTTTTAGCTCGTTCGCAATACTTTCCCTTCTAGGAGGTGGGTCGGGATAGTAATTAGATGCATTAGTTTCGAAAATTAATAAGCCGGTAAAAATACCGCATAAGAAATGTATAAAGATTTCCTATAACTCAAAGATTTGTAATAATTGTTTAAAGTGACCATGAACTGTTTTTTATATTGTTTAATTTGATGGTAGGAGAAAAATTTTTCGCTCACTTTTTTCCCATTCATTTTTCCCGCGCATCTTATTTTCATTTTTTTTTTGACTTTCTTCCAACGAACTTGCTCCCACTTGAGCTCTTTAAAAAAAAGCTTTTTTCATTTTTTTTTTATTTGGAAAAAACGAGTGGGGGAAAGATAGTTGGATGGAAGTCATGAAAAATTAAATACACGGGTTAATAATTTCAATAAAAAAAATTTAAGACTTTTAAATAAAAATATCAAGAATTTTGATCAAATATGCGAACAAATTTTCATAATTCACTAATAAAAATCTGATTATAGAAACCTACAATATCTTTTAAGATTTTAGTTTTTAACCCTAGGGAAATAAAATGTATATAACCAATATTGCTAAAAAATGTAAAAACTAACCCCTCAAGCAATCACCCAAATTCCAAATTCCAAATATTCCCGTAAACGACGATTTTTCCTACAGCAATTTTTTTTTCCCAGCATAAATTCCTACGTTATACATGAATTATCTTTTCAGATTCGATTCCCCGGAGTGTACCGATGCCACCACAGCAGACTTTTATCAGCGAGATATTATTTTCGCCGCTGTTTAGATAAGAGCCTGTGCCGGCCGGGCTCGGAAAAATAAATTGCCCTCGGCGGAAAATAGCTGAACTTTTCCCAAAGAATCCTCTCGTTTCTATTGTGCGACACAACTTTTGCTCGCTCCACTCTCTGTCATAAATTTCCCGCACTTTTGATTTATTTTTCCAAAGCGGGTGTATTTTGTTTTTCGTTTTTTGGGATGCCGCTTGGGGTAGCTGGCACAGGGTCGGCTTCTATCAATCTTTTTTCTTTAATTCTCTATTTAAGTAAAATTTTTAAATAATCTAATATAACCGGCAAAATCCTGACTGATTGACTGACTGACTGATTAATATAGAATCAACGTAGATCTAAATCTACTTAACCCACAGACTTGAAATTTCGAGATTATGTTCTGTTCATAATATAGACACCCACTAAGAAAGGATTTTGTGAAATTTTGATTCTAAGGGGTAGAAAAGGGCGAAATACTGTAACTTGCCTAGAATAAGTATAACTATATGTTGACGCACTTACTCAAGAGGGTAAAAGTAGTAAGGAAAAATAGATCAGAATAGGGTAAAATAGGAAAAATAGGAACAAATAGGGAAAGTAGAGAAAAATGTGGTAAAACAGCGAAAAAGATAAAAGAATATGAAAAAACCCAGAAAATGGAAAAAATGGAGGAAAATAAAAAATAACGAGGAAAAGTGGGAAAAATAGGGAAAAAAGGGAAAATTATAAAAAATAGGAAATTATGGCGAAATTGGAAAGAACAAGTAAAAATAAATAAAATAGGAGAAATAATGGAAGAAAACAGATAAAAAATAGGAAATATTAAAAAAAAGGAAAAACATTGAAATTTAGGAAAAAATAGAGAAAATAGAAAAACAGTGGTAAATAGGAAATTTTGGGAAAAATAGTAAAAAATAGGGGAAAATAGAAAAAAATGGAAAAATAGGAAAATTAGGAATAAATAGTGCAAAACAGGAAAAATAAGAAAATTAAAAAAAAAATATTGAAAAATAGGGGAAAATGGGAAAAAAATAGGGAAAAATCGGGAAAATAGTGACAAATACGAAACTTTTAGAAAAATATTGAAAAATGGGGAATATAGAGAAAAAATAGGAACAATTGTGGAAATGAGAAAATTGGGAAAATAGAGCAAAACAGTGGAAAATAGCAAAATTTCAGAAAAAATATTAAAAAAACGGGAAAAACTGGGAAAAATGTGGAATAAAGTGAAAATTTGGGAAAATAGAAAAGTTAGAAAAAAATATTGCAAAACAGGGAAAAATAGAGAAATTGGCTAAAAATAATATGAAAAAATTAGTAAAAATTGGAATAAATAGGATAAAATAGGAAAAAAATAGGTAAAAACAGAAGAAAGTAATGATAAACAGGAAAAATATGAAAAATTGAGAAAAAGAAAGAAAAAATAGGACAAAATTGGGAGAAAAAGTCATAAATATGAAAAAAACCAGAAAAATATAGAGACAATGGGAAAATTAGAGATAGAGAACAATTTCGAAAAATAGGGAAACATGGGAAAATAGTGAAAAATAGGGAAAATTAAGGAATAATAGTAAAAATAGCCAAAAATATAAAAAATAGAGGGACAAATATGAAAAAACAGGAAAAAATAGGAAAAACGGGGAAAATAAGGAAAATAGAAAAGATGATAGAAAACAGGAAAAAGCCAAAAAAAAGTATTATAAAGATAGAAAAAAAAATGGGGAAAAATAGTGAAAAAGTTTTGGAAAAAATAGTGAAAAAGTTTTGGAAAAAATAGTGAAAAATTGGGAAAAAGTAAAATTTGCAAAAATGGGGAAACATTTAAAAATAAAGAAATTAGGGAAATCAGAGAAATAGAGAAAAATCGGCAAAAGTAGAAAAGCATATGGTAAAATTATGAAAAATAGGAAAAAGACGGGAAATTAGAAAAAAATTGGGAAAAATAGGGATAAATCGTGAAATTTTTTTAAAAATAGTTAAAAATGGTAAAAAAAAAAGAAAAATAGGGAAAACTAGGAAAATACTCATTTAAAAGCAAAACAACAAAGTATTTTTCTCTACTCGAATTAGGAAAATGAAGCAACAAAGCATTTCTTCACACACGATTTTAAATAATGCAAAAGTACATTTTACTATACACAAATTTAAAAACAAACCAACAATACATTTTTTATCCACCAATTTGAAAAATAAGACACTTATGTATTTTTCCGCTTTCCAATTTGGAAAATAATCAACAACTTAAGTAAAATTATGAAAAAAATCAACGATGCGTTTTCCACTCTCGAATTTAAAATGAATTCGTATTTTATCAATCAAATTACAAAATCTTTTATAATCGTCTTCGAAAAAAAATGAAAATTTAAGCACTTGAGTAAACAAAAAAAGCATGCATTTTTCCACTCGATTTGGGAAAACAGAGAAATAATGAGTTTTTTTACGTGCATGATTTTAAAAAACAAAGTAATGTATATTTGAATAAAAAGAAGGAAGAATGTACTTTTAAATATCTGATTAAAAAAAGCAAGAATACATTTTGCCACACTTAATTAAAAAAAAGAAGCAGCAATGCATTTTTCTACACTCGAATTTGGAAAAATGGATACGGAAATAAGAAAAAATGGGTAATAATAGGGACAAATACGGGTATATAGAAAAAAGAAGGAAAAAATAATGATAAACAAGCAAAATAAGAAAAAATATGAATAGGTAAACATATAAAAAAATAGGAAAAAAACAGGAAGATTATCGAAAAATAGGAAAATGGAAAAAAATAGAGAAAAAGTGGAAAAAATAGTTAAAAAAATGAAGCGAAATGGTGAAATATAGGAAAAAAATGGGAAAAACTAGCAAAAAATAGGGAAAATAGGGAAAAATAGGAAAAGACCTAAAACTTATTTCTCTTTAACAACGACGACAAGATAAAATCAGAAAATCGGTTATATCGACTGGTTTGCGCATTATGGTGAAGTTATAGTATGTTAAGAGCTATCAAAGAAGAAATAACTCCACAATATATAGGGTGGACCACTTAAAAGCTCTATCCCTCCTTAAGATATTGGATTGTTTTTGTTTATTAACTTGAAACAAAGAATGGATTTAATTATTTTGTAACATCATTGCTTACTTCCGGATAATTCCGATTTATTTTTTATTTTTAAATGGAAACTCCCATTTTGTTGTTAAAAATTTGTATATCTAGTAAATGGCTGCCAAATTGAATAATTATATTTTTAATTTAGGGAAAAATGGGAATATATTACCTTTAAAAATTATTTGTAAGCTTCAGAGTTCACTGGCAGTAGCGTATCTAATCATTTTTATTATCGAAAATGAGTGGAGAAAAGATAGTTAAAGAGAAGTCTCGAATTTGATTGATTTGGTTGAGGGCGAAAAGTTTCTCCCACTATCTTTTTTTTTGCCTGGTGGAAACGCTTTATGCGCACTGGGTACAGGTTAGCTCTTCCCCGGTAAGTATGAGACTCCCTAATTGGTTTACTCACTAAAACCACCTCTTCTTCCTAGAGCCCGGGATCATTTTTCGCAGACATAACGTCGGGCAGTTGGTGTTGCCTCGCTACTGTCTTCTCCTCCCCGCTTCTGCTTTCTTATTCATTATATATATATTAAGAACGTTTCTCCTTTCTCCCAATTTTTGTTACTCGCCATCATCCATCTCACCACTCGTCATGAGTTAACTGTTTCACCCATCTGGGACATGTTGAAATTGTGTGCTCGACGTCATCCCTCTCGCTACAGTAGTCGCAGTCTTCGGATGCAGATTTACCAATTCTTCGGGTTTACTACTTGAAGCTCCCCTGTCATAGAAGCTGATCCTCCTATGCCTGCATGCTACCCATTCCTCCACGTTTGGTATCAGCCTTTTGGTCAACTACGCACTACTGCCTGCTGCTCCCATCTAACCTGCCATCTTTGAATTGAAGCCTCCCTGGCAACTTTCTTCGCGGCATCGGTTACTCTTTCCTGCATAGATAGTCTGCACCTCTCTCTTACCATTTCGTCCAGGGGTGGTATCCCCGCAACCACAGCCAACGCCTCTACAGACATCGTTCTGTAGACACTGGCAACTCGGATAAGCATCCTTCTCTGTAGCGATTTCAGCATGTCCCTGTACTTTTTAACTGATATTACCTCTCCCCAGTCTGGTGCCGTTTCAAGTTCCACCACCGAGGCCATCAGTCCATATGGTACCCTCCTACTATGGTACCCAGGCCCCCTTATGTTTTATAGGATCCTTATCAGTGCAGCCACCTGTCTGCTCGCCTTTGCACAAATCTACTTCATATCTTTGTTGTAGATCAGTTTATCATTCAGGTGCACCCCCAAGTATTTCACCGACTTTTTTGGTACTATCACTGAACCATCCAGATTAAAGTCGGTGCCTTTCCTAGTTTCGTGGCCTCTGGCGATCAGAGTGTCTGTTTTCTCAGGCGCAATCTGCAGCCTTTTGCTCTCCAACCAGTTCTTTACTGTCCAGAGAGCCATGTCTACTAGGAACGTGAGCTCTTCTTTGTCCCCCGCGTTGGCACTATCGCCAGATCGTCTCTATTCCAGGTTGAGGTCTAGAACATCGTTGTAGAGTACGTTCCACAATAAAGGCCCAATTTTTGAGCTTTATGGCACACCCTGGGACACCGTCATTTCTTCCTTTCACACAGATATTCTTCTGCCATAGAAATAGCTTTTTACAAGATTTACTAGGTAACCGCTCACCAGAATTTAGACTACTTGACTCTATTTCGTAGTGTTAAAAGCGTTTCTTTTTTCGACGAATACAATGACACCCCACTTGAACTCTCTTCTCCCACTATCTACTCTGAGCCGAGTCACTTCTCTCTTACTATCTTTTCCCCACATATTCGTTTTGCGGTATTTTTACCGGCTTATTAATTTCTTATATCAAAAACATTTGTAATACTTAGGTGTTTAAAGTGATCATGATTTGATTTTTTATTAATTTGATTGCTCCGAACCTCGCTGCGCTCGGCTCAGAGTGGATGGTATGCGAAACTTTTCGTCCTCACTGTTTTTTAAAAGATATAAGTTTCCCCCACCATCCATCCATCCATTAAATAAATCAGTACAAAAAGCAGTTCATGATTACTTTGAGTTATAGGAAATCTTCGAAATTTAATAAGCCGGTAAAAATACCGCGAATCGAATTTTAGCTTTGGTAATATTTGTCTTGATATTTGTAAATTGCTTTACAAAAAAGTTAGTAGGCCTAATTTTTTGTTTAAATTCAATAGCGCCGGATCTGTTATTTTGGCGTAGAGAAAAGGGATGATAATGGGAAGTTATATAATGAGATCTGATGTTGTAAATGTATAAGGATGATAAAGATCATCGGGTAGATGAGTTTTGGCGTTGTTTGTTGTAAAAGAGGATCCGTAATTGAAATGTGGAGAATAATAGAGGGGAAATTTACATTTTTAAATCATAAAGTATTTTTCATTTTACATATAAATAGCATTAACATTTTTTTTTAACTAAACCTTATGATTTACCCTGTACGATTTGGTATCGTTTTTAATTACCTACAATTTTTTTTTTCATTTCGTTGTTCATTCAAAGGGTGTCGAGTGAATCAGAGTCGCTGTTAACAGTTATTGAAATGTGAATGTTGAAGCGTTTCGGGTCAGCATTTCATCCCTCTTCGTCACTTTTGAGTAGAAATCGTGTTCTATCATCGGCGAATCGCTTGATACAATGTGTCTCCCCTTTTACTCAATGGGATCAATGGAAATTTAAGGTATTGTGTATATGACAATGACGACGGGAACAAAAATTATTGAAATTTTTTATCAAAATTCTTGAAATTATCTGACACCAATAATAATAATAATAAAAATCAGTTCGTTGTATCGTATTTTTACCTATTTCGTGCGTTCCTGTTCCTTGTATAAACTCAGCTGAAAAATTTTCAAAATATTCACTCGATTCTAATACACTTTCGGCTATGAAAGGGACTGAAGCAGCGCCGGACTTAATGGAATTAATAGAAGTTTAACGTGTTTTGTATGACAATGACTACGAGATTATCGGCGAAATTTTTTTTGTTATACAAAAATTATTGAAATTTTTTATCAAAATTCATGAAATTATCTTACACCAATAATAATAATAATAATAATAAAAATAGTAATTAGTTCGTCGTATCGCATTTTTACCTATTTTGTGCGTTACTATTCTTCGTATTAACTCGGCTGAAAGTTTTTCAAAATATTCATTTAATTCTAATACACTTTCGGATTTGGGTACTTATGAAAGGGACTGAAACAGAGCCAGACTCAATGGAATCAATGGAAATTTGAAGTATTGTGTATGTCAATCACAACGGGATTATCGGCGATCTTTTTTTTGTTGTACAAAAATTATTGAATTTTTTTATTAAAATTCTTGAAAATATCTGACACCAATAATAATAAAAATAATAATCAGTTCGTCTCATCGCATTTTTATCTATTTCGTGCGTTCCAATTCGTTGTATTAACTCGGCTGAAAATTTTTCAAAATATTCACTCAATTCTAATACACTTTCGGATTTGGGTACTTATGAAATGGACTGAAGCAGAGCCGGACTCAATGGAATCAATGGAAATTTAAGGTATTAGTAGGAGAGCTAGCGAACCCTCCGACTAACCCGTTTCCCACAAAGCTAAAAAAATGTTATATGATGTTTTATTATCAGTCAATTAAGAAAATACCGTTCTGGCAGGCATCTTGCAGTTGCGTCATTATCTCTTAAATTTTTTTTTAATCTGCTCCCACAAGGCTACAATTTTAATATGTTGTAATTTACATATGTTTAAGTGTAAAAAAAAATGACAACCTATTTTGAGGGTTGCAAGTATGTGCCAGACGAGTATACAGGATGTCTAAAATTGGAAGGAATAACATAGCTATATCAAAAACCGTAAGAGATACCTACAGAGACGATTAAATGGGAAAAAAGTTAACTATTTTGAAGAGTATTACATTAGTCTAAAAAAATCTACAGGGACTTTCGCCCTTCTCAAGTTATACAGGAAACACTAAAAATGCTCCTATAATTTTTATTTAAAAAAATATCAAAAAATAGAACAAAAAAGTTTTATTGTATCTCAAATTTGCTATAAAACTGTACTAATAAATCTTTGATACGACTTTTAGTGTCTTAACGGTCACAATTAAATAATTTTTCTTTAATATGTACCTGTCTCTTTTATTACAAAAATTGATAAACCGTTAAAATTCAAATTTAGTGATATATCACACTGGTCATTTTAATGACATTTTATCATAAATAACCAAGATCATAAGTGACAATAATTTTGAATTACGGTTCTGTGGTAGTTTTTTTGTAAATTCGTTAATTTCATCAAAACCTATATAAAATTTCGATAAAAAAAGTTGCATTATCAGTGAACCAAAGAAAAGTATCACAAAAGACATTAAACAAGCAGATGGATAGAGAATTTAAAAACAAATTCAGTGGTGTATCATTTTCTACCGCGTTTTACGTATACAGTATGTCTCAGTAAATTGGAACCGTATGGGAAACTTTTTTATCATTAATTTTGGGAAAAAACTTATTCTTCATAAAAAGTTCTGCATGTTCTAAGATCTAAAATAAAATGATCAGATATTAATTTTTTCCAGTCGTATACGAGGTTTGTCAAAAAATATGAATTTTACTTAAAAGTAAAGTACCTTTAAATTTGATAATATCGAAAAATGTCATTTAAATAAGTTGATCAAAACTAAAAACTAAGTTCAAATATGCAATAACATCTATTTAGATTGAAAAAATAGGTTTTGTGCTTGTTTAATATTGTTTCTATTTTGAATTAACATTTATCTCTAAAAGTCATGATAATCTTCTTGTTTCTTAATGTTTTCTAACAATTTTGAAATTTAAACACGTAACCACAGTAAAATTTGCATTGTTATTGTACTCAGAAATACATTTCAAAAATGAATACATTTTTTCAATGTAGATGGATGTAATTGCATATTTGAATTTAGTTTTTAATTCTGATCAACTTTTTTAAATAACATTTTTCGATGTTGTCAAAAAAGGTACTTTACTCTTGAGTAAAATTCATATTTTTTGACAAAAGTCGAATACTACTGGAAAAAATTGATATCTGATAATTGTATTTTAGATTTTAGAACTTTTTATGAAGAATAAGTTTTTTTCCTAAAATTAATAATAAAAAAGATTCCCACACGGTTCCAACTTACTGAGACATACTGTATAACAGATAATCATTATTGTCACTAATCTATTAATATGGACCTGGATTTTATCTTATGGAAAAAAAGGTAAAAATAATTAGAATAACGAATAATTTAATTTAGGAAATAACTACAAATATTCAACCAATCAACAAGTATTACTAGGTACATATCTACCAACAATTTATTATACTTAAACCAATTTTGTAACTGACTTTGTCTTTAAATTCTCTATCAACATTTTTTTTTCACGACGCAGGTCGGTAATCTTGTGCTTTTTTTATATCTACTATTTTAAGTTTTTTTATTTCACTGATAATGCATCTGATGATGCCAGTTATTTCAGATAAAACGTTATTAAAATGACAAGTGTGATATATCACTGAATTTGAATTTTAACGTTTTATCTATTTTTGTAATAAAAAAGATAGATCCGTATTAAAAAAAATAACTTCATGGTGGCCGTAAGGACACTAAACGTCTTATCAAAGATTTATTAGTACAGTTTCATAGCAAATTTGAGATACGATAAAACTTTCTTTTCTATTTTTTTGATATTTTTTTAAATAAAAATTATAGGAGTGAAAAACCAAAAGAGCATTTTTAGTTTTTCCTGTATAACTTGAGAAGGGCGAAAGTCCCTGTAATTTTTTTTAGACCAATGTAATACTCTTCAAAATAGTTAACTTTTTTCCCATTTAACCGCCTCTGTATCTCTTACGGTTTTTGATATAGCTATGTTATTCCTTCCAATTTTAGACATCCTGTATACTCGTCTGGCAGATTCTTGCTACCGCTGGAATATTCTGGCTACTTACATATACTTTTTAAACAACTTAAAGAACATACCCTCAACATTTTAGCCTTGTGAGGTTAGGTTATGAATTACTATCCAAAATAGGTTGTCAATTTTTTTTACACTTAAACATATGTAAATTACAACATATTAAAATTGTAGTCTTGTGGGAGCGAGCAGATTAAAAAAAATTTTTTTTTACATTTTCAAAAATTTAAGAGATAATGACGCAACTGCAAGATTCCTGTCAGAACGGTATTTTCTTAATTGACTGATAATAAAACATCATTTAAATTTTTTTTAGATTTGTCGGAAACTGGTTAGTCGGATGGTTCGCTAGCTCTTAGACTATATTGTGTATGACAATGACAACGTAAATACCGGCGATAGGTTGCGCCTGTTTGTTATCATCATTTTTTCTGTTTAAGTGTGACCTTTAATACAAGATGTTTTTGCATAAAACAAGTCAGAAGCGCCTGTGCGTTAGCAGATACGTGACGATTTCTAAACACTTATTATCTCATGAACCATAAAATATATTTTAAATCTGTTCTAAACTAAGAATAAAAAAGTTTCTCATATGATTCCGACTTAATTGGACACACTGTATGGAAAATAATTTAATAAATACTAAATACGTAGACCATCATAAAAACAGATGGTAGATATGATTAAACTATATTTTTCTATTATTTACGATTTCAATGGTACGTATTTTTCTACTTACCTCACAAACTGCACTCAAGGGCAAAATAGTCTTTCCGGCATCTTTTTTCCGTTGGTAATAATCAACTAATTTAAAAATAAACTGTTGTTCTTTCTCACCATATCGCGACATTTTTTTAAATGCGTAAATGTCAAATGTGTCATAATCAAAACTAACATAAACTTTCATGTGATTGTTGAAGTTATTTAAGAGATTCACTTTAGATGCAAGTAAATGGATGCCAACAGTTCTACAATCAAAACTTCATTATTACATGTAAATCTCTATAAGGAATTTTAAGGTAAATTCTGGCAAAATTGCGTTAAATTCTAAGAAGCGGATCGAGATGGATTCTAAGAAAGTGTGTCGAGACCTGTTAGAAGAAATCTGAGACAGATGCTCCCCCGTACATTTGCTCCCCGATACATTTGCTTCCCTGTCTTAATTTTTCGAATAATGATAAAATTTAAGTGAGACCTAACCTCAATTAATATGTTACCTACCTGCTATTGCTTACTAATAATGCATAACCTAGACGTCGAATAATAAAAAAATTCATAGATTTTTTGGTTTACTGACATATAAATAACTATAACTTTTCTTCACACTTTTTACAGATATATCTAGTAGATATCATCATGTATTTTTAATATTTAGAGGGAAGATTATTTTTTATTTTTTATATTATTTTATATTTTAATTGTTTATATAATTCTACACAAAATATAAAAAATTATGCGAATTATTGTGTACTTTGAATTTAATTTGCCACCCAAATTTTTGATGTTTGGTTTAAAAATGTATAAACAATTAAAATGTAAAAGAAAATAAAAAGTAAATATGATCCTTCCCCAAGTAATAAAAAAAAATTGTTCAAGGAGTACTTTTCACCCTTAAAATTTAATAATTTTAAATACGTCTTTTTATTTTGTAGAAATCTGTTACTTTATTGAAACATTTTCTTAGTAATAGAGAGATTTTAAGCCCTTTAAAAAATCTCCTTATTTTGGCGCTGTTGTGGTTATTTTTGCTAACCATAACAATAAGCACGGCAATGAAATTAAGACATTTTAAACCCCAACTTTAGACTTCACAAAGTGACAGGTAACAGGCGATAGTTATTTTCTTTTGGTTTTCTAACCTCAGAATTTCTGGTGTTTTGTTGTTTATTAAAATTAAAAGAATATACAGTGTGTCTGAAAAAGTTGGCAACAAATGGGAAACTTTTTTATTATTAAGTTTAGGAAAAAACGTCATTCTTCATAAAAAGTTCTGCAAGGCCTAAAACCCAATATACGATAATCAGATATCGAAATTTTCCAATCGTATACGAGGTTTGTCAAAAAGTATGAATTTTGCTCAAGAGTAAAGTACCTTTATTTTCGACAATATCTAAAATTGTTATTAAGAAAAGTTGATTAGAATTGAAAACTACGTTTAAATATCTAATTACAGCTATCTACGATGAAAACCAGGTTTTATTATTTTTTACAATTTCTTTAAGATCGAAAATGAACAAAAACTAGGTATCTAAATTATTGACCTGTACAAAATCAAGTTGCTGTGGAAATGTTTTGAAACATATCTTATGCCAGTAGGCTTCAAAACCTCAGTTTGTAATAATTGTACTTTTTTAAATACTAGTAAAAATGCCGTTGAAATTAAGTCTTGAAGAGAAAATTGAAATTGTTTTAATTGTTGGAGATAACTACAAAACTTATAGGGAAGCTGCCATAATCTTTAATAACAGACATCCTGATAAAAATGTACATTTTGCAACAGTAAGTAAAATAATAAAAAAGTTCAAGTGTTCCGGAAATGTTGAGAATAAATTCAAAAAGAAACATGAGGCATGGGTTGCTACTGAAGAAATTCAAAATCAAGTAATGCTCTCAGCAATAGAAAATCCTAAAGATTCCATAAGAAAAAGGGCAGCTTTACTTGGTGTGCGCAAAGACGTAGTTGCAGGAATATTAAAAGCAAACAAATTTAAACCTTACAAACCCCAGTTCACTCATACCCTAAAAGCAGGAGATTTTAATAGAAGATTTGAATTTTGTGCTTGGTTCCAAGGGGAGTTAGAAGATAATAATTATATGGCACGGTGCATACTTTTTTCGGACGAGGCAACGTTCACTTCTAATGGGGTAGTCAGCTCACAAAATTGCCGTTGGTGGAGTGATGTTAATCCTAATTTCACTGTCCAAACTCGTGACCAATACTGTTTTAAAACAAATGTATGGTGTGGAATTTTTAAAGATAGAATAATTGGACCATTTTTTTTTCGAACTAATATGAATGCTGAACGTTATCTGGAATTTTTAAATAATGAGATTCTTGAATTTCTTCATAACCTACCAATAATGGAAAGGCAACGTACATGGTACCAACATGATGGAGCAACCTGCCATAGTACAAGAAATGTTCGAGAATGTCTTCTACAAATTTTTAACGGAAGAGTAATTGGAAGATTTGTGGACTTTGCTTGGCCTCCAAGATCTCCGGACCTGATCCCCCTAGACTTCTTTTTATGGGGATACTTGAAGCAAAAGGTATACCTTAAAAGACCGTTTGAAAATATTGATCATTTGGAAAGAATAATTAGGGAAACATGTGAGACGGTGTTACTCCAGATGTTATCAGAAATGCAATAAAAGAATTCTCTCGAAGAACAATTACCTGCTTAGAAAGGGACGGTGGATATGTTAAAATTAAATTTGAAGCACTTTTCTCTTATTGATTATAATGTGGTGTAGAATACTAGTAAACAATATTCAGGAATAAAATTTGCATTTAGTGATGTACAGGGAAAATCAAAAATTTCGATTGAAGTCGAAGACTAAAGTGCTTTTAAATTTTATTTCAAGATATCGATAGAAATCAAAAATTATGTTCAAGTGCACTTAATGATTACACCACTCATTTTCCCATTGCAAATTTGCTTACTGACAACTTGATTTTGTACAGGTCAATAATTTAGATACCTAGTTTTTGGTCATTTTCGATCTTAAAGAAATTGTAAAAAATAATAAAACCTGGTTTTCATCGTAGATAGCTGTAATTAGACATTTAAACGTAGTTTTCAATTCTAATCAACTTTTCTTAATAACAATTTTAGATATTGTCGAAAATAAAGGTACTTTACTCTTGAGCAAAATTCATACTTTTTGACAAACCTCGTATACGATTGGAAAATTTCGATATCTGATTATCGTATATTGGGTTTTAGGCCTTGCAGAACTTTTTATGAAGAATGACGTTTTTTCCTAAACTTAATAATAAAAAAGTTTCCCATTTGTTGCCAACTTTTTCAGACACACTGTATATTTATTTTTAATTTTGAAATGGAGAATGTTTTGAAAAATGTTATCAATAGAAGAGATCGTAATGCGGATTTAATAAGGCAGGCTATACTTGGAGATAATTTCCATGTGCGTGAGATTGGGATAGTGGAAATTCCAGAATTTGATCTTAAATAGAGGATAAGTTTGTGAAACCATATTTTAGGTTCGAAAGACCGGAACTATTTAGATTAGCAAGGGTTCTTATAATTTCTAATAATATCAGGACAAGATCAGGACTATTCCACATACCTAAAAAGTATCCACAAAGTATACACAATTAAAATATGTTTTCGCAGGCCAACGTCAAATCTGACAGAACTCTAACAGTAGTTAGGTTATGTTTTTCTCAAGAATCTAATATCTTTTTTGCGCGTTGTTAGATACTCAATTTAAATTTTATAATCACGACATTGCAAAAAAATTAAACATGATATTTGAACATTGAACAATATTATTACGATATAAAGAAAAAATATAACAAATACTCCGTATGTTAAAGAAACAGATATATTTTTTAAATAGTTTAATGTTAAATATTTTAATCAGCACATGCATCTCCTTTTTCAAAATTATCTAATATGCTCGAAAATCTGAAACGTGTGGCAACGGTGCTTTGTTACGCATAAACGATAGACATAACCATTCTCTATCTTTATTTTTCCGTAAGTAACGGAATCGGTTATCGTTATTAAAGTTAAAGGAACGGCAAACTTCCGATGCGCATGCTCACAATTACGATAACGGAAGAAAAGCGAATAATTCAAGGGCTTAAAATCTCTCTAATGCCCCGTTAGAAGTTGTTACTAGAGAGTTAAAGCCAACACACAACGTAAACGCATCTCAATCACGTATACCTTAACGTATCGGGGTTACGTCTTAGAAAAATTGTACCATTAAAAAGACTTAAAGCACGACTTCTTTTACAACGTAACGAAACGTCAATGTTGCACAGTGGTTTCTAACCAAACTTTTCGTTGTCATATTGTTTTTGTTAAAATGAATACAATAATTGATCATTTTATTTTTGATTATGATGATGATTTTGAAGATGACGATTTTAAATCATATTTTGCAAGATTAAGCTCTTCTAGGTAATAGAGCAGCCCTATACGGGGCTTTTGACCTCAAATGCCCTAAATGATACCCAATGCTTATCTTTATTTCGGTTTAAAAAAGTACAGTACAACCCCTGAGAATAGACCTTTGTCTGGTAAGTACCTATTATAAAGTTTATTTTTTGGAAACTATTTGAAATAGCCAAAATACTGAATTTTTGTAAACACTTTTGTAGGATGTACTGCACTGTGCATACTGCTAAGACGTTTAGTGAGGTTAGGTTTTCGTTTTATATGATTTCCTTCCAAATTTTGACGACATGCGTGATGCGTTAAAGAGATACGTAAACGCAGAAATCCAGAGTTACGTTCGACGTATCCCTTAAACCTATCCTTATCCTCTGTGCGCAGTCGCAGATCGATACGGATAGGTATACGTGTTGAAAACTGGTAGTGCTTTAACTCTCTATCATCTGCCCCGATTGGTAATTATTACCTCTCGCCCTTTAAATAAGAGAGGGATAGTAATCATGCTAAAAATTGGGTAGTGACTTTTCAATGGATAAACACGTTTCAAGGTCTGTAGAGTAAAGGAGCCATGACAGTTCGAGCGCATTATCAGCAAAATGTACATGTAAATCTCCATAAGAAAATCTAAGGCTCATTCTGGCAATTTTTGTCCATATCAAGGTCATTCGTCATCGCATCGCCAGCTGGCGGTAACGGGGAGTTGAATAAATCACATACGCCTACAAAGGTCTACAGAGGTCTTCTGCAGACGTCTGTGGTGATCTGTAGACCTCTGTAGGCGTCTGAAGTACGTCTTCTGTAGACCTCTATAGACCTTTGTAGGCGTCTGTGTTTTATTCAACTCCCCGTTACCGCCAGCTGGCGATGCGATGACGAATGACCTTGATATGGACAAAAATTGTCAGAATGAACCTTAGATTTTGCTGATAATGCGCTCGAACTGTCATAGCTCCTTTACTCTGTAGAATACGATTTTGATATTTTCGCAATTATGTCTCTATATATGTGTGGGTGTGTGTTGAAAATTTAGAAAAGTTAAATATATCGAAAAAGAAAGAATCGTGATTGCAACTTTGTGAAGCACTAACGAAGCGCTAAAAACTGATACCAAAATTGAGTCAATAGAAAAATGTTTTGGGGTTACGAAGTTAAAATCTAAAATAACTAAAAAAATAGAAAAGCACATTCGAAACTATTTAAAGCACTAACGAAGCACTAAATCAAAGTACTAAATGTCGTCCATTTTGGTAGATTATCAGGGCTGACCTTGAAATTAAAAAATCCTTAAAATGCAGAAAATGGAAAAAGTACTAACGAAAATAGTTAAATCACTAACAAACGAGAAATTTCTGAAAAAAAAATTGACACTTTGGGGGCTAACTTCACGGAGCTCTTTGGACTAGGTACAGACTAAAGATAGTTCCGAAGATAGACCGAGCAGCATGCGACATGTTGCCAAGTTTCATTATTTTTCTAATTATTACAGCTGTTACAATGTACCCCGTGTTAAAACGTCCCCGGGTCTCCCCTACTTATCAAAGAGACTGGAACAGCACCGGGCTTAATATTTCATTACAATATATTTAATATTTACAAATATTCTGACATACAGTAACATTTAGATCATTTAAGTACAATTATCAAATAAAAAAATAGAAAATTTAGTTTAAAAAAATACAATGTATCGTCCTGTAAAATGCATCCTTAAAATTAGCACATCTCTTTCTCAATATCGAAACGGACAACTCCTGCGGAACAAAAGAAGTACAAGACAAGATGAGTTTGGATCCTGAATAAAAAAAAAAAAAGTATAGAGAACCAATACCAGACGCGAGCTCGAAAGGGGGCAGCGATCTTTAAATGGGCGTGGCCGGTTGATTTGTGGTCGCCATTTTGTCAAATCGTAGTGTTTTGTTAGAAGCTTTATCTGATTGGACACAATCTAGAAATCTCCCACCTATATATCTATATATATAAATATATCCGATGGGTTTTTGTTTTTTTTTTTTAGGTTTTCGCGCCATAATATAAAAATTTAAAAAAATTAAAATGAACAAATTTTAAAATCATTAATAACTAAATTATTAACTAATTTATAACTAATTTTATAAAAATATATATTATATATATTAAAACGTTTCTTACTATCGACCCGCCTCAGTTAACTAACCACGCCTCTTTAGGAAACCTCTACCAATAATTATTCAACTTTTACCGACTCGATACGAAGTTAAACGAAACCGGTTGCTAGGGGATACCGATGTACGCTTGGATCCCAACATTTAGTATGTCCGTGGTGTTTAACGTGTTGATGTCGAGGCGTAACACCGATATTTTTGTTTTTTTTTGTTAATAATGACCGATCAAAAAAGGAAATTAGTTAAGTGATGTGTATAGATTGGATTAATTTTTGACTGTGAATTGTGATAGTGGTTAGTTAATTTTGTGAATGATATCGATTGGATTTTATTATTAAAAATTGGTAAGTTTGGATTAGATTGATTAGATAAGATCAAAATGGAAATTTTAATGAATAATTTAGTAGATTTAAATCAAACCAATTTGTCAATTTATCAATTAAATTTGAATCTAATTAAAAAATCAAGATGGCCTTTACTTGTAAATTTTCTAACAAATAAAAAACAGATGAAACTCGTTTATTGTCTTCTTCTCTTGGATGATGTAATTTTACGATTCATTGAACCTTGATGCATACATTATAATAATTTTATTTGTGGAAATAAAATTTTAGTCCTTTTTGATGGGTTACTGTTCTTACTAAGTATTGATATCTTTTTTTTAATTTTCTCGGATTTGGTCCTTAATAATTATAAAACATTATTTTAGTACATTATAATTATTTATTACATACAACTTTAATTTTTACAATTTTTTAAATGTCTGATTTATACGAAATAATAATAATAATAATTTTTTTTTAAAGATCTGATAAATTATAAAGTTATAATAATTTTATTTGTGGAATTAAAATTTTAATCCTTGATAATGGGTTACTATTCTTACCAAGTACTGATATCTTTTTTTTTAATTTATCAAGATTTGGTCCTTAATCATTGTGAAAAATTTTTTTACTGCGTTATAATTATTTATTACATAGACCTTGAATTTTTACAAATTTTTAAGTGTGTAATTTATACAGAATAATAATAATAATAATATTTTTTTAAGGTAATTTTAATTCTTTTTAGTGGGTTGCTGTTGTCACCAAGTATTGCCATCTTTTTTTTTATTTGCCCATATTTGGTCCTTAATAATTATAAAAAATTATTTTAGTGCATTATAATTATTTATTATTTAAAACATTATTTAAAAAAAAATTAACTATGTAATAATAATATTAATAATTTTTTTAAAAATTATAATTTTTTAAATTTTATTTGTGGAATTAAAATTTTTATCCTTTTTAGTGGGTTACTGTTCTTCCCAAGTATTGATATCTTTTTTTTTTAATTGGCCCGGATTTGGTCCTTAATGATTATAAAATCTTTTTTCAATACATTATAATTATTTATTACATAAAACCCTATTTTTTAAAAATTTTTAAGTATGTCTAATTTATACAGAATAATAATAATAGTAATTTATTTAATTATAATTTATTTACAATGAAAAAAAAATTAAATCCAACTTAATAAAATTATAAAATATAAATCACATCAGTTGAGAATTCGCCAGCATTACCAAAACGAATTTTTAATTTAAAAATTCTAGAATCATAATTTTCTTGTTTAATTTTTTATACTGAATACAAACCTGGAAACAGCTAGACTTTGTTTTAGGATATTTCTTGTTCTTTAAGGATCTCTAATAGTTTTTGAGATATTTGAGAAAAAAAAACGAAATCCTTTTTTATCTCTAAATTAAAATTATAAAAATTGATGCTAGATTTTCGAAAATAGGATTTAATTTTAGGAAGTTTCCTGCTTTTTAATGATCTATTTTTTTAATTTGTTCTATCACGAATACTTTTTGAAATATTTAAGAAAAAAAAAACGAAATCTTTGTTTTTATCTATAAATTTAAGTTATAAAAATTAGCCATAGAGTTTCCAAAGCAGGATTTACTTTTAGGAAATATCCTGCTTTTTAATGATCTATTTTTTTTAGTTTGTGATATCTCTAATAGTTTATAAGATATTTGAGAAAAAAACGAAATCGTTTTTTTTCATCTCTAAAATCAAATTATAAAAATTGATGGTAGAGTTTCGAAAATAGGATCTAATTTTAGTAAATTTCCTGCTTTTAAGGACTATTTTTTAGTTTGTGATATCTCTAATAGTTTTTGTGATATTTGAGAAGAAAAACGAAATCCTTTTTTTTCATCTCTAAATTAAAATCATTAAAATTGATGGAAGAATTTTGAAAGTGGGATTTAATTTTAATAATATTCCTGCTCTTTAAGGATCTGTTTTTTAATTTACGATATCTCTAATAATTTTTCAGATATTTGAAAAAAAAAACGAAATCCTTTTTTAATCTCTAAATTAAAATTATAGAAATTGGTGGTAGAATTTTAAAAGTTTGATTCAATTTTAGAAAATTTCCTGCTCTTTAAGGATCTTATTTTTTAATTTATGATATCTTTAATAGATTTTGAGATATTTGAGAAAAAAACGAAATCCTTTTTTTCATCTCTAAATTAAAATCATTAAAATTGATGGTAGAATTTTGAAAATGGGATTTAATTTTAGGAAATTTCCTGCTCTTTAAGGATCTGTTTTATAATTTGCGATATCTCTAATAATTTTTGAGATATTCGGAAAAAAAACGAAATCCTTTTTTTCATCTCTAAATGAAAATCATTAAAATTGATGGTAGAATTTTAAAAGTGGGATTTAATTTTAATAATGTTCCTGCTCATTAAGGATCTGTTTTTTAATTTACGATATCTCTAATAATTTTTGAGATATTTGAAAAAAAAAACGAAATCCTTTTTTATCTCTAAATTAAAATTGTAGAAATTGGTGATAGAATTTTAAAAGTTTGATTTAATTTTAGAAAATTTCCTGCTCTTTAAGGATTTATTTTTTAATTTATGATATCTTTAATAGATTTTGAGATATTTGAGAAAAAACGAAATCCTTTTTTTCATCTCTAAATTAAAATCATTAAAATTGATGTTAGAATTTTGAAAGTGGGATTAAATTTTAGGAAATTTCCTACTTTTTAAGGATCTATTTTTAATTTACGATATCTCTAATGGTTTTTGAGATATTTAAAAAAAGGAAATCCTTTTATTCATCTCTAAATTAAAATCATTAAAACTGATGGTAGAATTTTGAAAGTGGGATTTAATTTTAGGAAATTTCTTGCTCTTGAAGAATCTGTTTTTTAATTTACAATATCCTTAATAATTTTTGAGATATTCGCCATATGAAGAAAATCCTTTTAATTTTTTACCAAATTATTTATAAATACAGTAAAAACTACACCGACCGTCAATTACAAATTTTCCTAGAAATAACTATACTGGAAATTTTTAAATTTGCATCCCATTTTTATTTTTATATTTTAATAAGTGATTGAATGCTTTAATTAAATAGTAAAATTGAATGTAAATTTATCCAGAAATAATTCCGTTTCTGATTGTATATTTTTCATTCATTGGGCAAGTATAAGAATAACTTAAATAATAAAACAAATATTATCAACATCTCATTTTAATAATAAAATCTTCCTTGTTGTTTCCGTTAAAAGAGAAACAAATTCGTGATTTTTTCTTTCCCATTTATATATTTTTCTCATTTATCAAGTTAAATTTTAAATATAACATGCGTTTTTCAATGCAATAATTAAATTGAATCAATTTTTTTTAGTTTTATGAACTCAGAAGTAATTGTGATAAAAAATAAATATTCCATCATTCTTTTTTAAATGAGCAATGTACGGCTCTTAAACTGTTTATACAAGGAAAATAAATTAAAAATTATCTTGATAACTGAGTTAAAACTGATAAAACGGATTTTTTTATCTTTTGTCGGTTTCAATTTTATTAACGTTAACTAATAGAAAAACGAAAAAGCTAAAAAAATTGTATTTTCTGAAATATAAAAATATTTTCTTTTGTGTCAATAATAAAAAAAAATTGAGGACGAAACGTTGACACGTGAGATAAGATAAATCAAAGTTTGAACAAATTTTTATATATAATAAATACCTACATTTATATTAAATAAGTTATGAAATTGGATTATGTTTATTTCTTATCACCTTAATACAAATATAATGTCTAATCATTTGATAAAACCTTCAAGATTCTATCAAATCAAATATTGACAAATCACTTCAGACCAAACAAAAAAATAAAATCACTGCAAAAAAACATCGATAAGATTCCCTATTTTTCGTTTTCAGATCAAGTCACCATCGGCGCCCGTCGGCTTCGAAACAATTGCTTCAGCCTACTATGACTAATCGCGTTTTCAAGTGATCCGAATTTTTTTTATTTTTGAAGAATATACATTTTCGCGTGTGTAAGTGTTCGAAAAAACTCAGTTATCCATGATTATGGAGATGACCAACGAATTAGCCGTGGGGAGGTGGTACGAGTCCCCCAGGACGGGCACTTCGGCTAGTCCGGGTCAGGGGATCGACGGCGGCAATTCGGACATCGCCTCCGGGGTTGCTGAACACATGGGCACCTTCTTTTTGGATCCGTCGGGAACGCAAAGGGCGGCCAGGTACTACCATCAAACCATGCATGGGTCTTATGGCAGTCATGGTAAGTTTTAAATTTATACTATCCTTTTTATGTTTTTATATAACAAAATTGTAACACAGAAAATTCTTCCCTTAGACAAAAATAAGGGAAAATAGGGAAAATTGTCAGGAAGGATTGTCATGAAGAAGAATTCTCGTAAAGAAGGATTGTCATGGGGATAAATTGTTGTACGGTATAATTGTAATGGGGAAGAATTGTCCGGGAAATGATTATCATGGGGATAGATTGTCCAGGAATGAATTGTTATGGATATAACAAAATAGTAAATAAAATAGCGGTTTTATATCAGAGTGATGATTGATTCTTGAATTAAAAAAACATAAAAAATTCGGTTAAAATAATAATAAAATTAAAACATTTCTATAAAATTATTTGAATTGTTATAAAGTTGTCAAAAAAACTTGTTAACAAATGGAAACAAAAGTAAAAATTGTTAAAACTGCTAAAAATTATTAAATTGGCTAAAAACTTAAAAAACTGTTGAAAGATTGCTAAAAATTTCAAAAAAATAATGAAAAGTTGGCAAAATTGTAATATTGCTTTAAAATAGCCATAATCGCTATAAAATAATTGTCAAAATGGTCATAAAATTTCTTAAAATGCTAAAAATTTTCAAAAAAATCAAACCGAATGCGAAAATTGCTATAAAATTTGCTGTAACTACCCTAAATATTTTAAAAATTATCAAATCGCTGCAAAATTACTATAAAATATCGTTAATTGCTATAATATTGCTATTAAATTTGTTATAATTGTCATAAAATAAATTCTAAAAAGCCTAAAAAATGTGCTAACCTATGCCAAATATGTAATATTGCTTTAAAATAGCCATGGTCATAAAATAATCGTCAAAAAGGCCATAAAATTGCTTGAATTCCTATAATATCGCTTAAATCGCTATAAAATTGCTATTAAATTTGCTATAATTATCATAAAACAATTTCTAAAATGGCTAAAAACTGTCAACATCGCTAAAAACTTAAAAAACTGTTAAAGAATTAAAAACATGCTATAACATATTTATAAAATGGTCAAAAACTTGCTAAAAAATCAAATCGAAATCGAAAACTGGTATAAAATTATTTTAAAAATTGTCAAATTACCATAAAATGATTGCTAAAAAATGTGCTAACATATGAAAAGTTGCTAAATATGTAATATTGCTTTAAAATAACCACAATAGCCATAAAATAATCGCCCAATGGCTATATAATTGCTTAAATTGTTAGGATATCGCTATAAAATTGCTATTAAATTTGCTATAATTGCCATAAAATAATTTCTAAAAAGGCTAAAAGTTGTCAATATTGCTAAAAACTTAAAAACTCTTAAGGAATTAAAAACTTCCTAAAAATTTAAAAAGGAATTGAAAATTGCTATTAAATTATTTTAAAAATAATAGCTAAAAAATGTGCTAACCTACGAAAAGTAACCAAATAAGTAATATTGCTGAAAAATAGCCATAGCCATAAAATAATCGTAAAAAAGGCTATAAAATTGCTTAAATTCCTATAACATTCCTTGAATCGCCATAAAATTGCTATTAGATTAGAAAAGTGCTAAAAATTGTCAACATAGTTAAAAACTTAAAAAAACCGTTAAGGAATAAAAAAACTTGCTATGAAATAGCTATAAAATTGCTTAAATTGTCAAAAACTTAGCTAAAAAATTAAAAAGGGATTTAAAATTGATATAAAGTTATTTTAAAAATTGTCAAATTGCTATAAAATGAGCTAACCTATGAAAAGTTGTCAATAGCAACAATAGTAATAGAAAATAATTTGTCAAAATTGCTATAAAATTGCCTCAATTACTATAATATCTCTTAAATTCTTACAAAATTGCTTAAAAAGCTACAAAATCACTTAAATAACTATAAAGATGCTAAAATTGCTATAAACTTGTTAAAAAAATTACCAAATTGCTACAAAATTGTTATAAAATGTCCTCAGTTGCTATAAAATAATTGTCAAAAATGCTAAGAGTTAATAAAATTGCTGAGGGATTGTTAAAAAATTCAAAAATTAATTAGAAGTTGCCAAAATTGTAATATCACTTTAAAATAGCCATAATCGTTATAAAATAATTGTCGAAATGACTATAAAATTGCTTAAATTACTATAAACTTGCTAACAAATCAAAACGAACGCGAAAATTGCCATGTAATTACAATAAACATTAAAAAAAATATCGAATTGCTACAAAATTACTATAAAATGTCGTTAATTGCTATAAGATCGCTTAAATCGCTATTGAATTATATATTTAATTGTCATAAAATAATTTAAAAAATGACTAAAAATTATCAATATTGCTTAAAAAATCAAAACGAAATTGATAATCGAATAAAATTATTTTAAAATTTGCTATAAAATGATTGCTGGAAGCTTAAAAAATGTACTATCCTACAAAAAGTTGTTAAAATTGTAATATTGCTTTAAAATAGCTATAATCGCTATAAAATAATTGTCAAAATGAGTATTAAATTTTATAAATTGCTATAAACTCGCTAAAAAATGAAAATGAAGAAGAAAATTTCTATAAAATTTGTTGTAATTATCCAAAAGATTATAAAAATTACCAAATTGCTACAAAATTATTATAAAATGTCCTTAATTACTATAAAATCGCTATTAAATTTGCTATAATTGTCATAAAATATTTACCAAAAAGGCTAAAAATTATCAACATAGCTAAAAACTTAAAAAACTGTTAAGGAATTAAAAACTTGCTATAAAATAGCTATAAAATTGCTTAAATTGTCAAAAACTTAGCTAAAAAATTAAATAGGGATTTAAAATTGGTATAAAGTTATTTTAAAAAGTGTCAAATTGCTATAAAATGTTTAAACTGCTATAATAGTCATAAAATGATCATTTAAATCGCTATAAAGTTGCTTAAATTGCTATAATATCGCTACAAAATCAAATAAATAAATCCCTATAATATTACCAAATCGCTACAAAATTATTATAAAATGTCCTTAATAGCTATAAAATAATTGTCAAAATTATCAAATGTTAAAAATTGTTATACAATTTGCTTTAAATGTAATATTCCGGTAAAATGGCATAAATCGCTATTAACTTGTTAAAAAATTAAAACTAAAATTGCTATAAAATTTGCTGTCATTACCCTAAAAAATCATTTAATTGCTATATACAAAATTGCTTTAAAATATGCTTAAATTACTATAAACTTGCTGAAGAATCAAAACGAGCAAAGATAGCATAAAATTGGCTATAATTGGTATAAAATAATTTCTAAAATAGCAAAAAATTGTCAAATGGACTAAAAAATTAAAAAAATTTTAAGGTAATACAAAATTGAAAAACTGACTGAAACTAAAAAATTGAGACACAAGCAAAAAGTGCTATAAAATTTGCTTTAATTATAATATTGATTTTAAATAGCCATAATCGCAATAAAATAATTGTCAAAATTGCTAAAAAAAAGCTATAAAATTGCCAAAATTATAAAATAATTGTCAAAATTGCTAAAAAATCACAAAAATTTTGAAATTTTCGATAAACAATATAAAATATTTGCCGAGGTTGCTAAACATCAGTTGAAACAAAATCAAAAATTGCTTTAAAATTTCCTTTAACTGTAATATTGCTTTAACATAGCCATAATTGCTATAATATAATTGTCAAAATTCCTATAAAATTGCATAAACAGTATAAAGTTGCATAAATACTTCCTAAAAAATTAAAACGAAAACGAAAATTGCTATAAAATTTGCTGTTATTGCCATAATATAATTGCTAAAGACATTAAAATTTGTCAAATTGCTATAAAATTAAAAAAATCTAAGATTGCTATAATTTTAGTTCCCCTTCGCGTCGCTTTTCCCTGGTCTTATATTATTTAATAAGGATAATAAAGTGCACACCATAAGCAATTTTTAATGGGTTTAATGTAATGGGCAATACTCCGCTCTTAAACTATTAAAAAAGATGAGTCTAGTTTTTTGTAATTAATTCAAAAACTATAAACGTCAGAGTAAATTTGAAAAAAATTATATAAAAAGAAGAAATTTACAATAAAAAAAAACCGATTGTGGTAAGTAAAAAAAATTTTTTCTACTAGCGTGCGGAAAAGTCCACTTTTCCGCACTCATTTTAGTGTTGAAAGAGTCACTTTTCCGCACTAGCGCGGAAAAAAGTTTTTTCCGCACTAGTGCGGAAAAGTAAATTTGTTAAATAAAATATTAAACTTCAGTGACGCTGTCGCTGGCCCTTCCACTAGTCAGCAGCTGTCACCAGAAAAGCCTTCTAGAATGACCTCTTCCAGCCAAGTTCCCATGGCCACAGTTGCAACAAACCGAAATCTGACTTCGTTAGAAAACATTTTAGCCTCTGCAATTAATTTGCAAAATGCCACAAATTGCACATTTAATATTAATATTAATAATAATTAATTTGTTGATGTATTTAATAATAAATGTTTCTTGATGTTAGCTTTTGTGTTTTTTCCGCACGCTAGTAGAAAAAATAGTGTACCTAACACGTGCGTAAAGTGACTTTTCCGCACGCGATTGCTGGCCGAACTCCGCTACGCGTCGTTCGGCCATCTGCAATCGCGTGCGGAAAAGTATCACTTTCCGCACTAGGTAAACTACTATTTTAGGCTGTTAAATATTATTTTAAAAATGTATTATTTAGATACTTGAAAGTAAAAGTATCTACAAAAAAAAATGTTTTAATTAATTTTTAATAAATTTAACATTAATGATAAATAATAAATTACTATTATTTAAATAAAAAAAAAATGTTTCGTAATTCTATAGGAAATTAAAATAATTTAACTACTATCTTCTAGTCACTTAATAAACATAGTTTTACCTTAAAATCAACACTTTCATCTAAGCATAATTATGTATTTATACGAGATACGATCAATGTTTGAACGGTTTTTGTCGATAATGAGTATAGATTGGAGAGAATTTTTAGAGAGACGTACCATATATTTCTGTTAACGATATCGTAAAGTTTGTAAATTACACTAGAGTATCGATTTTTTAAACCGATATAGGTTTTATGTTACTTTAAAATCGAATGTAGTAGGCGTATACGTTCAAAATAATATCATTACAAAGTAAATAATTGTAAAACATTTATTTTTAATTTTTATTATTATTTTAACCGAAAATTATTTTTAAATTTACTAATCATGGTATCAATGTAATTTATAAACTGCTATTTTATTTTTTTAAGGCACTTATGTGTTATTTTTTTAAATTTATGACAATCATTTACTGGACAATCCTTTCCCGGACAATCCTTTCCGGACAATTCTTCCCTTCAACAATCATTCCTAGACAATTCTTCCCTTCAACAATCTTTCCCAGATAATTCTTCTCCGTGTCAAATCTCCCCCATGACAATTATTCCCCACGACAATTCTGCTCCACGATAATTCTTTCCCACGACAATATTTTTTTATGACAATTCTTTCTCATGTTAATCGTTATATATAATTTATTTAAATTTATGACAATCCTTCCCTGGACAATCCTTCCCGGACAATCGTTTCCTTATATTCTTTCCCGGACAATTCTTCTCTTCAACAATATTTCCTAGACAATTCTTTCCTTCAACAATCTTGCCCAGATACTTCTTTTCCGTGTCAAACTATGACAATTCTTCCACATATTAATCGTTATATATTATTTTTTTAAATTTATGACAATCCTTCCCTGGACAATCCTTCCCGGACAATCGTTTCCTTATATTCTTTCCCGGACAATTCTTCTCTTCAACAATATTTCCTAGACAATTCTTCCCTTCAACAATCTTGCCCAGATACTTCTTTTCCGTGTCAAACTATGACAATTCTTCCACATATTAATCGTTATATATTATTTTTTTAAATTTATGACTATCCTTCCCTGGACAATCCTTCCCGGACAATCGTTTCCTTATATTCTTTCCCGGACAATTCTTCTCTTCAACAATATTTCCTAGACAATTCTTCCCTTCAACAATCTTGCCCAGATACTTCTTTTCCGTGTCAAACTATGACAATTCTTCCACATATTAATCGTTATATATTATTTTTTTAAATTTATGACTATCCTTCCCTGGACAATCCTTCCCGGACAATCGTTTCCCTACATTCTTTCCCGGACAATTCTTCTCTTCAACAATCTTTCCTAGACAATTCTTCCCTTGAACAATCTTGCCTAGATACTTCTTCTTCGTGTCAAACTATGACAATTCTTCCCCATATTAATCGTGATATATTATTTTTTTAACTTTATGTCAATCCTTTCCGGACAATCGGTTCCGGATATTGCTTCCCGGATAATTCTTCTCTTCAACAAACTTTCCCAGACAATTCTTCCCTTCATCAAACTTGCCTAGATACTTCTTCTCCATGTCAAATCTTCCCCATGACAATTATTCTCCACGACAATTCTTCTCCTCGACAATCCTTTTCCACGACAATATTTTCCTATGACAATTCTTCCCCATGTTAATCATTATATATTATTTTTTTAAATTTATGACAATCCTTCCCGGACAATCTTTCCAGGACAGTTCTTCCCTTCAACAATCTTTCCCAGATAATTCTTCTCCGTGTCAAATCTTTCCCACGACAATTCATCTCCACGACAAATCTTCTCCATGACAATTCTTTCCCTCGACAATATTGCCATATATCAATTCTTCCCCATGTTAATTGTTATACCGTCGACAATTTATCCCACACAATTCTTCTCCATGGCAAATCTTCTCCATGGTAATATTCCCCACGACAATTCTTTGCCCGACAATATTTCCTTATGACAATTCTTCCCCATGTAAATCGCTATACTTATGTATTATTTTTTTCCCAGGACAATTCTTTCTGGACATCTTTCCCGGACATTTCTTCCCTTCAACAATCTTTCCCAGACAATTCTTCTCCACGACACATCATCTTCATGACAATTATTCCCCACGACAATTTTTCCCACGACCATCTTTCCCCACGACAATTCTTCTCCACGACAATTCTTCCCCACAACAATATTTCCCTATGACAATTCTTCCCGATGTAAATCGTTATACTTATATACTATTTTTTTAAATTTATGACAATCCTTCCCTGGACAATCCATCCCGGACAATTTTCCCACTCAACAATCTATTCCAGATAATTCTTTCCCATGACAAATCTTCCCCACGACAATTATTCCCCTCAACAAATCTTCCCCATGTTAATCGTTCCCTATGACAATTTTTTCACATGAAAATCTTTCCCGACAATTTTTCCCTACGACAATTCTCAGCGACAATCCTTCCCGACAATTTTTCTTCGTGACAATTTTTCCCAGTGACAATTTTTCATAGTGACAATTTTTCACAGTGACAATTTTACCCAACGACAATTATTCACTCCGGGAAAGATTGTTGTGATTTTTTAACGATTTTGACAATTATTGTATTGCTATTATAGCTATTTTAAAGTGATATTATAATTATAGCAAATTTTACAGCAATTTTTGCTTTTGTCTTAATTTTTTAACAAGTTTCTATCAGTTTTTAAAGTTTTTAGCAATCTTAGCAATTATTTATACCAAAATTCGTTTTTTTTTGCGATTTTATAGCAATTTTGACAATTATTATATAAGAATTAAGGACGTTTTATCATAATTTTGTAGCGATTTGGTAATTCAGCGATTACCGAAAATTTTACAGCAATTTTCGCTTTCATTTTGATTTTTTTAGCAAGTTTATAGTAATTTTTAAACGATCAGAGCAAATTTTATAGCAAATTTCGCTTTTGTTTCGATTTTTTCTGAGAACTTTATAGCAATTATTTTATTATAGCAAATTTAAAAAATTTTGTGTTTTTTTTGACAATTATAGCATTTTAATAGCGATTTTTGTTGTTTTTGAGATTTTATTTTTTCCCTTAACAATTTTATATCAGGTTTTCAAGTTTTAGCAATATAAGCAATTTATTTTATGACAAATATAGCAAATATCGAATTTTTATCGATTTTGAAAGTTATTTTATAGCGATTTCCAATTTTAAAGCATTTGGCAATTTTTAAAATCTTTAGCGAATATATTGCACCAAATTTTATAGCAATTTTTTATGTCTTCTTTTTTTTCTTAGCAATTTTATAGATATTTAGGCAGTTTTATAACTTCCTATAATTCCGAATTTTTTGCTATTTTTTTTTCAACAATTTTTACAATTATTTTATAGCGACTAAAGATATTATAAAGGAATTTACAATTTTACAATTTTTAAAATCTTTAGCAACTCTATTGTGACAATTCAAGCGATTTTAGCGATTAAACAATTTTATAGCAATTTTGTATTAGTGTTCAAGTTTTTTTTGCAATATTTAAAACTTCTAGCAACTTTAGTAATTATTTTATGACAATTATAATAAATTTAGAATTTTTACATTTTTTTTTATTACTATTTTACAGCGGTTTGACATTTTTTTCAAATCTCTAGCAATTATAGCGATTTTGGCTAATTGTTTTGATTTTTTAGGTCTTTATGAACTTTATTGTTGCTATTTAGGCAATTTTATAGCTAATTAGCTATTCTATAGCAATTTTATTGTTAATTTTATAGCTATCCTCGCTTTAGTTGTTTTTTTTTAGCAAGTTTTTTTATATTTGTATTTTTTCCAATTTCTTAACGATTTTGACAATTATTTTATAGCGATTACCTAAGTTCATTTTATAGTCTTTTAATTTTAAAGCAATTTAACAATTTTTAAAATCGTTAACAATTAAATTACGTCAATTACATCGCTATTTTATAGCGATTTAATCAACTTAAACAGTTTTATAGCAATTCATTTATTCTATAGCAATTTTATAGTTAATTTTATAGCTATTCTCACTTTAGTTTAGGTTTTTAGCATCTTATTTTTTGAAAACTTTATAGCGACTTTTGCATTTTTAAGTAAATTCGGATTTTTTCCGATTTTTTAACGATTTTGACAATTATTTTATTGCAATTAAGTACATTTTATGGCCATTTTATAGGAATCTTCTAATTTTATACCAATTTTCAAGTTCATTTTGATTTTTTAACAAATTTATAGTGATTTAATCAATTTAAAGAATTTTATAACAATTTTAGCTAATCTATAGCAATTTTATAGTTAATTTTATGGCCATTCTTACTTTTGTTTTGATTTTTTAGCAATTTTTTTAACAACTTTATAGCGATTTGGGCACTTTTAGCACATTTGGATTTTTTTACGGTTTTTAAACGATTTTGACAATTATTTTATAGCGATTAAGTTCATTTTGTAGTAATTTTATAGGAGTCTTTTAATTCTAAAGCAATTTAACAATTTTTAAAATCGTTAACAATTAAATTACGGCGGCAATTACAGAAAGTTTTACAGCAAATGTCAATTTCATTTTGATTTTTTTATCAAATTTATAGCGATTTAATAAATTTAAATAATTTTATAGCAAGTCAGCTATTCTATAGCAATTCAGCTATTCTGTGGAAATTTTATAATTAATTTTATAGCAATTTTCGCTTTAGTTTTGATTTATAGCAATTCAGGCATTTTTAAGCAAATTTGGATTTTTTAACGATTTCATAGCAATATTATCATTTTTGGAATTTTATAGCAATTTTTTATGTTTTCATAGACTAATTGGTATAATGTTTTAGAAATTGCTAAACAGTTTTATATTGATAATATTTTTTAGGAATTATAGCAAATTTTACAGCAACTTTCGTTTTTATTTAGATTCTTTTTCGCAAATTTCTTTGCCAACTTTATAGCAATATAAGCAATTTTGTAGCTAATTTCGAATTGAAAAAAAAAATAAATTAACAAACTATTAATTATGGTCATTTTAAAGTAATATTAAAATTTTTACATTTCCTATATATATCCGAAAATTTTCTGTCATTAACAAAAGCCATTTATAAAATTTTATAATTTACTATGGGCTCACTTAAAAATACCTCGAATTCTTTTGTCAGAATTTCCAAGAACCCAGCCAACTAGATACGCGACGGGTAATATTTCGTACTTGAATTGTTTGTTTCGTATAAAACGAAACCAAAGCCGGATTTTAAATATGCAGCGCATGGAATACCTTAAAAATAATAATGCCGCATAATTAATTACTACAGGATGTCACAAGTAAAAAATTATTTAAATAATTCCGAATTTTTATTAATAAATAATTATGTTAGTTTTATTTGTTCAATGGAGCCAAATGGAATCTATAAAAATTTAATAATCCAATATTCCCACGACCCTTTTTGTTTTAACGACACATCAAACTCCACCACTGGGTAAAATTCCCAGAATTTGATCACCTCGCCCGCACTCGACCAGAATTTAAAATGATCAAAAAATTTTCTACCTCTTTAACTTATTTTTATACTCGTGTGAAAGTCTAAAAATTCTAAAAATGTCATTGGTGTAATTTGTTTGACAGGTAAAAACGAAGAATGTTTTTTTTGTTTTTTTTTTTATTCGACCTGAGTCGAGTTTTAGAGTGCAATGATTTTATTAATGACTCGTTAGGACATGACAGATGAGAGGATGAAGAATCGGAGTTTTTTTTGACTAAAAATAAGTGGTTAATATTGGTTAGGTAAAACAAAAAAAAATATAGTTTCTAATTATCATAGCAAAAGGATTGGATTTAGAACAGAGCTTTATGGATAAAAAATTTTTTCAGCAAAAATATTTGTTTTGCTTCCCGAAACAAAGAAATTATTAAAAAAGTAGAAAAAAAGGGGAGGGTGAGAAAAAAGTTATAAAAAAGTAGAAAATAACACAGAAGGAAGTTGAAAAAAACTAACACATAAAAAAACAGTAAAAAAGTTAAAAAGAAGGGGAGGAAGTTGAAGAGTTTTAATTGATTTAATTTCTCGCTGCGCTCGGCTCGGAGCAATTAAATCAATCAAAGTTCTTTCTCCTCCTTTTTTAAATTTTTTACTGGTTTCTTCATGTTGTAAACTTTTTTCCAATTTTCTGTACTTCCCGATCTTTTATTTCTTCTACTTTTCAACTTTTTTTTGTTTACACACATTCCCCTCTACCCCTTCTTTTTTGTGGGGAAATAAAGAAATTTATAAAAAAGTAGGAGAAATGTCGGGAAGTAAAAAAAAATGGAAAAAAATTTAAAACTTAAAAAAACAGTAAAAAAGGAGAGGAAGTTGAAGAGTTTTGATTGATTTGATTGTGGATGGTGGGAAAAGCAACAATGTATTTTTGTTTTTAGAAAGCTACTATGCATTTTTCGTGCCAATTTTGAAAAAATAAGCAGCAATGACTTTTACCACAATTAAATTGTATTTGGAAAAAAAATAAAAATTCATTTTTCTACACTTAAATTAGGAAAAATGCAAAAATGCATTTTTTTCTCTTAGATTTGGAATTCTATTTTTTTGATTGATTTAAATGCTCCGATGGATGGTGGGGGAAAATTGGAATTGGTGGGGGAAATAATAATTCCAACTTCCCCCACCACAACCCCGAAACCAATCAAACTCCGAAGCAAAGAAATAACAATTATACTAAATTTTGTTGTTATTATCGATTTTGGATTTTTTTAACAACTTTATAGCAATTGTGGCAGTTTTATAGCAAACTTCATAATTTTTGTGATTTTTTAACAATTTTGACGATTATAGGAATATTACAATTTTGTCAATTTAATAGAGATTTCGGCATTTTTGAGATTCAAATAGATTTTTTTTTAGTAAGATTTTCTATGAGTTTCTCAAGTTTTTTCTTGTAAATTTTGACAATTTTTTTTAATTTTCTAACAATTATAACAATAATTTTAAGTCATTAAAGATATTTTATAGTAATTTTATAACAATTTTATAGCAATTTGACAATTTTTAGCATTTTTACAATTTATATTTTGACAACTAGAGCGAGTTTTTTTAGCAATTTTGACAATTATTTTAAAGTCATTAAGACCATTTTACAGTAATTTGACAATTTTTAAAGATTATTTTATTTATAGCATTTTTTACTTTTGATTCGATTTTTTAACAAGTTTCTTTTATAGCAATTGTAGCGATTTTTGTGGCAGGTTTAAAAATTTTTTAATAGTTTTGACAATTATTTTATAGCACTATTACAATTTTATCAATTTAATAGTTTTGTGCATTTTTGAGATTTTAATAGACATATTTTTTATTATTTTTCAGCAAGATTTTCCATCAATTTCTCAAGTTTTTTTTTTGAAATTTTGACCATTTTTAGCGATTTTAGCAATTATTTTAAGACAGTTATAGCAAATTTTTAGCTTTTTTAGAAATTATTTTACTAGAATTACAATTATAGACAAAAGATCGGGAAGTAAAAAGATTGGAAAAACATGAAGAAAACAGTAAAAAAGTGAAGAAAAAAAGGGGAGGAAATTGAAGAGGCAAATGTTTGAAACAAAGAAATTATTAAAAAAGTAAGAGAAACAAAATAGCGGAAAGTAAAAAAAATACGTATAGGGAATTCAACGTGTTAGAGTGAGAGGTATAGGAAATTCAGCGTGTCAGAAAGAGAGAGCGCTATGACGTCACAACCACCAGTTGGAAACTTTCTGTTGTTTGATTCGAAAAAAAAAACGTTGAAAACATTGAAAAATGTGACGTTTCCAACGTTTTTTAACGCTTCAAAATACTGAACGTTAAAAAACATTCGAAACATCACATTTTACGACGTTTTTTAACGTTTAGTTTTTGTTGTGACAAAACTTTCCCTTTTTTGCATCAAATACAAATATTTCCAATAAGGAAACATATATAAAAAACAACATGTCAAAATCGATTGACGTATTTTTTTCGAATCAAAATTCTAAGCGTTTTCAAAGTTTTTTAACGCTTAGAATTTTGATTCGAAAAAATACGTCAATCGATTTTGACATGTTGTTTTTTATATATGTTTCCCTATTGGAAATATTTGTATTTGATGCAAAAAAGGGAAAGTTTTGTCACAACAAAAACTAAACGTTAAAAAACGTAAAAAACGTAGTAAAATGTGACTTTTTCGAACGCTTCTAAATACTGAACGTTAAAAACGTCGCGGACTCTTTTTCTGATACGCTCAATTTCCTATACCTCTCACTCTAACACATTGAATTCCCTATACCTATAGTAGTAATGGTGTACACTATCTACTGATTGCTCAGAACCTCGCTGCGCTCAGCACGGAGTCAATGGTAAGAAGTAATAATAATTCCAACTTTCTTCCACCATCTACTCCGAGCCGAGCGCAGCGAGGTTCGGAGCAATCAAATCTCCGACATAAATAAATTATTAAAAAAAAGAGAAAAAAGAGAGAGATGTTTGAAATGAAGTAATTAGTAAAAAGGTAGAGGAAAATGGTTATTTATGCAGCAACTGTGTAAAATGATACTTTTTTCACGAATGTGAATTTTGACAATCACATGAGTGAAAAAAGGCACTTTTCACACTAGTTGCATACAATATTTTTTCTACTACCAAAAAATTTGTATAGGTATTAAGTATGAAATAACAAACAGATAAAAAACATAAGGATATTGCAAAAAAATGTGTTGCGCATGCGAAGAAGTTACTTTCCAAATTTTATTTTACTTTACGCACTAGTGAAAAAAAGTTAAAATTTACACACTCCGTAGCGTGCGTAAAGTTGATACTTTAAGCAAGGATGTAGACAAAAGTTATTTTTCCACTTAATTAATTTACAATTTAATTGGATTCTAATGAATTGGTTTAATAGTGTATAAATTATAAAAATTCGACATCTCAATCTGTTTATAGTAACATAAATTTCCATACATCACATCAGAAAATCAAAAACAATATGGGGCAATAATGTCGATACACATTATAAAACGAAATGGGTGGGTAACGTAGTCTCATATATGTGTGGAAGAGATAGAAGCAAATTATAGTCATCGGTTCGATCAAGGCTACTTATTAGGGACCCACTTACACGGGGCGACTCTTTTTTTTGTTAATTCGATAATCTACGTTATTACGTTTTTAATATTATATTTTGGTTGTCGAGGTATTAATTTTCAAAAAGGTCGAATACGGTCAATACTTGTCTAGTCTGGTCTGGATCGATAAGAATTCTTCTTTTTTTTTTTTAAGAAATTTATTTACTTACCCACTGACCGATTACCTACTAAAAAAAAAATTATTTTTTTATTATTATAATAATATTTTACTAATACTTTTATGGATTAAAATTCTGTTTTAAATAAATTATAATCGTAATAAAAATATCTTTAATATAGTTTAACACTAATTAATATATTTTTTATTATGCGCCAAATAATTGTTAAATAAATTAAAACCTCATTTATATAATTGCTATACGAATTAATATAAATGGAAAAAAATATCATTATAACGAATACCTACCACTAGATTTATTGTATTTGCTAAATATGTAAATATTCAGAATTGTATTAAAAAAACAAAAAATAATAATTATTTTAAAGTTAAGTTTTTATATTTCGACTTATTTAAAGATAATTTCCAAATATATTCAAATATATTGTAAAATTGTATTTAGACAAATTTACTGAAAAAATCATGAGAGGATCTGCCAAAAAAAAAATATGAGCATAAAAATTTCTTAAAAATTTACTAATACAGTCAATTTCTCCGATTTTCCCATCGATTGTTGTCTTCTACTTTTTTGTTTTAATTTTTTTTTTGACTTTATTGATTGATTTGATTGTTCCGAACCTCGCTGCGCTCGAAAATGCTAAAAATTGTTAAAAGCTATAAATGTCTTAAAATAATTATTCTTTTCCCCACCATCCAACTCTTCAAATATTCTTGATTAAAATTTTCATGTCTCAAACTTTTATTTGTTCCTACTTTCCTCCCCAAAATAGTAAAAAATTAGAGAAAAACGGGAGGAAGTTGAAAAGTTTTGATTGATTTGATTGCTGCGAACTTCGCTGCTCTCGAAAATGCTAAATTTGCTATAACTGTCTATTTTCCCTACCCATTTACTCCGAGCCGAGCGCAGCGAGGTTCGGAGCAATTAAATCAATCCAACTATTCAATAATTTTTGATTAATATCTTTATGCTTCCACTTCCCTCTCCCAAACAGTAAAAAAGTAGAGAGAAAAAGGGGAGTTTTGATTGCTCCGAACCTCGCTGCGCTCGGCTCGGAGTGAATGGTAGTGAAAAATTAGAATTAGTGGCGTAAATACTAATTCCAAATCAATGGATCTCTCTGACTTTTCCATCAACTCTGTTTGTCTTCTGCTTTTTTTTACTAATTAATTTGTTTCGAACTTTTTCCACACTTCCCCCATTTTTGCTCTAATTTCTTTGTTTCGGAAAGTTTTATTGATTTGATAGCTCCGAACCTCGACAAAAATCGCTATTGACAAAATTATAATATTGCTGTAAATAAAGTGCTATAAAATCGCAAACATTTAAAATTTGAGAATAATTGTCATAAAAGTTCCTAAAAATTATGAAAAATGCTAAAAAGAAAAGCCGATATTTTTTCGACTCAACGATGTTTCGGTGCAGCTATTTTGGCCTACCATAACACATTGCACCGGGTCCAACTCTTCTGAGACCGATCCTGCAGCTGTAATTAATTCTTAAAATTTGAATATCGGGGCTATAGTGGCTTGTGACGTGGCCCAATTGAAACAGATTATATTTGGATATGTTGTCATATCGATAAAACTGGCAACTCTCGTTCTCATTTGTTATGATTAAAAGAAGGAAAGAAGTACATCAAATTTTTCTACAAACGAACAAAGTTATAATCTTAGCAATGCTGTAGAAAGTAAAACGTTAATTATTGGTCAAGAAGCAGTGCCACTTTCAAAATATATTAATTACTTTTTATTGATTTTTATTAATTAATGAATATTATAAGAACAATGAAAATCAACATAAGCAACTAGGTTCTATAAGATATTCATTCATTAATATAAAACCGATAAATTCGTTCCTACTGGATAAGTCCATTCTACCCACCGATATTTCGACCCAGTAACTTTCGAACGGACAATGTTTCCATACAATATTATTTCGGTCCAACAACATTTCGATCCAATAACTTTCGAACGGGCGATTTTCGATCCAACAATTATTCGGCCCAGTAACTTTTTGATCCTACAATATTTCGATTATGCAAAATTCGATCCAGCAACGCGTTCCCAAAAAATGCAAAAATTGCTACAATTGCCATAAACATGTTAAAAAATCGAATCAAAAACGGGAATTGCTATAAATAAAATAATTTCTAAAAATTGTTAAATTACTGTAAAATGTCCTTAATGACTATAAAATAATTGTCAAAATTGCTGAAAAATTTAAAAATTGCTATATAGTTCTTATAAAACAAATTGTAAAAATGCGAAAAATTGTCAAACTGCTATAAATATTTTATAAAATTACTATCAAATATCCTTAACGACTATAAATATAGTTAAAATAATTGTTAAACTTTCTAGTACAAAAATTGTTATAATTCAAGTACAATAAATTCTAAAACAGCTAAAAATAGCTGAAATTTGCTATAACTGTTTTAAAATTGTCAAAATTTACAAAAAAAAAACTTGAGAAACTGATAGAAAATTAAAATAAAAATCTATTTAAATCGCAAAAATGCACAAATCAAAATTGTAATATTGATATAAAATAATTGTCTTTGTTAAAAAATCAAAAAATTATGAATTTTGCTATAAAACTGAGACAATTGCTATAAAGTTGTTAAAAAATTGAAACAAAAACGAAAATACTAACAGAATTTAATATAATTGTAATTTATTTGTTTCGAAGTTTGATTGGTTTGGGAGAAGTGGATGGGGGGGAAAGTTAGAATTATTATTTTTCCTTCCAATTCCAATTTTCCCCTACCATCCACTCCGATTCGAGCGTAGCGAGGTTCGGAGCAATTAAATCCAAATCAAGTGTAGTAAAAGTCATTGCTGCTTTCTTCCAATTTGGTAAAAAAATGCGTAGCAGCTTGTTGTTTTTTCCAAATTCTATAAAAAAACGCATTGGTGCTTTTTTCATATACCTACCCTTTTCAATTAAGTCTCCGAATCAAAGAAATTACTAATAAAGTATGGGAAAAAAGGGAGAAACCTTTAATTTTTCCTCTTCTTTTTTCTACTTTTCTAGTTGTTTTTTTTAGTTTAAAACTTTTTTTATTCATTTTTTTAGCTTCCTCCAATCTACTCTTCTACTTTTTATTAATTATTTTTCTCACACTTCCCCTAATTTTAGACTTCTAAACCCTAAAGGAGAAGTCTTATAATACGGCTCTGTCTGTCCGTCTGTCCACATTTATAACTCAAAAATGAAAAGAGATAGAGACAAACCGTAAACGGTAATAAACTCAGCATATCTTGAATAACTCAGAAATAGATTTTCAGATTTTTCTTACTTCCGGTTTCAAAACTGGTTTTACAAACCGGAACCGGAGGTGATACTATCGGTTTTAAAAGATAGCATTCCGACGTGAAATTTAACGCTGAATCGATAGTTGAAAACAGATTTGAGATATCTTTTACGGTTCATGAGATAATCGCATTTTTGTTTAGAATTCGTCACGTGACTGCTAACGCGTAGGCGCTTCTGACTTGTTTTAGTAATTTTTTTGTTCTGGAGCGCTTGATTGTTGTGATTGCTCCGAACCTCGCTGCGCTCGGCTCGGAGTGGATGGTGGGGGAAGTTGGAATTATTATTTTCCCCACCATCTACTCCTAGCCAAGCGGAGCGAGGTTCGGAGCAATTAAATCAATCTAAAATTACAATTCAAAATCTGAGAGAAAAAATGCATTTTTGCATTTTTTCCCATTCAAGTGTAGAAAAATGCATTGTTACTTTTTACCAAATCCAATTCAAGTGAAGTAAAAATTATTCTTGCTCGTTTTTGAAATTTTATATAAAAAATGCATTTTTTACTTTTCGAGAGAAAAAATGGATTGTTGCTTTTTATGAAAAAATATCGTTATTTTTAATTCGAGAGAAAAGATGCATTTTTGCATTTTTCCTAATTCTAGTATAGAAAATGCATTGTTAATTTTTTCCAAATCCGGAGCAATTAAATCAATTAAGCTCTTCGAAACAAAGAAATTACTAATAAAGTATAGGAAAAAAGGGAGAAACTTTAAATTTTCCCCTTTTTTATCCTACTTTTCTAGTGTTTTCTTTAGTTTAAAACTTTTTTTATCAATTTTTTTATTAATAATTTTTTCTCCTATTTCCCCTTTTTTTCTCCTAATTTTTTTAGTAATTTCTTTGTTCTGGGGGAAGTTGGAATTATTATTTTTCCCACCATCTACTCCGAGCCGAGCGCAGCGAGGTTCGGAGAAATCAAATCAAGCCAACTCTTCAAAAATTCTTGATTAAAATTTTTATATCTCAAACTTTTTTTCAAAAAATACAATTCCAAATCTGAGAAAAAACGCATTTTTGCATTTTTTCCCATTCAAGTGTAGAAAAATGCACTGTTAATTTTTTCCAAATTTAATTCAAATGAAGTAAAAATTTTTCTTGCTCTTTTTTGAAATTTGAAAAAATGAATTGTTGCTTTTTAGAAATTCTTAAAAAATAATGTTAATGTTTCTAATCCGGGAGAAAAGATGCATTTTTGTATATTTCCTAATTCAAGTGTAGAAAAATGCATTGTTACTTTTTTTCCAAATCCGCTAGGAAAAACCAATGTTTCCTTTTTGTCAAATTTAAGAATAGAAAAAGTCATTGTTGGTTTTTCCAAATTCAAAAGTGCAAATGCCGAAAAAGATGATTTTGTGTCAGAGTAGAAAAATTTCTTGTCTCAAAAAAAAATAATTCGATTTTTACAAATTTATTCTTACCGAAAATTTTATACTGACGCAACAAAATAACAAACCATAACGTTTTTTTATTAAAAATTACACGTTACATTTTTATACAAAAAGCAACCTTTAACCATCAACAATTACTAAATAAATAACTCATTGAAACGCGAGCTATTAAGCAAATAATGCAAATTACGACCCAGTTATGGGTACTATGATAGTTTCTTTATTATTACAAATAATACGCTTATAATAACAGATTTTTACTAGCTACAATGGATCGAAAACAGGAAGGAAATCTACGATAAAATCTCATCTGATCGCGGCAACAATGTCGAAACAAATAGCGCGTTTGCCAAATAATTAATTTCGTGTAATTATGGGAAAAATTTATAAACGAATCCAATAATTTATTATTATTATTATTTTATATATAAAAAAATAACCATTTGAAATTCTTAACTAATTGGACATAAAATTATTTTACTCACAAACTGTCAAGAGTTAGGTCGTAAAATTTCCACGATCTTAACTCATTTAATAAGTCTGATAATTTTTTTTAAGCAATTAAACTTGATATAAAAATTTTAATTCATTAGAAAATATTCCAAGCTTTTATGAATTTACATTTGCAATAATTTTCCCATTTAAATCATTTTTTTTTGTTCCACACCCACATGAGCTTCTTCAAACGAAACCCATTTTTTTCTTTATGGCTCAATTAGTTGGGCAATTTCGAAATCTTCCATGGTACGACGAGTTGGAAGAACAAATGCCAACCAATAAACAAAACACTCACAGGCTACCATTATACGGACATTTTATGTTTATTCCAATTATTTTAAGGTATATGTATGTATGTAGTGCTCGTTTACCAGTACCATCAAAACCATGGGTGTTTATGCAATGAGATTTTACCAATGGCGTAACATAAAAAAAGTTAAAGAATTAAAGAAAAGTAAAAAATTGTCTTTTACAAAAATATATTAATTAATAAATAACATGAAACTCGAAAATATGTACCACAAAATTGTTAATCAACGGCAACTAGTTTCGGTTAAAGAGCCATCTTCAGGCCTTCAGGATTAATATTAATATTATACGTTATGAATCCTTAATATTAATTTTTCGAACACTATTAACCTTTTAGGCCTAAAGATGGCTCTTTAACCGAAACTAGTTGCCACAAGGATCCTGTCCTTTTTAGGATCGTTTTATTTTATTTTTCCTTACGATTCCGTCGTGGAACCATCCAACCCTACTTTGTGGGTCATATTGGAGAGTTCAATTGTCTCTTCCTTAAAATTTAGTTAATCTTCCTATAAATCTAATTTAGTCTTAAATTTCATGTACCACTACCATCCTTCCCCCCTTTTTATCCCCATATGACACTCCTTCCCTAGTACAAAAAACCCTCGCTTAGTATTAAACCACCTTTTTGTTTAATTTGGAAAAATTTTTAAAATGTAATCAACCGTATTGTAAGCGTTGTTGTTTTTATTGATAACCCTGCTTTATCGAATTGTATAACTTTTAGGTCTGAAGATGGCTTGTAAGCCGAAACTAGTTGCCGTTCCCTAACTTTGTTTAATTATATTTATGTGGTACATGACTCACTTTATTTATTAAACACTGGGTGTGTGTGAAGTTAGCCCCCCATTTTTGGAATTTTGATGTATTGAAAGTTGTTCCAAATTGTTCTAGGTTTGTACCAAATTGTTCCAGAAAATTATTCCTTAAACTTCAATGCAAGGGTCGAAAAACTCAAAAGCCCCCCATTTTTTTTAGATTTAATTTTGTAGCACCAGATTGTTCTAGTTGTTCTGAACATTGTTCCAAATTCATGTCTAAAAAAAATTATTTCAAGTCCAAAATCAATAAAAACCATTTGGGTCCAGCCCCCCATTATTTTTTTTCTTCAAGTTTTTTTTTATTGTACTAGATTGTTCTAGTATTTCTTAACATCGTTCCAAATTTCCATGTCTTAAAACAATTATTTCAAGCCAAAAATTAATTAAAATCTTTTAGTAGAGCTAACCCCCAATTTTTTTAAACACTGGGCCACATTTGATATATGGATAACCTTATGGATTTAAAATTTTTGTGGTACATGATTTCGAGTTTCATTTCGTATTCAATATATTAATATTTGGAATCAATAAAAATATTTAATTTTATATTAATCAAACGCTGTTATTGAGATTTTTTTAGTTATTTTTGCTTATTAATAATATGCGAACTTCTGTACAAACAATTTCCTTTAAAAATGTGTTTTCATTAATCTGTGTAAGAATTTTATTCGTTCGAGCTCTCGGAATTTTCTTTAGCAGTACAAATCGTTTTTCGCGATTTTCCGGACCGCGAATTTTTTTTAGGAAAGCTCGAAAAAAGACTTTTTGATCCACCACGTATAATTTCGACTAGTTTTATAATAAACACTATCGACTGTCTGTTTAAAATCGATAAAGAATAGAAGCATCAATGATTTAAGAAAATTAATAATAATTAATTGTAAAAGAAACTTGTCCTGATATTATAATTTTTTTAAATATAGACTTGAAAATACACAACTTTTTTCCTTCTTAACCCACGGTTTACGAAATCTCAATAGTGTTTAATTAAAATTTCACAACCCTGTATATGGTATACTATTTTTTTTAAATACGAACCGGTACATTTTATTTCAGCTTTGAAATTTCCATTTTTAATCGGTTTCGATACTTCTATTTTTCTAAGTACGACCCTGTTCATTTTTACCCTGAAAATATGAGTATAAGAATTATAAAAATATCTTGAACAAGGGAGAGGACAATTTGAACAATTCTAGAATTAAAATAATTCATATCGATATTTAATTGCTAACATAGAAAATTTTAGATATAAATTCAGTATAAAAAATTGTATTACGAAAAATTGGAGTCTATCAAAACAAAAATGTTATAAGGTCTAAAATAGTAAGTTTTTTTTTTGGATGGTGGCCATAAATCTGAATTATTATTTTCCCCACCATCCACCAATCAAAATATTCAATAATTCTTGACTAATATCTTTATGTCTCAAATTTTTTTTTGTGCACTTTCCTCCCCCAAACAATAAAAAAGTAGAGAAAAAAGGGGAGGAAGTTGAAGAGTTTTGATTGCTTCGGAGTGAATGGTGGTAGAAACTTAAAATTATTATTTCCTTTACCAATTTCAATTTTCCCCCACCGTCCACTCCGTGCCAAGCGCAGCGAGGTTCGTAGCAAATAAATCAACCAAGCTCTTTAACTTCCAATAAGTTTGAAGCAAAGAAATTAATAAAAAAGGAGAGTAGTTTGCAGGAAGTTGAAAAGAAAGTTTTAAATTAAAGAAAACAGTTAAAAAGTACAAAAAAGGAGGAGAAAAATTCAAGAACTTGATTACTTTGATTGTACTGAATCTCGCTGCGCTCGGCTCGGAGTGGATCGTGAAGGACAATTTTAACTTGGTTGTAAGGGGAAGTAATAATTCCTTGTTTCTCTCGGAGCAAATAAATCAATTAAGCTTTATGAAACAAAAAACAATTACTAAAAAATAGGGAGAATGTTGGAGAACTTGATTAATTTGATAAATACTAATTCCAACTTTCCTCCAAATCAGTCAACCCCCCCGGTTTCCCTTCAACTTTGTTTGTCCTCTACTTTTTTTTTACTAATATCAAAAAATGCAAAAATCACTATTAAATTGAAAAAATTATAATATTACTGTATACTAATTTTAAAAATTTGCTATAAAATCGCAAAAATTTAAAATTCATGGCAAATAAAAGTTACTATAAATTGTCAAAAAAGAAAAACTCATATATAATTATTAACGAATTGTTAAAAACATATTTAAAAATTTCTATTCAAATCTCAAAAATTGCAAAGAATTGCTACAATTGCTATAAAGGTGTTAAAGAAACTTGTTAAAAAATCGAATCAAAAGCGAAAATTGCTATAAATTAAATAATTTGTAAAAATTGTCAAATTACTGTAAAATGTCCTTTATGACTATAAAATAATTGTCAACATTGCTAAAAAATCCAAAACTTGCCATAGTTCTTATAAAATAAATTATAAAAATGTTAAAAATTGTCAAATTGCTATAAAATTGTCAAATTGCTATAAAATTACTATAAAATGTCCTTAATGATCATGAATAAAATAATTGTTAAAATTTCTAGTAAATTAAAAAAATTGTTATAATTCAAGTAAAATAAATTCTAAAAAAGCTAAGAATTGCTGAAATTTGCTATAAATGTATGAAAATTGCTTAAATCGCTAAAACTTGTCAAAATTTACAAAAGAAAACTTGAGAAACTGTATTAAAGTGACAAACTTTAAATATTGGTATAAAAAAATTGTCAGATTTGTTAAAAAATCACAAAAAATCTGAAGTTTGCTATAAAACTGTCACAATTGCTATAAAGTTTTTAAAAAAAGTAAAAGTAAGTAAAAACGAAAATAGTAACAAAAATTCCTATAATTTTTTTGTTTCGACGTTTGTTTGGTAATGGTGGGGGGAAGTTTGAATTATTATTTCCCCCACCAATTCCAATTTTCCTCTACCATCCACTCCGAGCCGAGAGTAGCGAGGTTCGGAGCAATTAAAACAATCAAAAAATAGAATTCCAAATCTAAGAGAAAAAATGCAGTGTAGTAAAAGTCATTGTTGCTTTTTTTTCAATTTGGTAAAAAAAGTGCATAGTATCTTTCCGAAAGAAAAAAATGCATTGTTGTTTTTTCTAAATTCTTTAAAAACATGCATTGTTGCTTTTTCCACATCCGCTTTTTCCCTCCCACTTTTTTTCTACTTTTTAAATATTTTGTTTAGTTTATATTTTTCTTTTTTCACTTTTTTAAGTTTCTTCAACGTTTTTTTTTCTCCTACCTTTTTACTAATTTGTTTGCGTCAATTTTTTTTTCTTACTTCCCCCTTTTTTTCTCGTACTTTTTTAGCAATTTCTTTGTTTCGAAGAGTATGATTGATTGATGAGTGGATGATGGGAAAAAGTTGGAAATATTATTTCTCCTTAACATCTACTTCAAAGAAAATAGTGAAAATGTAGGTGAAAGAAAAGGTCGAGAAGTAAAAATAAATGAAAAAAATGAGGGGTAATCCCACCCAACTTTCCGAACACTCATAGTAAAGTAATTGGTTAATCGCTTATTTTAATTTTACTGCATTAAAATACATTAATTATATTACCTATCGAATGGTATAAATCCCATTTTAATATCTTTAATATTTTTAAAGTTATTCAATTTTTTTTAAACTTTTATTAAATTTCAAAAAAAAAATTATGAATTCTACAGTTTTTTGAATAAAATTCTGAAAAAAATCACAATTATAGAGTTTTTTACTACAAATTTAAGGGTAATTTTTTTAAAATTTTTAATGTTAATTTGAACCTTAAAACAAATAAAACCTATTTTTGAATAATTTTAAAATCAATAAATAATTAATATCTCATTCAATTTTATTCAAAATGGGAAACAGACCTTTTTTTTAAGTTTTTGGATCAAAATGCATTAATAATAAAGTTAGTTTAAAAAACTAAAAAAAAATCAAGTTTTTTTTCAAAAATTCATGGGTGTATCCATTGAATTGTTTTAACTTTTTTCATTTTTTGCTATAACTTTTACAAATACTATGTTAAAATTATAAAATAATTTACACACATAGTACTTTTGGATCCTTTTCGGATATGCTATTTACTTTTTTCATTTATTTTATACTTATTGATAAAACGAAATTACAAAAAAAATTAAAAAAATTCTTAATTTTGGCAACAATAATTACAAGTCTAAATTTTAAGAAACTAAAATACATTTAAAATTTAGAGTTTTATATTATCTTTCGAATGGTGAAAATCCCATTTCAATAACTTTAATATTTTAAAATTTATTGGTGGGAAAAAATTGGAATTGGTATTGGAAATAATAATTCCAACTTTCCCCCGCCATTAAAAAAAATGATAAATAAACATAGTGAGTAAAAAAATTTTGAAACAAAGAAATAATTTAACACAGTTTCAAATATTAGTGAACATATAAATATGATATATAAAAATAAATTCCTACTTAATAAATTTGATATGTACGCCCATGTTCTGTTGATACGTATACTAGTAAGAACATTCGTATTTATGCGACGGTCTTCTAGGGTAAATATCGCGTCGCACAACCATGGTTGGGACATTTTTATGATCGCGTCGGTCTGAGATATAGCACTATCAACTTACCAACTTTTATTCGTTGAAAAGAAAACGGATAGTATTTCAAGACTTCAACTTTTGTATATATATATATATATATACAAGTGTCGTTCGAAAAGAAATAAGAAATTGTTTTAATTTTTTTTTGTTGATTAACCTAAACAAAAACCATCAAAACACGCAATCAATCATTATAATTTCAAACGAAACATAATAAAACCCGTTGTCGTCCGAAAAAAAAACAGCGAAAGCAAAAAGTCTCCTTTAGAGAAATGTTAATGTAATGGTTTTATTATACAATATCGATTTGGTTCTATTGATCGCATTTTCTACTAGTTGGAACAATGCGCGAAACATTGAAAACACAAATGTGAATTTCGGAGCAACAGAAAATACATTCGCAATCAAAAGTTACAATTTGGCTATAAAAATTTTTTAATGTCATCAGATTTGTATTCTTTTCAACTTTTTTTTCCTTTTTTTTCTACTTTTTTACCATTTGTTTTTTGTTTAAAACAGTAAATAAAGAGGGGGTAATCGTACTTAATTTTCCTATAGTAAAGTAATTGTTTAATCTGATAAAAGAACTTTTTTAATTCTTTTTTTCAATATTTTAACTCTAAAAAATGTTTTAATTTTTTTTGAGGTAAATATTAACACTAAAAATTTAAAAAATTAAATTTGTAATAAAAAAACTCTATAATTGTGATTTTTTTCAAAATTTTATTACAAAAATAGTGTAATTTTTAAAAAAACGATTCAAAAAAATTTAATTTTTATTACGATTTAAAAAAACATTGAATAAATATTAAAATGGGATTTGTACCATTCAAAAGATAATAAACTCTAACTCTAAATTTAAAATGTATTTTAGTTTCTTAGAATTTAAAATTGTAATTATTAGGTATAACCAAAATAAAGAATTTTTTTACAATTTTTTGTAATTTTGTTTTATAAAAAAGTATAAATAGTAAATTGACTATCCGAAAGGGAACAGAAAGTACTATATGTGTGAATTATTTCATAATTTTAAATTAATATTTGTAGAAGTTATAACCAAAAATTTACAGGGTACTCCAAGAAAGTGACAGGCACATAATGTGAGAGTTATGTTTTTTTTTAACGGAACACGCTGTATTTTTTACATTTTTATATTCATCCTGAGAAGCCTCTTTCATAAACCTATTACACCTATTATAAATTAAATAGTTTATTAGTTATAAACTTTGATCACCCTGTATACATTTTGTTCTTAGGCCACCAAGTTTAAATCAAAGAGTTAAGATAGGAATATTAAAGCCGTTTTATCTGATTTTATGTCGTTTGGCTAGAGCAATCACTTAAAGTTGAAAAAACATTTTAGCCGAGGGCCATTTGTCATATGTCAATAATGTTAATAATGTTTTTCAAATACGAATCAAGAAAACACATACGTACCGAAAGTTTGTACGAAGTCTGGTGAGATAAGATATAATTACATAAATTGACTTATTAATAACAAACTTTTGTGAATACAATTTTCATATGTGACTGAGGGAGATGGTATAAAGAACAAACTTCAGTGACAGCTCAAAAATGCTGAAAAGAACTATAATAAGTTATTTTTTAAAAATTCTTCAGATCCTCTTTACTTGGCAAATTCTGGGAAGGGGCGTTTTTTTCTGGTCTCTCGCAAACTCACTGCTTTAATGCACAAGGAAAATTAATGATCTTGATTTGATTTGATTTTTTTGTAATTTTTTTTAAATTAACTTTATTAATAATGCATTTTGATAAAAGAACTTTTGTAATTAAGTGTACTTCTTTTTTAAAATGATATTTTCAGCTTTCTCTAGCTTCGAAACTATACGCAGAATTCTATAAAATCTATCAAAATTTATAGAAAATTTTATGTTCCATAGTGCAAAACTCAAAATGTAAAAAACGCACGAAAGTCTATATATTTTTTTCACGCCCACTAGCGGCGAAACTAAGCAAAATTCAAAAAAAAATAAAGATAAAATTTGTAGGAAATTTTATGTTCTACAATTTTTATTCAGTATAATTTTTCATAGAAATTCATAATTTTGACTCAAAATCTAAAAAAGCGCAAACGTTTATATATATTTCTTTCACGCCCTCTAACGGCAAAACTATGGAATTCAAAAAAACAGTACTGTCAAAAAGTGTAAAAATTTTTATGTTCTACAACTTTGATATACCTACCTAGTTTAATTTTTCATAAAAATGCATAGTTTTGGCAAGTTAAAAAAAGTTTTTGATAAATCTGACAACAATGGAAAAAGTTTTTAAAATTTTAATCATTCGAAATTAAACTATAATAAAAAAATAAGTAAAAAGGCAGGAGAAAAAAAGAGGGGAACATACGATAAAGTGAGAAAAAACAAAAGTTCAAAACAAACAAAAATTTATAAAAAGTAGGGGAAAAAATAAGCGGGAACTTGTGTGAGTTTGATTGATTTAATGGCTCCATTATGGATGGTGAGAGAAAATTGGAATTGGTGGGGGAAATAATAATAATTTCTTCTTCCCCCCCATCCACTCCGGAGCAATTTAACCAATCAAGTTCTCCGAAAAAAGGGAGAGAAATTGAAAAAAGTTTGAAACAATAAAATTATTAAAAAGTAGGGGGGAAAATGGAAAAAAGTAGGAGAAACCAAAAGTTCAAAACATACAAAAATTTATAAAGAAGTAGGGGAAAAAATGGGCAAGAACTTGGGTGAGTTTGATTGATTTAATGGCTCTAGTATAGATGGTTAGAGAAAATTGGAATTGGTGGGGGAAATAATAATGATTAAATTAATCAAGCTCTATGTAAATTGAAACAAACAAATTAGTAAAAAATAGGGGAAAAAGGGGAGAAAATGGAAAATTTTTAAAACAGTAAAAAAGTAGAGAAAAATGGGAGAAAATTGGGAGAGTACGCTCGTCTCGGAAAGGATGGTGGGAGAAAATTGGAACTGGTGGGAGAAATAATAATTTCCACTTCCCCACCATCCACTCCGAGGTTCGTCTCAATTAAATCAATCAATCTCTCCGAAAAAAAAAAGGAAAATAAAAAAAAAGTTTGAAACAAACAAATTAATAAAAAGTAGGGGGCAAAGGAGCGAAAATCGAAGAAAAAGTTTGAAACATAAAGAAAACAGTAAAAAAGTAGATAAAAAAGGGGGAGGAAATTGGGAGACTTTGATTGATTTAATTGCTCCGAACCTCGCTGCGCTCGGCTCGGAGAGGATGGTAGAAGAAAATTGGAACTGGCGGGGGAAATAGTAATTTCAACTTCCCCACCATTCATTCCGAACCTAGCGCAGCGAGGTTCGGAGCAATTAAATCAATCAAGTTCTCCGAAATAAAAATGGGGGAAATGGAAAGAAGTTGAAACAAAGAAATTAATTAAAAATTAAGGGACAAATTGTCATAAAATAATTGCTCAAAATGCTAAAAAATTGCTTAAAAAGTGTGAAACTGTCAAACGTTAATTAGCTATCAAATCTTGAATGTCAGATGAAAGACAAAACGACATGGCGTCGTGACAAGCGTATTAAAAATAGAATCTACTTTGACGGCGTCGATACGTTGAATTTGGAACTACAATTTGTTACACGATCTTAATAGTTCGATTTGTGGGCTTCGAAATTTTGGATATTTAACAAAATCATTTTTGCATATTTATTAACATTATAAAGACACAGTAAATCAATTTTAAAATGGACTAAGTTATTTGTAAATTCAAATAAGTTTGTGATAATTTAAAATAACACTTAAAATTAAAATTTACTTCCTTTTTGGTACTAGTTTATTACAAAAAAAATATAATTTAATCTAGTCACCATCTCGTAGTGTAACTGAACGCCTCTTTCGTGAATTCAGAATATCAGAAAACACGAAACTGGTATATAACTTTGACTTTTTTTTACCATTAACATGAATACAGCTTTATTTGCAAAATGGCCGTAAAATTAAACTGTTCAGCGATGTTGCCATAATTAAATATTAATTTATAGTAAAATTTTATAATAGTAAATTTACTAAAATTATTATTTTTTTAAATAATATCTCCTTGAAGAAAAGCCGGTTTAACTACGTCAATGCTAACCACTATTTTTTAATATTTTTAAAATAATACATTATCTTATATGGAATCGATATAGTACTTCTATATATAAATGTATATATTTATATTTTTTGAATAATAAAAAGAAATTTATATTTAATTATGAATGGCAACGTCGCTTTATCGTAGTCGTTGAGGCTTATATTTATTTTCCGGGGTATAGAAGGATCACACGCCATATTATATTGCATGCCAATCTGAAAATGGGCTTTATGATAGTGTGCTTAGCATAAACAAGAGAGAGCTTTGGTGTTTTACAGACGTGCTGTATGATTTGAAGCACATGTTGCATAGGATCGTCAAATTTTTCACGCAGAACCGGTCTTAAAAACAAAAAATTAATATTCAATGAAATATATTTGCCCGCTATTATTTGTTATATACAAATGTACTTTGGTACAGCCGTGTTTAAAATTATATAAAATTGTAAATTTATTGTTAAATTATAAAATTAAATCAATATTTATGTGACTTCTCTTCAGTTATCTTCCCCCTACTCCAATCGTCACCCTCAAAAATGAGAAATTGAAGAAAAACAGTTTGTAACGAAGAAATAAATTAATATTTCCCGCACCATCCACCCTGTTAGAATCATAAAGAAAATAATAAAAAAAATAAGGGTAAAAAAAGAGTGAAGAGAAAAAAATGTTGTAGGAGAAAAAAATGAGGTAAAACAAAAAAAATTGAGACAAAGAATTTAGTCAAGAATTATTGAGAAGTATGATTGAATTAAGGGCTGGATGGTAAAGGAAACTTAGAATTATAATTTCCCCCACCAATTCCGACTTTTCCCCACCATCCACTCCGAGCCGAGCGTAGCGAGGTTCGGAGCAATTAAATCAATCAAAACTAGTCAACTTTCGCTCCTTTTTTCCTCTCCTTTTTTACTAATTTTATAGTTTCCCCACAAAAAAATTAATAAATAAATAATGGAAAAAAGGAAGGAATGAAAGAAAAAATAGTAAAAAAGTAGAGAAAATTAGGGGAGAAAGTTAAAGAGTTTTGATTGCTCCGAGCAATCCGTTTTTTCTTAACTTTTTTGTTTCCCCACAAAAGAAATAAATAAATGGGAGAAAAAAGAAGTAAAAAAGTAGAAAAAGGGGAGGAAATTAAAGAGTTTTGATTGCTCCGAACCTCGCTGCGTTCGTCTCGGAGAGGATGGTGGGAGAAAATAATTAGAGCTGGTGGGGGAAATAATTCCGAGTCGAGCGCCATTCTCCCCTTTCTCTACTTTTATACTTCTTTTTTCTCCTATTTTTTTTGTGGAAACAAAAAAGTAAAGAAAAAAGGAGAGAAAGTTGAAATTATTTTTGCCCCCAACAGTTCTAATTTTCTCCCACCATCCTCTCCGAGCCGAACGCAGCGAGTTTCGGAGCAATTAAATCAATCAAGCTCTCCGAAAAAAGAGAGGGAAATAGAAACTAAGTTTGAAATAATAATATTAATAAAAAGTAGAGAAAATGGAAAAACTTTGATGAAAAAGTTTGAAACATAAAGAAAACAGTAAAAAAGTAGAGAAAAGAGCGAGAAAATTTTGAGACTTTGATTAATTTAATTGCTGGTAGTGGGAGAAAATGGGAACTGGTGGGGGCAAAAATAATTTCAACTTCCCCACGATTCACTCCGAGTCGAGCGCCATTCTCCCCTTTCTCTACTTTTATACTTATTTTTTCTCCTATTTTTTTTTTTTTGGGGGAAACAAAAAAGTAAAGAAAAAAGGAGAGAAAGTTGAAGAGTTTTGATTGATTTAATTGCACCGAACCTCGCTGCGCTCGGCTCGGAGTGGATGGTGGGGAAGTTGAAATTATTATTTCCCTCCCCCAGTTCCAATTTTCTCCCGCCATCCTCTCCGAGCCGAGCGCAGAGGGATTCGGAGCAATCAAATCAGTCAAAACTCTTCAACTTTCTCACCTTTTTTTCTTTACTTTCATACCTTTTTTTCCTAACAAAAAAATAAATAAATAGGAGAAAAAAGGAAGAATATGGGAAACAAAAAAAGTAGAGGAAGGAGAGGAAGTTAAAGAGTTTTCATTGTGAGTAAAAAATTTCAATTTATGAGGGAAATAATAATTCTAATTTTCCCCCACCATCCACTCCGAACCGAGCGCAGCGAGGTTCGGATCAATTAAATCCATCAAGACCTCCGACATAAATCAATTAATAAAAAAGTAGGAAACAAAAATGTGGGAATATATGGAAACTAGTAAAAAAGTAGAAAAATATTTTTTTTGCTAGACCGGACCTGGCGATTTCCTCTGCCAAAATAACACACTGCAGCGTTGTATTCAAATTAAATTGCAGACCGTTTTATAGGCGCCGGGGGCCAATTTTTTGCCGTCTATTATGTAAATTAACGGTCATTAGACCGGATCATAAATCACAAGTTTTAGAATCAATGTCTACACTGGATTTCAATTTTCAAACTGCTTTTAGGAAGACATTATCGATAAAAATTTGTCTCAGTGCAAAATATATAAAAATGAGATCAATAGTTTCAATGGAAAAATTCATAACTTAATAACAATTACGTCAAAGTAATCCTAAAGTTTTTTTATCAAATAATGACAATATATTTGATTGGTTGTTAATTTTATTAAAAAGGCATCCTGTAATAAAAATATTTATTTCCAAATTAATTGATACACTTTAAAATAAATAATATTTATTTTTAATAATATTCGAGGTTAAATTTAAAATAAAACATTGCGTGTGTATGTTTTGAGACAATAGTCACTTGATCTTTGATTTTGTAACTGATAAAAATTTTTGTTCTAATAAATATTTGTTCAAAGAAATTTGCCTAAATAAATGTATTATTTTTTTATATAGATATATAGAAAAATATTATTCTTTATAGTAAGGGAAGTCTAGGTTTGCATTTTAAACTCTTATTTTTTCAGGATAATTGAATTTTCTACTTGTTTCCAAGATAATTGCATTTTGCACTTCTTTTGTTCAGAATAATTGACTTTTTGCACTTTTTTTTGGGAATAATTGAATTTTGTACTATTCTGTTCTAGGATAATTGAATTTTGTACTCTTCCTTTCCAGAATTATTACGTTTTGCATTTATTTTTCGAGGATAATTTCATTTTGCACTCTTATTTTTCCAAAAAATTGCATTTTGCACATTTTCTCCAAGATTATTGAAGTTTTAACTACTCTTTTCTAAGATATTTGCATTTTGAACTTTTTTTTCCAAAATAATTGAATTTTGTACTATTCTTTGTACTGTTCGTTTTTTATATTCTTATTTTTCTCGAATAATTGCATTTTGCATATGTTTTCAAGGAAATTAAATTTTGTACTATTCTTTTCTACTATAATTGCATTTGGTACATCTTCTTCGATAATAATTGAATAATTGCAGTTTGAACTTATTTTTCCTGAATATTTTGCACTTTTTTTCGAGGATAATTGCACTTTGTACTATTCTTTTCTAGGATAATTGCATTTTCTACTCTTCTTTTTTCAGAATGATTGCATTTTTTAATTTTTTGAAGGATAATTGAATTTTGTAATATTATTTTCAGGATAATTGCATTTTGAACTTCTTTTTTCAAAATAATTGAATTTTGTATCCTTTATTAGGATAATTTCATTTGTACTATTCTTTTCTAGGATAATTGCATTTTGCACTTATTTTTCGAGGATAATTGCACGTTGTACTATTCTTTTCTCGGATAATTACATTTTGTATTCTTTTTTTCACTTCTTTTTCAAGGATAATTGAACTTTGTACTATTCTTTGCCAGGATAGTTGCATTTTGAACTTCTTTAAGAAAATAATTGAATTTTGTACAGGATAATTGTATTTTGAACTTCTTTTAAGAAAATAATTGAATTTTGTACAGGATAATTGTATTTTGAACTTCATTTTCCAGCATAACTGCAATTTGCACCTTTTTTCGAGAATAACTGAATTTTGTACTATTCTTCATTAGGATAATTGCATTTGGCACTTCTTCTTCGAGGATAATTGCTGTGTCAAATTTAATTTTTCTAGGATAATTGCATTTTGCACTTTTTTTCGAGGATAATTGCATTTTGTACTATTCTTTTCTAGGATAATTGCATTTTGTACTCTTCTTTTTTCAGAATGATTGCATTTTTACTTTTTTGAAGGATAATTGAATTTTGTACCATTAGTTTCTATGATAATTGCATTTTGTACTCTTATTCTTCCAGAATAATTGTATTTTTCAGTTTTTTCTCGAGGATATTTGAATTTTTTACTATTCCTTTTTAGGATAATTGCAGTTTGAACTTCTTTTTCAAGGATAATTGAATTTTGTAATATTATTTTCAGGATAATTGCATTTTGAACTTCTTTTTTTAAAATAATTGAATTTTGTATCCTTTATTAGGATAATTGCATTTGTAACTTCTTTTTAGAGGATCATTGCATTTGTACTATTCTTTTCTAGGACAATTGCATTTTGCACTTATTTTTCGAGGACAATTGCACGTTGTACTATTCTTTTCTCGGATAATTACATTTTGTATTCTTTTTTTTCACTTCTTTTTCAAGGATAATTGCACTTTGTACTCTTCTTTTTTCAGAATAATTGCATTTTGCACTTCTTTTTTGAGGATAATTCAATTTTGTAGCATTATTTTCCAGGATAATTGCATATTGCACTTCTTTTTCAAAGATAATTACATTTGGTACCAGGATAATTGCAATTTAAACTTCTTATTTAATTATAATTGAATTTTGTATTATTCTTTACTAGGATAATTGCATTTAGCACTTCTTTTTTTAGAGATAATTGCATTTGGTACTATTCTTCTCCAGGATAATTGTATTTTGAACCTCTGTTTCTAGAATAATTGCATTTTGCACTTCTTTTTCAAAGATAATCGCATTTTGTACTATTCTTTTCCAGGATAATTGCATTTTGAACTTCTTTTTCTACGATAATTGAATTTTGTACTACTCTTTACTAGGATACTTGCATTTTGCAGTCTTATTTTTTTAGAATAATTGCATTTTGCATTCTTATTTTTCAAGCTAAATTTTTGAATTCGTATTTTTTCATTCTTTTTCAGATGCGAATTTTGCCCTAATACTGACTTCATATTAATATTTATATATTTTTAATGATATTCTATTATCAAAAATCTCAAATTATAGGTAGTTTTTATGAAATAAAAATAATAAAATTATCAAAAAAAAATATAAATTTATTATTTATTAACTTATCCTGTTTATTCATTTCTTTTTGCTTTTGGTTCTATACCTGAATGGAACTTCTAATTTTCTTTAATATCAATTGCCCAAATGAACAATTTTCACTTTCTTCTATTTACTTCTTTTCTTATGTGCTTCAATTTCTCCTAGTAATAACATTTTTTAGTTTAATTTTCTTCTTTAGTGATTTATTTTTTTATTAAATTTATGTAGTAGGGGTCCGGGTATAGGATTGAAAATTATTCCATTTCCGTATTAATTTTTGAATAAATAATTAAACGGGTCTCGAAAGTATCCTTGAGTAATACCTGTTGGAATTTTTTTTTTGAGAAATCTTGAAAGGCATCGAAGCAATCTACAGGAATGTACCTACCGTGGCTATGGCTATACTTTTTCAAACCGATACGATCTGATCGGGTTCAGATCGGAATCAGTGTTCCGCATCTGCAACTCCTAATTAATTCAAATGATGAGGTGCACGATTTAAATCACCAAAATCACCAAAATTAATGGTTATCAGATCGCCAACTGCGTTCCGTAATATATAATCATTTCTATTACCCGAACAAACAAAAAATGTTACGTAAAACAGTGGCGGGCATATATAAAAATCGATAGAAAGTTTTGTTTTTCTATTAATTATTTCTTTTAAAAGAACTGATAAACATCGTCAAGACCATCATGAAAATTAACCCATCAAAATACTATTCAACCGGAAAAAAAACATGTCAACTGGTAGTAATCTGAATTGTACGGCGATACAAAGCTCTAAAAGACAATCAATAACTCCCCAGAAATTTTGCCTAGGACCTTTTATTCCGCCAGGATCGGCTGCAGCCTAAATTTTTTGTCAGAATTAAAATCCTGATTAATCCTGATTTTTATACTAATATACTCATGACATGATATTTTTTGCAATTTTTTTGTTATACTAGTACAAAAAAATCGTTAATTCGTCTTTAATTAGTTAAAAGGTTTTACAGGATTAAAAGGATTTTATTTAAATTAATTAATCCTTGTTTAGTTTTTTTTTTTGTCAGCACTGTTGGATCCACACGTTGTTCAGGATAATTTTACCGGATTGTATTTTGTATAATGACACGTCCTTTTTGCAGGATAAAGGCAATTAGTTTTTTCAGGATAATTTTACACTCGTTTATATTTTTGTCCTTTTTTTTGGACAATCTTTATTTTTTTTTAACAAATTTGTCTTGTTTTTTAGGATAATTGTTCTTCTCGATAATTGAATTTTGTTGTTTCTCAAGGATAATTGCACTTGTCCGTTTTCCAGGATAATTGCATTTGCCGCTCTTTTTTTCCAGGATAATTGTAATTTTTTCACCCTCCTTTTTCCCGGATAATAGCATTTCGCACTTTTTTCCAGGATAATTGTTTTTATAATTTTCTTCCATTTTTGCACATATTTTTCGAGGATAATTGAATTTTGTACTATTCTTTCCTAGGATAATTTGCATTTTGCACATTTTTCCCGAATAATTGTTTTTTCGAATATTTTTCCAGGATAATTTTACCACCTTTTTTTGCAGTGTTCTTTTCTAGAATAATTTCATTTTGCACTTCTTTTCCCGGGCTAATTGCATTTTGCACTCTTATTTTTCAGGATAATTGCTGTTTGCACTTTTCTTTTTCAAGAATAATTGCATTTTGTGCTTCTTTTTCGATGAAAATTGAATTTTGTAGTATTGTTTTCTAGGATAATTCCATTTTGCACTTCTTTTTCTAGAATAATTGCATTTTTTACTTCTACTTTCCAGAATAAATGTGTTTTGCATTTCTTTTTCTAGGATAATTGAATTTTGTACCATTCTTTTCTAGGATAATTGCATTTCGCCCTTTTTTTCAGGATAAATGTTTTCTTACAATTTTTTTTCCAGGATATTTGCATTTTACACTGTTCTTTTTCCAAGATAATTGCATTATGTAGTCTTCTGTTCTAGAATAATTTCATTTTGCACTTCTTTTTCCGGGCTAATTGCATTTTATACTCTTTATCTTTTCAGGATAATTGCTGTTTGCACTCTTATTTTTTAATGATAATTTCATTTGCACGTCTTTTTCCAGGATAATTGCATTTGGCAATTCTTTTTCGAGGATAAATGAATTTTTTACTATTCTGGTCTAGGATAATTGCATTTTATACTCTTAATTTTCCAGAATAATTGCATTTCACACTTTTTTCCTGGATGATGGTTTTTCCCATTTTTTCCAGGATAATTGAATTTTTGCACTCTTCTTTTCCAAGATAATTGCATTTTGCAGTGTTCTTTGCATTTTGTGCATTTATTTGTTCCGGATTATTGCTGTTTGCACTCTTCTTTGTCAAGGATAGATGAATTTTGCACCCTCCTTTTTACCCAGTATAATTGAATTTGGCATTTTTTTCCAGGATAATTGCATTTTGCACTTATTTTTCCAGGATTATGGCGTTTTGTACTCTTCTTTTCCAGGATTGCATTTTGTACTATTCTTTTTCCAAGATAATTGCATTTCGCACTCTTCTTTTTCAGGATAATTGATCTTCCCTTTTTTAGAATAATTACACGAGTCCTTTTTAATTTTTGCTCGAAAAATAAAAAAAACTGTTAGGACTTTTATAATAAATGTTATGTCTTAATTAGACGTTTATGTCCTTAGGCCATCTCTGTCCTCACGCATTATTTTCACACGCAAGCCCCCAAAAAAAAACCCCTTTTGCTGGTGGCGACCATCTGCGGAAGTTCGTTAGAATTTTGAATCCCCGCTAATCTGACAGCTATCTCTGATGGGATCGGAGATAATCTGAATTTCGGACGCCATTGTGGTCGGGATTCAATATGGCGGACGGCAGGTGAGGGGTTAAATTGTCCCTGTATGTTTATGTGTGTGTATATGAAGGGCGCATCGCGGGTTGAAAAGTTGGCAAATAGGAAGAGGGTTGGCAAATATTTAAAGAGGGGTTGGTTCCAGAACAGATGTATAAGTGTAAAAGGGCAGGATGGGAGGCATGCTGGGATTGACGGGATGCGGGTTATGTAGGAAAAAACTTTTTAATAACTATTAAAGTTATGTTGAATAGGGCTTTAAAAATGAGACAATTTAATTGATCTGCGCTATTTTAAGCTGAAATTTCCCGATTTAAACTAAAATTCGCCATTAAATTTTTTTTTAAATACGACACTGGTATTGAGAAACAATTTTTGATGATTTTTCAAGGTTTTTGAGAATTTTGAAAGGCTTTTTAAAATCTCTAAACGTATTTAAGAGATTTTTGAAGGTTTTTATAGATTTTAAAAAATTTCTGAGGATTTTTGAGGATTTTTAAAGATTTTTGAGAATTTTTAAAGCTTCTTAAAGATTTTCCTCAATTTTTGAAGTTTTATAGAAATGCTTTAAAGATATTTGAAGATTTTTGAGGATTTTTGAAGATTTTTGAAGGTTTTTAAAATTTTTTGATAATTTTAAAAGATTTTAAAAGATTTTTCTTTATTTTTTGCTCTACTTTTGAGGGTTTGAAGGATTTTTGAGAATTTTTAAAAGTTTTTCTCTATTTTTGAATATCTTTGAAGGTTTTTCAAGATTTTTCATATTTTTGAGGATTTTTGAAGGTTTTTTTTAAGATTTTTGAATATTTTTTATATTGTTGAATATTTTTAAAGATTTTTGAGGATTTTTAAAGATGTTGATGATTTTTGAGGATTTTCCTCTATTTTTTAAGTTTTTTAGATATGTTAAAAGATTTTTGATGATTTTTAAAGAGGATTTCGACTGTTTTTGTTGATTTTTAAGGTTTTTAAATATTTTCAGAGATTTTTGAGGATTTTTGAAGATTTTTGAAGGTTTTTAAAAATTTTTGAAGATATTTAGATATATTAGAATATTTTTGAAGATTTGTATTGTATATATATTATAAAAATTTTGAGGATTTTTGAAGATTTTTAAATTTTTTTGGCGATTTTTCTCTATTTTTAAGGATTTTTCTCCATTTTTAAATATTTTTGAGGGTTTTGAAAGATTTTCAAAATAATTTGAAGATTTTTGAGGAATTTAGAGAATTTTTAAAGGTTTTTTTAAAGATTCTTGAAGATTTTTCTCTATTTTTGAATATTTTTATAGACTTTTAAGATTTTTGAAGTTTTTTCTCTATTTTTGAAGATTTTTAGAGATTTTTCAAGATTTGATGTGTGAAGGTTTTTAAAGCTTTTTAAAGATATTTAGAGATTTTTTAATATTTTTGGAGATTTATGTAGATTTTTGAAGGTTTTTACAGATTTTTGAAGACTTTTCTCTATTTTTAAAGCTTTTTCTCTATTTCTGAATATTTTTGAACATTTTCGAAACAATATTCGTAACTAATTTATTACAATACAGCGTAATTCTCCAAGCGGCAGATAAAACAAAGTACTACAAAATTATCAAGATAATATATTTAAATAAATATATTTTTTTTTTGAATTTTGAAGAAAAAATTTTTTTTTTATTCAAGCGACGCAGAAAAATTAAGATCTAATTTTTTATCCAGAAGCTTTAGAAGTAGCGACAAATAATAAAACATAAACATAAAGTTTAAACAGAAAAAAGGAATAATTATTATTAAAATATTATTAATAATAATTTTTGAAAAAATAAAACAAAAATTAATGAATAATTTAAAACTTTTTTTAACTAAAAATAAAAAAAAAAACAATTAAAAATAACAAAAAATTATTTTAATAATAAATATAGTTTTTATTCAACATAACACTTTCCCCCGCTATTGATGTGTAGTATTTTTTTTAATTACTTCCTGTCTCCTACTGATTATTATTATTTAGATAATTTTAAAAAAACTTCATCAAAGCAAACTAATAACAAAATTGTTTTTCATCACATAATTCTAATCTTAAAAAATTTCTAAAAAAAAAAACATATTTTTTAACCACTTAAATTAATTAAGGAAGTTTTTTTTCTAATATATTTTCCTTTATTTCCAGCATCAAGAATGTCGACTTCGCAAGTCTGCAGGCCCCACTTTCACGCCCCCCTCCACCCGTGGCTATCGGACAGCACGAAACCCCTATCTCATTCGAGTCCCTGGGTACCCTTCGGCGGAGGGGATCCCGATAAATCCCAATCGCCCAGTTCAGTTCCCACCCAAGCCCACAATATTTTTTCTTTTCCCCCTACCCCACCTAAAGATTCGACGCCCGATTCCGTCGCTCCATCGGGGGCCGGCGGTCCGGAATACCAGAGTGCTGTGTCGGCCGCCATGGGGGCTTTTATGCACGAAAATCCCCAAAGTTGTGCGCTGGATGTCAAACCCTCTGGAGTTGGAGGGGCCAATAAGCAACGGGAAGGTAATAAAATTTTTGTATTTGGAGATAATTTTTTTTTCATAATTATTTCAAATTAAGAAGAAAAAAACTTTTGGCGTATTTATAAATTCCGGTTTTCGATCTCTGAAAATTATTGTTGAGATGTTATACGATTGATAATTGCATCTAGAAACTTTTTAAAAATAATCATGAGGTGTTTAAAAAAATTGCAAAACCTATATAGGTACAATTTAGTAAAAAAAATGGCAAATTTAAAAAAGAGAAAGTTTCCTATAAAAAAGTATTAAACTCCTGGAACCCTACTAAAAAATTGAAAAGAGTGCAATTTTTTTAAAGTTTCCCCCGCCAATTCCGATATCCCCCCACTGTCTAATCTGAGCGAGGTTCGGAGCAATTAAATCAATCAAACTCTCCCAATTTTCTTAATTTTTTTCTACTTTTTTACTGTTTACTTTATATTCAAACTTTCCATTTTTCTCTATTTTTTATTGTTTTCTTTGTTTCAAATTTTTTTTCCAACGTTTTTTCCACTTCCCCCTTTTTCCCCTACTTTTTACTAATTTCTTTGTTTCAAACTCTTTCCATTTACCCCTCTTTTTTCGGAGATCTTGATTGATTTAATTGGTCCGAACCTCGCTGCGCTCGGCTCGGAGTGCATGGTGGAAAGTTGAAATTATTATTTCCCCCACCAATTCCAATTTTATCCCACCATCCATACCAGGCCGAGCGCAGCGAGGTTTGTAGTAATTAAATCAATCAAACTTGTCCCTTTTTTTTCCCATATTTTTTTATAAATTTTTGTATGTTTTAAACTTTTGTGTTCTCCTACTTTTTCCAGTTTCTACCTCCTTTTTTTCTCCTACTAATTTCATTATGTTTAAAACTTTGGTTTTTTTTTTAGTTATTTATTTTCCAGTTCCCCCTTTTTCTCCATATTTTTTTTGACTAACTTCTTAATGTTTTAAACGGAGTGGATGGTGGGAGAAAAAAAGTTTCCACCACCATCCAGGAATCGAATCAATCAAACTTTTCAATAATTTATACTAATTTCTTTATTTAAATTTTTTGTTTTTCCCTTTATTTTGCAGCTACCCCCTCATTTTTTAACTAATTTCTTTGTTTCAAACTTTTTTGTTTCCACGTGGTGGGGGGTGGGGGAAATATTATTTTATTTTCTTTGTTTTCATACTTTTCTTCCATTTTCTCAATTTTTTATTATATTTTTTTAAGGATCAAGTGTGGTGATGGGGGGAAGATATCTGAGAGAAACGAAATTCTTCAAAAGTTTGAAGTATTAAAAAATGTTTTTCGGAAAACGAGTGGGGAAAAAAGTTCTTTTTATACAAAGCTTCTTTTTATATAAATCTTTGAACTTCCCTAACTAAAAAAAAAATCATCTTTGAAAAAAAAGTAGATGGCCTGGAAAAAATAAAAAAAAATACACCTTAAAAAAAACTATGTGCTATTAATCATCAGTAAGTCATCTTGGATTTTTAATAATGCAGGAGAAAAAAGGAGGGGATAAACTGGAGAAAAAAAAATTGGAAAAACCAAAAGTTTGAAACATAAAGAAATTAGTAAAGAATTATTGAAGAGCTTGATTGACTCGATGGTGGAGACAAGTTGGAATTATTATTTTTCCCACTACCAATTCCAATTTCCCCCACCAATTAAAGTAATCAAGCTCCTAAAAAAAAAAGTGGAAAAAGAGAGAGGGGAAACTAAAAAAAAATTGGAAAAAATAGAAGTTTGTAACATAAAGAAATTAGTAAAAAATTATTGATTCGATTTTTTCGAAGCTAGGCTAGGAGCGGATGGCGGGGGAAACTCCATCATCCACTCCGTTTAAAACATGAAAAAATAGGGTAAAAATGGAGGGGGAACTGCAAAAACAAGTCTGAAATAAGGAAATCAGTAAAAAAGTAGGGGGAAAAAGAGAGAGGCATCTGGAAAATTGATTGGGAAAAACAGCAAAAAAATTAGTAAAAAGTAAGAGAGCAAAAGGGGGGAAAGAGGAAAAAACGTAAAAAAAAAATAAAAATTTAAAACATACTAAAATTTATAAAAACATAGGGGAAAAAAGGAGAAGAACTTGGGTGAGTTTTATTTATTAAATTGCTCCGAACCTCGCTGCGCTCGGCTCGGAGGGGATAGTGGGAGAAAATTAAAATTGGTACGGGAAATAACAATTTCAACTTCCCCACCCTCCTCGACGCAAATTAAGCAATCAAATTCCTCGACATTAATGAATTAGTAAAAAAGTAGGAAATAAATAGGGGGAAACTGGAAAAAATCAAATATTTTAAACACAAAGAAATTAGTTTAAAAAAAAAGTGGAAAAGGGAGGGGAAACTGAAAAAAGATGGAAAAAATAAAGGCTTGAAACAAAGAAATTAGTAAAAAATTATTGAAAAATTTGATTGATTCGATGGATGGTGGGGGAAACTTTCCTCCACCATCCATTCCGTTTAAATATAAAAAAATAGGGGAAAATGGAGGGACAATTGAAAAAAAAAGTTTGTGTGTGTGTAGGTTTGGCATCGGATAAATCCCTTTGCCACAGACTTTTTTTAAAATAATATTTTATTTTAAATATCAAGTTGAAAAAAAAAGTTTGAAATAATTAGTAAAAAAGTAGATGAAAAAGAGGGGCAACTGGAAAAAATGGGGAAAAACAAAAGTTTGAAACATAAAGAAATTAGTAAAAAAATAGAGGAAAAATTGGGGGAAACGAAGCGAATCTGAGTCAGATAAAATTCGCGAAAAAGGTGATATAAAATTTTTGCATACTATCAAGTTTTCGCTCGACTATTCGGTGACGAAAAATGTTTTTTTATAAAAGGTAGTAGAGAAAATATAATCACTAAAATCTATTCATTTATTTTACTAAATTGTTAGCAATTTTTTTGAGCGCCACTGGAATTTTTTTAAAAACTTTTTATACCATTCCGAATCTAATGGCACTTTAACTATAATTTTTTCTATATATTTTTTGTATATTTTCCAAAGAGTAAAATATTTACAAAATTTAGATAAGATTTTTTTTCCTCAGGTGAATATGAAGGGGGCGCCACCTCTGGCATGTTTAATGGTAACTTTGAGGGCACCTATGGGTCTGCGTATGCCCACGGTATTCACGGGGGGGCTTACTCACCGCAGAACAAGCAGCATTTGGGGAGCTCGGGGGGACAAGGCGTTCAGTCCCCCAATAAGCCCCGGAATAAGTCGAGAACTAGCGCGGGTAAGCCAAAATAAACGGGGACAACGGTGACGGTTAATAAAAAAAAATAATAAAAGTAATAATAGTTTTTTTGGGAATTTATTAAAAATTAAACACCACAAGGGTCTATAATAAGGGCATTATATTCACTATTATTACTTTTTACGAAATTAAATATTTTAACATAATATTTAGCAAGAAATAAATTCCGGTTTAGATTTATTTTTGATCATGTTTTCTTATCTTATCAATTGATAACATTCATATTTAAATTTTTACTAAAATCTTGCCGTATTTTATGTTAATGTACCACAAATAAAAATTTTCGAACTGATGTTGCAGATACACGATCGATCGTTTTATTTATTTATTTATTTATTTATTTATTTACTTATTTGTTATTATTATTATTTTTTTTAACAACGCTTCTAACTTTTGGTTTTTGGTGCTTTTTATTATTTTTTTTTATATTTAATGATATTCAGTGGCTAAATCAAAAAAAATTAAATCAACAACAAAATTTACCAAAATGAGGAGAATTAAAATAATAATTCCAATAAAAAAGAAGAAAAGTCGATTACAATAAAATTTATTGAAATAAAAAATACAGGTCCGTATTTAAAAAAAAAGTTGTAAAGACAAAACATTGTTTAAAAAATAATTTTTTTTTTATTAATTTCGGATTTTTTCAAATATCTCAGAAACCGGACCTGATATTCAAATTTTGGCGTTATACTTTCTTATTTTAATTTTTGAAATATTTGACAACCACATATTCAAGTAATTATATAATAATAGACTAGAAAAAATCAAGGGGTGTTAAGTCAGGAATTCGCGCATACTATAAAACAGTTAATTTTTTATTTATTTTTTTAATTAATTACCGATATACTTGATGTCTTAATAATTATGAACTACCTACCAGCCACCTGCGAGATAAATATGCGTGTGGCAAGGTTTATTAAAATTGAACGAAAATGTTACGAATGCGATCAATCTTTGTATTTCAGTGAAATTGATTATCTATCAAGATTGCTTATCAGAAACATAAATTAGATTGTCATTTGTTCGAATCAAATCGATTTTTCAAACCCGATCTTAAATAGGTTAACGAAATTAACAGCTGATTTACACTGAATATCATTTTAATTGATTTATGTTTGGTTTTGGTCGATTAACTAACTTCTTAGTACTTCATTTTTTTGTTTTGGTTGGTGAAAAAATTCTAAAATTTTAATTGTGATCAATTGTACTTTTGGAAGTACGATCCTGTTTATTTTTTTCAAAAAATTTGATGACAAAATTCAAAAATTTCAAGAATTTTGATTCCAAAATTCAAAAATTTCATGAATTTTGATCACAAAATACAAAATTTTTATTTTAGTTGATTTATATTTGGTTTTAATCGATTAACTTCTTAGTACTTAATTTTTTTGTTTTGGTTAGTGAAAAAATTAAAAAATTTGAAAAACAACAATTCAAGAATTTTGATCACAAAATTCAAAAATTTTATTTATAAAGTTAAAAGATTTCAAGCATTTTGATCACAACGTTCAATAATTTCAATAAAGTTCAAAAATTATAAGAATTTTGATCACAAACATGAAACATTTTAAGAATTTTGATCAACAAGGCGAAACATTTCAAGAATTTTGATCAAAAAGTTAAAAAAATTCTAGACTTTTTATCACAAAACACAAAAATATCATTTTAATTGTTTTATGTTTGGTTTTGTCGATTAACTAACTTCTTATTACTTTATTTTTTTGATTTGGTTGATGAAAAAATTCAAAAAATTTAATCACAACATTTCAAGAATTTTGATAAAAAAATTCAAGAATTGCGATCAAGCATTTTAAGAATTGTGATGAATTGTACTTTAGGAATTTTTCTAAATACAATCCTGTTCGTTTTTATGTAAAATTTCATGAATTTTGATCATAAAGTAAAAAAATTTTCAAGAATTTTGGATCACAAAATGAAAAACATTCAAGAATTTTGATTACAAAAAAAAAATTTGAAGAATTTTGATCCCAAAACGCAAAACTTTCAAGAATTTTAATTAGAAAGTTAAAAATTTTACAAATTTTTATCACAAAGTTCAAAAAATTAAATAAAGTTCAAAACTTTCAAAAATTTTGAACACAAACCTTAAAAATTTCAACAATTTCGATCAAAGAGTAAAAAAATTTCAAGAATTTTCTATCACAAAATGCAAAACTTCCAAGAATTTTAATTACAATGTTTATAAATTTTAAGAATTTTTATCACAAAGTCCAAAAAATTCAAGAAAGTTAAAAAAAATCATGAATTTTAATCATAAACCTGAAAAATTTTGATCAAAAATTTCAAGAATTTCGTTCACAAAGTTAAAAAATTCAAGAATTTTGATAAAAAAAATCACGAATTTTGATCAAAAAGTTCAAAAATTTAAAGAATTTTGATCAAAAAATAAAAAAATTTCAAGAATTTTGATCACAAAACGTAAAACTCTCAAGAATTTTTATTACAAAACGCAAATCATTCAAAAATTTTACTTACAAAGTTCAAAAATTTCTAGAATTTTTGTCACAAACCTGAACAATTTTGATTTCAAGATTTTTGATCACAAAGTTAAAAAAAAATTAAGAATTTTGATCACAAATTAAAAAAATATGGAATTTTATTCACAAAGTTAAAAAAAGCAGGAAAGTTCATCACAAAGTTGAAAAATTTCAAGAATTTTGATCACAAAACGTAAAACTCTCAAGAATTTTTATTACAAAACGCAAATCATTCAAAAATTTTACTTACAAAGTTCAAAAATTTCAAGAATTTTTGTCACAAACCTGAACAATTTTGATTTCAAGATTTTTGATCACAAAGAAAAAAAAAATTAAGAATTTTGATCACAAATTAAAAAAAGATGGAATTTTATTCACAAAGTTAAAAAAAGCAGGAAAGTTCATCACAAAGTTGAAAAATTTCAAGAATTTTGATAAAAAAGTTCAAAAATTTCCATAATTTTGATCACAAAGTTAAAAAGAATTAGAATTTTAATCAAAAAGTAAAAAAAAATGCAAGAATTTGAATTACAAAGTTCACAAATTTCAGGAATTTTGTTCCCAAAGATAAAAAAATTCAATAATTTTGATAAAAAAGGTAAAAAAATTTAAAGAATTTTGAAAGTTAAAAATTTCAAAATATTTGATCACAAAGTTAAAAATTTTTAGAATTTTGATCAAGAAGTTAAAAAAATGCAAGAATTTTAATCACAAAGTAAAAAAAAAATAAAGAATTTTAATTATAAAGTTCAAAACTGTTAAGCATTTTCATCACAATTTCAAAAATTTCAAGAATTTTGTTCACAAAGTAAAAAAAAATTAAGAATTTTGATAAAAAAGGGTCAAAAATTTCCAGAAAGTTCAAAAATTTCAAGAATTTTGATCACAAAGTTAAAAAAATTCAAGAATTTTGATCACAAAGTTAAAGAATTTCAACAATTTTCATTAAAAACTTTCAAAAATTTCAATAATTTTGATAAAAAAGTAAAAAAAAAATTGAAGAATTTTGATCTCAAAATTAAAACATTTCAAGAATTTTGATCACAGAGTTAAAACATTTCAAGTATTTTGATAAAAAGGATAAAAAATTTCAAGAAAATTCAAAAATATCAAAAATTAAGCTAGGGAAATATAAGGCCAAAATTTCGATATCAAATCCGGTTTTCAAGAAATGAGGAAAAATTAAAAATTGATAGTTTTTGTTTTATTTATACTTGAAGAATTTTTCTAAATACGGTCTTGTTCATTTTATCAAAATTTCAAGGATTGTGATAAAAAATTTCAAGAATTGTGATGAACTCTATCGTAGAAATTTTCCTAAGTACGGTCCTGATCATTTTTATCAAACATTTTAAGAATTGTGATAAAATTTATATAATTTTGTACAGACAAATTCGGTCGTTTTTTTTTTTTTTTTTTTTTTTTTTTTTTTTTTTTTTTTTTTTTTTTTTTTTTTTTTTTTTTTTTTTTTTTTTTTTTTTTTTTTTTTCCGGTTGCATTGGAACCTTACAACAAGCTTTTTTTAACCAACACGTCATTGATAATTTTTTTATTTTTTGATGTGCTAAAATCGCACAAACACGTGTCTTTTTTTGTGAAATCACGAACGAGATCTTCAGCTGTTTTTTCACACAATTTACCGTGTGCCGCACATTTTTGTAAGTACCTAACCAGAAATTAAAAATAAAAAAAAGCATGTCGAATAATATTTTGAATGGATTAAATTTAAATTAATATAAAATGATGTTTTGGATATTTATTTACACCATCATCAATCATCTTTTAAAAAAATATTATAATTCGTGATTTGAAATTTGATATAAATTTGGGAAATTAACATATTAATGCATGACTGAAATATATTAAAAATAATTATTATACAGTGCAGTACAAAAAATTTTATTGTTGAGGTCACAAAGATTGTTAGATAAAAAAAAGAAGAAAGTTCGTTTCTAATTGGAATTTTCTCATTTCCCTGTTAATTGTCACTTATTAGAATTTACCTCTGCATCCGCAGCCATTTTATACCAACATCAAGTAGGTATGCGTGCAGAAATCTAATTAAAAAATTCGCATTCGCATATTATGAAGAAACCAAAAGTGACTACATAATGAAGTTCTTTTGTTTCTCTATAGCCTGTTTTTCGCGTGGGAACTGGCACCGTCTAATGCCTAATTAGCAATGTACTGGACGATCGGCTATTGTTTTTCGCTTATACCCGCATACTTTGATCTTGTGTTGTTCTCGGACATTTTTTCATGCTTTTGTGGCTAATTGAAGTGCTGTACTGGTGTTAACACAAGGATGAGTAAAGTATTAATCGATTAAATTAAGTTTTGCTTAATAAGGACGTGCACGTTTTAGCGTGCAAATATTTACGAGAAATAAAAATTATTTATTTAAAAAAAAAGTCCCGATTCTCGGAAATCTACCACCAATTAACTCATAGTTACAAAAAAATTGTTCCATCATCCACTTCGAGCCGAGCGCAGCGAGGTTCGGAGCAATCAAATCAATCAAGCCCGTTCATTTAATTTTTCTATGGCTTTTTCAAAATTTTTTTATTGTTTTTAAAGAAGGGGGAACGAGTGAGGGTGGGAAAAAATTGTCCCCCACCATACACTACGAGCCGAGCGCAGCGAGGTTCGGAGCAATCAAATCAATCAAGCCCGTTCATTTAATTTTTCTATGGCTTTTTCAAAATTTTTTTATTGTTTTTAAAGAAGGGGGAACGAGTGAGGGTGGGAAAAAATTGTCCCCCACCATACACTACGAGCCGAGCGCAGCGAGGTTCGGAGCAATCAAATCAATCAAGCCCGTTCATTTAATTTTTCTATGGCTTTTTCAAAATTTTTTTATTGTTTTTAAAGAAGGGGGAACGAGTGAGGGTGGGAAAAAATTGTCCCCCACCATACACTACGAGCCGAGCGCAGCGAGGTTCGGAGCAATTAAAGCAATTGAGCCGTACATTTAATTTTTTTATGACTTGGCTGAATCGTTTCGCTTTCTTAAAAAAAAATCGAAAAAAAAAGGAGAGTGAATAGGGAAAAAATAGTCGGAGGGAAGTCTCAAAAAATGAAATATACAAACTTGATTGATTTAATTGCTCCGAACCTCGCTGCGTTCGGTGGTGGAGGACAATATTTTCCCTAGTCTTTTTTCGTCTAATTTTGGACTAATATTTTTGATTTCTTTCTTATAAAAGTCCCAATTTTTTAACTTTATTATTGTGAGGAAAAAAAATATTTTTATGTACCGCATAATAATGTTATCGTTTTAGTACCTGAGCTGCAAAAAAGTGCGTTTTAATGCCTCGATCGATTGTGGTCCTCGCTCTGATCGGGCAACTTTAGTCCGTTGGTACATTAATACTATTTTTATCAATTGTTTTGGTGAAAATTTAGTTAAAAATGGTGCATTAGTTTTTGTTTTTTAATTGTTGAAGAAAGAAAATATGCAGCGCCGATTCGAACCCCTTCAGCAAAATCTTCATTCTAGCAATGTTTTACTAATTTTAAGTCACTCGTCAAGGCAAGAATAAATTTCACTATTTTGGAATGTATTTTGCTATATATACTACATTTCTCAATATGGGCATAGATTTTACTATTTTGCGATGATTTTCATCATCTGGCAATAATTTTCATCATTCCAAGATCAATTTCTCCATCTGAGGATAAATTTGACCGTCTGGGTGATAACCTTGATCATTTGGGAATAAATTTGAATTTGAACAATTCTCGATGATTTTCATCATCTCGAGATAAATTTTACCATCTAGGAGATAATTTTGTTCATCTGGGGATAAATTTGACCATTTGGCGATGATTTTCATCATCTGGAGATAATTTTGACCATCTAGGAGATAATCTGAAGATAAGTTCCTTCGTTTCTAAATACATTTGACTATTTGTCGATAATTTTCATCATCTGGGCATAAATTTCACTATCTGTAGATACATTTCACCATCTGAGAGATAGTCTTGTTTATCTGGGGATACATTTGTCCATTTGGGGATAAATTTGACTATTTGAGATAATTTTCATAATCTGGGGATAAATTTCACCATCTTGGAGATAATCTTATTTATCTGGGTATAAATTATTTTATTTGGGAATAGATTTCACTATTTGGCGATAATTTTAATTATCCCGGGATAAATTTCACCATTTAGGAGATAAGCTTTTCCACCTGAAGATAAATTACTCGAAGAAATTTGAGATAAATTTCACCATCTGGGAGATAATCTTGTTCATCTGTTGATAAATTTTTCCATTTGAGGATAAATTTGACACTATTTGGCAATAATTTTTATTATCTAGTGATAAATTTCACTTTCTTTAGATACTTTTCAGTAATGAAAAAATTGCGAAAAAAATTATTTTGACGAATTAATTTTTATTTATGTGTATATTAAGGTATACTTAATTTTTTTTTTGTATCTTAATATTAATATTAAATGGGTTATTTTTTTTTACACTCATTTTGAGCATTATTTTTATTTCTAAATTAAAATTATAAATATTAGTGCCAAAATGTCCTACTCTTTAAGGAATTTTTTTTAAATTTGATATATCTTTAATTAAAACGAATTTTTAAATTTTATGAAAAAAAAAATATATATGTATATTGTATTCTTAAAGTGAGTTTACAACCCCAAACAGTTGAAAATCGATTTAATCGGCCGTTTTTGCTTCGTTACCACCCCAACCAGAGCTAAATACCAAAACCGATCAATTTCACAGAACATTGCTCCACTTTATAACCATATTCTAACCGCAAACTTTAACAATTCCTCTTGATTTCGTTAATACGATCAGTGGCAGAACAAAAAAATAATTTTAAATAAAAACTAAAATAAAAATATGCAATTATAAGAAAATTATACTTTTCCCTTTACATAGAATTGTCTTCAATATTTTTATAGTGTTAATTTTTCACTTTTCCATTAAAAAATCTCTATATTATTGTCCTTAATTTTGAGTTATATGTACCGCTACTGGTTTCATTTTAATTCCAACCCACAATCTTTTATACTTGACAAATCACACAAAAATACGTCAAGTAAGCACTTGAATGTATACAATGCCCAGCCACTTTAGGTACGTATCCGCAAATATCCCAAATCCCCTATATGCAATTTATTTTTTTTTCTCCTATTCTAAAGTCTTTAAACCGATTATACGACACAATGTTACGGATATTTTGTTATTTGAAGGCACCTGGTTCCTCTTCTGGTAGTCTAATTTTTAACTATTTGGGAAACTAGTCGGGCGTAGTAGAGAACTAATTTTCTCGATATTGTAGTCATGCAAGGATAAGCTCGTAATCCTTGAATAAGTATTTTTTGGAATTTATTGCTTATAAATTTGAAAGGAATATTTTAAATTAGATTATAAGAAAAAAATAATAAACGGGCAGTAAAAATAATATTAAATAGCATTGAAAATAAAAAATCGTCCTTAAATTTCTAGGACCAAGGTTTTATAATACTGAAATTCTATTCGCTTTTTTTCATAATTAACAATTGTGTCTTGATGCTCGTTTTCCAGGACAATTTACAGTTCGTCCTTTTTACAGGACAAATACACTAGTCCCATTTCTGGGAAAATTGTACTTCGTGCTTTTTCCAGGATAATTAACCTTGTGTTTTTTCGAGAACAATTGTTTTTATTTGAAGATAATTGTACCTTCGTCCTTTTTTCAGAATAATGCCAGTTCACTATTTTTCAGGATAATGTAAATTCGTTCGTTTTTCATAGTAATTTCAGTTTCTCCTTTTTTCCAGGATAATTGACCAATTCATCCTTTTTCAAGATGATGTCAGTTCATTATTTTTTCATGAAAATGTTTGTCCTTTTGTCATGATAATTCTTCCTCCTTTTTCCAGGAAAATTACACGAGTGTTTTTCAGAATAATTTCAGTTTATCTTTTTTCCAGGATAATTGTCCTTGGTTATTTTTTCAGGAGAATGCTAGTTCGCCCCAAATAATGCCAATTCATTATTTTTTCAGGATAATGTCAGTTTGTCCTTTTTTTCATGATAATTGATCTTCCTCCTTTTTTCTAGCAAAATTACACCGGTGTTTCTTAGAATAATTTCAGTTAGTCATTTTTTCCAGGATAATTGACCTTTGTTTTTTTATTAAAAAAAAAATGCACTGTCTTTATTTTAAGATAATTGTACCTTCGTCCTTTTTCAGGATAATGCTAGTTTGCTCTTTTTCCAAATACTGTCAATTCATTATTTTTCAGGATAATCTCAGTTTGTCATTTTTTTCATGATAATTGATCTTTCTCCTCGTTTCAGGAAAATTACACGTGTGTTTTTCAGAATAATTTCAGTTTGTCCTTTTTTCCACGATAATTGACCTTTCTTTTTATTCAAAAAAAATTGCACCCTGTCTTTATTTTAAGATAGTACCTTCGTCCTTTTTTCGTGATACTGCCAGTTCACCCTTTTTCAAGATAATGTCAATTCGTTATTTTTTCAGGACAATGCCATTTTGTCATTATTTTCATGATAACTGATCTTCCTCCTTGTTTCAGAAAAATTACACATGTGTTTTTGAGAATAATTTCAGTTTGTCCTTTTTCCAGGATAATCGACCTTGATTTTTTTTCGAGAATAATTGCATTCTATCTTTATTTTAAGATAATTGTAACTTCGCCCTTTTTCAAGATACTGTCTGTTCGTTATTTTTTCTGGATAATGTCAGTTTGTCCTTTTTCATGATAACTGATCTCCTCCTCGTTTCAGGAAAATTACACGTGTGTTTTTCAGAATAATACCAATTTGTCCTTTTTTCCAGCATAATAGACTTTGGTTTTTTTGAGAACAATTGCACTCTGTCTTTAATTTAAAATAATTGTCCCTTCATCCTTTTTTAGGATAATGTCAGTTTCAGGATAATGTCAATAATTGGCCATTATGTTTTCCAGGATAATTGGTCCACATTCGTCTTTTTTTTTTAGAATAATTTCAGTTTGTCCTTTTTACACGAATATGTTTAAGGTTAATTTTACATTCGTGTATTTTTCAGGATAATTTAGCTCTCGTGATTTTTCTAGGAATAATTTTTTCTGTCCGAGGATAAATTTTTCCATTTGGGGATATTTTTTACTATTGGACGCTAATTTTCACTATTTTACGATAATTTGCACTATCTGGCGATAATTTTCACCATCTGGAGATAATTTTCATCAACGGGGGGTAAATTTCACCGTTTGAATCCAACCTTCACCATTTGTTAATAAATTTCACTGCCTGGGCATACTTTTTTCCATCTAAAGATAAGTTTCTAAAACTCGAGATAAATTTCACCATCATATGGGGATAAATTTCTCCATTTGAGAATAGATTTCACCATTTGGCGATAATTTTTCATCATCCGGGGATGAATTTAACCATCTAGGAGATAATTTTGTCCACTTGAAGATAAATTACTCTGTATTGAAATAAATTTAATCTTTTGACGATAATTTTCACCTTCTGGCGATAACTTTCACCATCCGGAAGATAATCTTCTTCATCTGAGCATAAATTTCTTCGTTTGGGGATAAATTTGACCATTTGGTGATAATTTTCATCATCTGGGGATAAATTTCATCCTCTGGAGATACTTTTCAGTAATGGAGATAAATTTCACCATCTTAAAATAATTTTCACTATTTTGGAATAAATTTCACTATCACGGGATAATTTTTTCCATCTGAAAATAAATTTCTCCATCTATGGATAAATTTCACTATCTGACGATAATTTTCAGTATTTAGGGTTAATTTTCATCATCTGGCGGTAAATTTCTTCATATGGAGATAAATTTTCACCATATGGAAATAATTTTCACAATTTTTGAATAAAGTTTATATTGAGATAAATTTCAATCATTCACCTTCCGTCATTGGAATATTTTTCCTCTTGTGAGTGCTAATCTTAAAAGTTTAATGTGTTTTTTTGTTTATTCTTCGAAACGTAAATAATTACAAAAAGAATACACTGGCGCCCTTTTAATTCTTAAACTTAAAAATATATAAGGTTTTGTGAAACCCCCCTAAGAATATCAAAAGTAATTCTGGAATGATAAAAAAATCTACAATTATCGGCTGCTGTGTTAAATTTTCGAAAAAAGTGATTTTTATAAGAATACCGCGGTCACACGTAGCACCAAAAAAGTAGTTGAATGTATTTTATAGTTATATGTATGTATGTACGTGCGTCACTGTAATTTTTGGCATGTGAAAAAAATTGTTAAGTAGATAGTGTAGATTTTAATTTTTATTTCAGTCAAAATCAAATAGATTATCATTTAACATGTTTACAACAAAAAACCTAATTTAAAAAAAAAATAAATTAAAACCCGTATACATACGTTCCTCCTGCTTGTTAAATGCTAATTTGCAATGGTTCGATTCTTGTCTATACAAAAGTTACAAAGCAAAAGCTTAAAACTTGTGTGCTTCTTGCATTTACCACTAAATCACTTTGTCACAATAACTCTGCTACTAGGACACAAACTGACAACTGTGTGTGGTCCGCCATGTTAAATCCGCTCGTTCTAATTGTATTAATGGGAGACTTAATTATTCTAAATCGTTGGTAATTGTATATAATGCGATAAGTCGATCAAGAATACGCGATTCTGAATTCTCTAAACGAAGATATAAAGTAATTATAAAAATAAATAACTTCTGGCGCTGAACGCGTTAAGGCGACAATTTTTTTTCAAGTTAAACATAATATTTTTGAATGGTTATTTTTTCAGTTTTTAGAAATCAAATTTTTTTTAACGCAAAAAAATATTTAACACGTTAAGCGCTGTGATGGTCAACAAAAACAGTCAATAAAGTATTCTTTACGTATTCAATGGGTTTAAATATAGTGCCATTTATCCCGTTCAAATTGGGCCGTTAATAACGGAGATAGACGCTAGAGCCTTTTTGTCGTGGCTACTGCGCATGATTTTTCGTTACATATTTATTCAATATCTCATTAATAATATCAAACAATTTTTCCCGTTCAAATTGGGCCACTATTAACGGAGATGTACGCTAGTGCCTTTTGGCAGTTGCGCTGCGCATGATTTTTATTTACTTATTTATTCAACATCTCATTTGTAATATAATGCAATTTTTCCCATTCAAATTGGACCAATACTAACGGAGATAGACGCTCTAGTGCCTTTTTGTTGTTGTTACTGCGCATGATTTTTCTTTACACATTAATTTTAAGGCTCATTTTAAATATAGTGCCATTTGTTCCGTTCAATTTGGCCCAATATTATCAGAGATAGATGTTAGTGCCTTTTTTTCGATGTTACTACGCATGATTTTTCTCTACGTACTCATTCAATATCTTATATATAATACAGAGCAATTTTTCTCATTCAAATTGAACCAATAATAACGGAGATAGACGCTAGCGCATTTTTGTCGTTACATCTGCGCATGATTTTTCTTTACGTATTTCTTTTACGTCACTTTTTACATACACAGCGTCATTTTTTTTTTATTAAAATTGAACGATTGTGGTGGTCATTTGCTTCAGTTTGTACTATTGACTTAAAAAAACCGTGTTTTCGGATCCAAGCACAACGTGATGCTAATAACAATTTAAAAAACGTTAAAAAACGTTTTTTGAACGTTTTTACCGTTATATTTAAAAACGACTCAAATATAACATTCATATTATGACTTTAATAGAAAGCATTCTAACATGCACTTAAAAAAAACGTTTAACTAGACGTTTTGTATACATTAAGTTTTAAAAACGTTTTTCGAACGTTTAAAAATGACCCAAATAAAACTTTTTAAAAACGTCCCTATTATGACTTAAAAAAAAAATTCTAACATGGATGTTAAAAAAATATTTGACATGGACTTAAAAAAGTGTTTACTAGACGTTTTTTATCGTAATATTTCAAAACGTTCGAGTAAAAAACGTTTTAAAACGACTCAAATAAAACATTTGGAAAAGCCGGTTAAGAAAAAACATTCTTATATGGATTTTAAATAAACGTTTACTAAACGTTTTTGATCGTAAATTTTAAAAACATCTGATCAAAAACTTTTTATATCTATTTAAATAAAACGTTTTAAAAATGTTCCTATTATGATTTAATAAAAAAATATTCTAACATGGACGTTTAAAATAACATTCTGACATAAACGTTTAGTAAACGTTTTTTATGGTAAGTATGAGTGCTGTGGCTTAAAAAAAACGGTTTTTTTATTTATGAATTCGGACATTTTGGTGACATATTTTAGACGTTTTTTAAGTCCCTTTTAAAAACGTTTATAAAACGTTTTATTTTGGTCCATGTACGTTTTGACGTTAAATGAATCATTGAGAGGGGAACAGGGGAAGGTATGAAGGGGGATCGTCTATATTTTGTTCACTATTGGTCAAAATTAAACGGGGATAACGACACTATATTTGAAATGTGACGTAGAATAAATACGCAAAGAAAAATCATGAGCAGTAGAAAAAACAAAAAGGCACTAGTTTCTATCTCCGTTAATAATGGTCCGATTTTAATGAAAAAAACACCATTGTAATATATATTTGACGTAAAATAAATTCGTAAAGAAAAATCATGAGCATGCATAGTAGTAAAAGCAAAAAGGCACCAGTTTCTGTCTGCGTTAATAATGGTCAGATTTTAATGACAAAACACCATTGTAATATAAATGGGATGTAGAATAAACACGTAAAGAAAAATCATGCGCAGTAACAAAAATAAAAAGGCACTAGTGTCTATTTCCGTTAATAATGGTCCGATGTTAATGGAAAAAACACCATTGTCATATCAATGTGACGAAGAATAAATACGTTAAAACAATCATGCGCAGTAGGAAAAACAAAAAGGCACTAGCGTTTATTTCCGTTAATAGTGGTCTGATTTAAATGAAAAAAAAAACATAATACAAATGTGACTAGAATAAATACGTAAAGCAATATCATGTGCAGTAACAAAAACAAAATGGCACTAGTATCTATCTCAGTTAACAATGGTCCGATTTTAATGAAAAAAATACCGTTGTAATATAAATGGGATATAGAATAAACACGTAAAGAAAAATCATGCGCAGTAGCAAAAACAAAAAGGCAGTAGCGTCTATTTCTGTTAATAATGGTCCAATTTTAATGAAATCTTCCTTACTTTTGGACCAAATCAGAAGGGGCAATGGCAGAATATTTGAAGTTAGACATAGAATAAATATGTTAAAAAAATCTTGAAAATGCGCCGTGGCGGCGGCAAAAAGGCAGTAGCGTCTATTTTCGTTAATAATGGTCCAATTTGAATGGGAAAAATTGCAACATAAAATATGCCTTAAATGACAAGTAATGAATAATTTTTCAAATAAAAAAATTGTATCATAATAAATATATTTTTTAAATATGTCCCATTATTTTAAACAAATAAAATAATGTAATGATTCTAATTCACTTACGAATTATAATCATTACAAACGATCCGAATAATGGAATATTTATGAGATTGGTATCGTACAATTTTTAACCAATTTTCATTGATTTCATATTCTATACTAATATCAGAATCATTAGTAATATTGCCATTTACTGTAGTTATAATCAATGCTTGTGCATGTTTAATGTAGTGTGTAATGTCGAATACAGTAAATTTTTATTTATGTACTCAAATTAATCAATAAAAAAAATTTGACATATGTTTATTTTTTATTTCTATAGAAGGTAGAGAGTGCGTAAACTGCGGAGCGACGAGCACGCCGTTATGGAGACGCGACGGTACCGGACACTATCTATGCAATGCCTGCGGACTTTATTACAAAATGAACGGACAAAATAGGCCGCTCATCAAACCTAAAAGAAGACTGGTAAGTTCAAATTTAAAAATTATTAAATTTAACCAAAATACAAAGCGTTGGAACTGACCCGGAAAAATATATCGTTAATATACAAAATCTAGAATTGTAGAAGGTATTAAAAAACGAATTAGTTGATAATAAAATTAAATTGGATTAAATAGTTATTAAAAAGTTTGGGAACAATTGGGAGAAAGTGGAAAATAAAAGTGTGAAGCATCAAGAAAACAGTTAAAAAATAGGGGAAAAAGAGGGGGTAGTTAGAAAGAAATTAAATCAATCAAGATCTCCGAAAAAAAGAGGGGAATGGAAAAAAGTTTGAAACAAAGAAATTAGTAAATATAGGGGAAAAAAGCAGGAAAGTGGAAAAAAGGTTTGATTGCTCCGAACCTCGCTACGCTCGGCTCGGAGATGATGGTGGGGGAAAAATTGAATTTTCGAGGGAAATAATAACAACTTTCCCCACCATTCACTTCGTACCGAGCCAGTCGGGTTCGGAGCCATTAAATCAATCAAGATCTCCGAAAAAAAGAGGAAAATAGAAAAAGATTGAAATAAAGAAATTTGTAAAAATAGGCAAAAAGCGGGAAAGTGGAAAAAGGTTTGATTGCTCCAAACCTCGCTACGCTCTGCTCGGAGATGATGGTGGGGGGAAAATTGGAATTGACGAGGGAAATAATAATTCCAACTCTCCCCACCATTCACTCCGAGCCGACCGCATCTAAGTTCGGAGCAATTAAATCAATCATGCTCACTTAAAAAAGAAAGGGAAATAGAAAAAAAACTGAATCAAAGAAATTGGTAAAAAATATGGGAAAAGAGGAGGGAGAATTTTGGTTGATGTCATTGCTCCGAACCTCGCTACGCTCGGCTTGGAGTGGATGGTGGGGGAAATTTGGATTGGCAAGGGAAATAATAATTTCAACTTTTCTTGCCATCCATTCCGAGCCGAGCGCAGCGAGGTTCGGAGCAATTAAATCAATTAAGATCACCGAAAAAAAGAGGGAAATGGAAAAAAGTTTGAAACAAAGAAATTAGTAAAATAAGGGGCAGGAAAGCGGCGAAATTATGATACAAGGTCAATACAAAAGTTGTACAGAATTTAATTATCTAAAATCATCGTGTTACGCTTTTCTCGAAAATGCATAATATTCCCGGAATATTGGAAAACCCCAAAATTTTATCCAGCAATTTTTTATGAAATTAAAAATATATTTTGGAATTAACATTTATGACACGAGCCGAAAGTGAGTCTCGTAATGAATACGAGTAACCATGAAATGTAAATTGTATACACTATTTCATCTACGACCATTCATGAGAATAAAAAATAATTAATTAATTTAACATGTATTAATTTTATAATGAGTTTAACGAAAAAAAAAAACTTATTTAAACACCTAAAAAGTAAGTCAAATATTTAATCATAACTTTCTAAAACAAAGAAAATATACGATTACATAACCCGTTTGAACTCAATCATCTGAGATAATCAAATCGTGTTCCCACCTCACTATATCCAACCAACAACTTTCTTGCACCGATTTCAAGCACGATTTTCTATAATTTTTCGCGCGACTTAACCAGCGATGAGCAGAAAATAGATAATTTAAACTCTTAAACTGTAACAGCAGGTAATAACCACCCATTCGAAGGTGTCGAACTAAAAAAAAAAAACCTACTTAAACTTAAATTATTCTCCGGCGGACAGATTTACGCGAATTTTAGGTCGCCGCAGGGTCCTCGTACGGGACCCGTACACTTTCATCAATAATAGTATGAAAGGTGCTACTTAAGATTTTAATATTTAACTTGATAATGAGACGGTAGAGAGTTTATTTGTATAAAAGTGGGACACCTGTCGTGAAATATTGGTTAAAGCTTGAGGGTGGAAAATATTCACCCTGTTTTAATCATATTTGGGCGGGTAACTGTCTTTTTTTATATGACTTATGTGATTTGTCATTAAAATTGATAAATGAGAGACATATTGCCTAACAACATGTTCACAATCGAATTATACAGAGTTTCCCATAAACACAAAATTTAAGACCGGTTTTAATAAAAATTAATCAGGTTTAATTATTTTATTTATTGTTACGTTAAAGTGATTTTTAATAATTTTTATTAAACATTTTGCACTAAAATGCAATGTTTGCCCCCCAAAAGGGGCAAACATTCCTACATGTAAATTTCTTCGCCATCTGGCGGCGAAACTATGGAGAATTCTGGAAAAAGCTGGATATAAAAGTTGTAGGGAATTTTATGCTTTATAACTTTATACTGGAACATTTTGCATTAAAGTGCATTATTTGTCCTCAAAATCTGGAAAAAGTTGGGAAAACCTACATTCACGATTTTTCACGCCCTCTAGTGACGAATCTATTGGGAATTCTGGAATAAGTTTCAGACCATAGTTTCAAGGAATTTAATGATCTATAACTTTGCCTTGGAATATTTTGCACTAAAGTGCATTGTTTGCCTTCAAAATCTGGAAAAAGTCGGGAAAACCTACATTCACATTTTTTCGCGCCCTCCAGCGGCGAATCTATTGAGAGTTCTGGAAAAAGTTTTACAACATATTTTCTGGGAATTTGATGCTCTATAACTTTGCTCTAGAACATATTGCACTTAAGTGCGTTAATTGTCTTCAAAATCTGGAAAAAGTCGAGAAAACCTACATTCACATTTTTTCGCACCCTCTAGCGGCGAATCTATTGGGAGTTCTGGAAAAAGTTTTACAACATATTTTTGGGGATTTTGATGCGCTATAACTTTGATTTAAAACATTTTGCACTAAAGTGCATTGTTTGTCTTCAAAATCTGGAAAAAGTCGGGAAAATCTACATTCACATTTTTTCACGCCCTCTAGAGGTGAATCTATTGGGAGTTCTGGAAAAAGTTTTACAACATATTTTTGGGGATTTTGATGCTCTATAACTTTCCTCTTGAACATTTTACACCAAAGTGCATTGTTTGTCTTCAAAATCTGGGAAAAGTCGGGAAAACCTGCATTCACATTTTTTCGCGCCCTCTAGCGACGAATCTTTGGGGAGTGCTGGAAGAAGTTTCAGACTATAGTTTCAGGGAATTTGATGCTCTATAACTTTGCTCTTGAACATTTTACACTTAAGTGCATTGTTTGTCTTTAAAATCGGGGAATTTAATGCTCTATAACTTTGCACTAGATCATTTTGCACTAACTGCATTGTTTGTCCTCAAAATCTGGAAAAAGTCTGGAAAACCTACATGCACGGTTTTTCGCGTCCTCTAGCGACCAATCTATTGGAATATCTGGAAAAAGTTTCACAGCATACTTTTAGGGAATTTGGTGCTCTATAACATTGTACTAGGACATTTTGCACTAAAGTGCATTATTTGTCCTCAAAATCTGGAAAAATTCGGAAAAAGTAAAATAAATTAGTTTTTGGTTTTTCTGGATTTAATTTCTGGGTTTCGAAAATAACTTTAAAAATTTAAAAAACAATGCAATATTTTTCAATTTTTTGTTTTTTCTCTAAATCCCACAATTATATTTTCAGAATTTAAAAAAAAATAAATCACACATATGTAACTTTTTCTACTCTTTCAATTAGTCTAATTGCAATTATAAAATTTTTGTTGCGGTGAAAAAATATCAAAAAACAGAGTCGCCTCGTCACTATTAAACGACGACATTTATTCCCTCACCGTCCTTGTTTGCTTTACAAATTTTATTCAAATTTTTATACTGGGGTTATCTACAAAGTCAATAAATTCAAACACAAGTTTATATTTTTTGATCCGTTCTTGGTCTTATGGTGTGCGATCTCCTAGCCCGGTTTTTGGGCTTTATAGGGCAGTTGTCGTTTTTGTTGTTAAACCATAATTAATATTTTTTACGGAGCTGTAGGTAATCGAATTTCTATTTTAATTTCCCTGAAAACTTATGCAAAAAACAGGGTTTAGTACTTCCCCCACCGTCCTCTATCCGACCGCCACATCTCACCTACCGACGTTCAGTCTAACGTCCGACTAGAATTGGTAAAACTCAAGTCGACATACTTGAAAACCTTGAAAAACTCTGTAATTTTGAATTGTCCTGTCCTTGTCTTTTTTAAATTTACGTATAACAGTCCTGTATAAGTTGGTAATTTATGCCACGTTACTGTGCCTCTTTTATAATATATTGAGATTTTGCGATTTACTTTCTCCACACTATCGTCAAAATTATTTATTTTTAGGGATTGAGATTGTGTTTCTCCCTTAAATCCATTTTTTTTTCATTTTTACCCCGTCTTTCTCCTTACCATCGTTTTTTTCCGGTAAGGTAAGAAATCTTAGGTTAGAATAATATCGAGATCGATATATAAATTTACTTTCGCACGGCGTTTATTTTTTATGATAGGATTAAATTTACATATTTCAGAGTCTATGATAATGTGCGATTGGCGTTTAGTTTTCCGTCCGACTAGAAATTGAGGAAGGGTGCAACTCGCCAAGAGTATTCCTTAAAAGTGAATTGCGAATACAATTGATACGCGTGTGTGTTTTTTCTAGCAAAAAACACTACTTAATTACAACTGAAATAATTAACTCTGAATAAATGTTTCAAAAAAAAAAAAAAAAAAAAAAAAAAAAAAAAAAAAAAAAAAAAAAAAAAAAAAAAAAAAAAAAAAAAAAAAAAAAAAAAAAAAAATTGAGGGACTTTTACATCTGCTGGAGTTCAGTTCTCCGTCCGACCAGAATTGACATACTTATATTTTATTCAAATATTCGACAAGAAGGAAGCACGTCGAGCTGACCAAAAGTCAGTTTGTCGTTGTTTATTTTTTTCGTTATTACTTATACAATGATACCAACCACTGTATCATCTTCAGGCAAGGTCATATCTTTGTTATGTATTTTAATTATTACGTCGTTCCTTTTATTTATATTTCGCAATTAAAGGTGGGAATGGCCGCTTCCGTATGTCTGTTATTTTAATTTTAATCAGTGACTTAATAAATTAATTTATTTTTTATTTTTTTCTGTAAGTTCCTACATCATTTTTAGTGTTTTACTGACCCTATCAACGATGTCTTTGATCGAAATAAAACGTGTTTTTCGCTTTTAACGTTCTTACCCACACTGTAAGTTTATACTAAGTGCAGCTACTCGATTATTTTCAATGGGACGCCTACCATATTTGTTATTAGCCGAAGATGTACTTGAATTGCAACTTATGAAGTGTTTTATAATTAAAGACGGGTTGTGTGCAGTCATGTAGTTTGATTGTTAATTTTTAAATTGTTGTCAGAAAGATTTTTTTTTTTATAATTGATGTATTAGTTGTCAATTTACTAATTTTGACCTTATTTATTATAAAATACCACACCCAACTTTCCAAATTCTTATCTACGAAAAATAAAAAAAAAAAAACAATTAATAATCTTTAATAAGTGACAATGGCGCTGATACAGCCTGTCACTCTTATATCTCGATTTGTTGTGTGGCTACTAGACTGAAACACATTTGATTACTTAATTTATTAATCGCAATGAATATTAGGTCTAATAAATTCATAGGCGTTACAATTTGGTTTGTGCAATAATAAAAAATATGATTTTTTTTTAATAAAAATAAAATGAAATGAATAAGGTAATGGACCGGATCATAAGAGATTTGAAATTTTAAGAATATATTCTGTTCATAACATAGACACACACCAAATAGAAAGGATTTTGTGAGATTTTGATTTTAAGGGGTAAAAAAGGGCGAAAAACAGTGGCTTACATAGAATAAGTATATCTATATAGACACGATATAAGGGTATAGAGAGACTGTTACGTCTTCGGTATTATCTGATTTTTTCTCATTTGATTTTTTAGAAAAAAAAATGGGAAAAACAGGAAAACATAGGAACAAATAGAGAGAAATAAGGAAAAATAAAAAATAGAGTGTCTAGAGGTCCGTATACTCGGACCTGGTGAAAATCCAATAGGGCCGTCCGAGCTTCGGCATGCGCACGGTCCGACTGCGTAATAGTTGTATGTTAATTTGAAAGTTTGATTATTCATCACTATGATACGGTGTGGTCTAATGGAAGCGTGTGTGCGTTACATATAGGAGTTACTGGTTCGATTCCTGAGGATATCTTTTTTTTAAGAAATAAATGGAAGCTATTTCTTTTTTTTAATACGCAGGCTAGACTTAGATAGTCAAAACTTCTTTTAATAAAATAAATTAAAATACACAGGTTAGATTTAGATGATCAAGACTTCTTTGAATAAAATAAATTAAAATACACAGATTAATTACGCTGGTTTTCTAGACTCTTGTTCTATTTTTTCACCGTGTCCGACTTGACGGACCTCTAGACACTCTCTAAAAAATATAGAGAAAAGGGATAAAAAGTAGAAAAAAATTAGACGATAAATGAAAAACACAGAAAAAAATTGGGAAAAAGGAAAAATTGGGAAAAGGAAAAAATTAGGAGAAAAATAAAGGGGTAAAAAGTGGGTAATAGGGGGAATAAGAGAGATTTGGGACAAAAACAATAGTTTTAAAAAGGGAACAAAAATATTGGTTGTAAAAAAAATTGAGGACAAAAGAGGTCCAAAAACACAAGTTTGAAAAAACGAGAAGCCAAAAATAGTTGTAAAAAAATGGGGGGGAAATTGAGGCGCAAAACAATAGTTGTGGTAAAAAGGTGGAAAAATGAGTCAAGTTTGAAAAAATAGAAAAAAATGGAACATAAAACAATAGTTGTATACAAGGGGGAAAAAGTGGTGGAAAAAATAATAATTGTAAAAAAAGGAAAAACACTAGGGCAAAATATAAGTTTGAAAAAAAAGAGTAAAATGGATCAAAAAATAGTAGTCGCAAAAAAGGCGGGAAAATTGGGACAACAAACAATAATTATAAAAAAACAAAGGAAAATGGGGGGAAAAAGCTGGAAAAAATAGGAAAAAACAGTGAAAAATAGGGAAAATAGTGGAAATATGAAAAATAAGGAAAAACAGGGACAAAAAAGGAAAACAGGAAAAAATAAAGAATATAGCAATAAATACAGAAAAATAGGGAATAACAGGAAAAAATAATTGAAAACAAGAAAAATATGAAGAAATAGAGAAAATTAGAGAAAAATGGGGAAAAGAGTAAAAAATATTGAAAATAGATAAAAATGGAGAAAAATGGGGAGAATAGGGAAAATAAGTCCAAATATAATAACAAATAAAGAAAAATAATGGAAAACAGGAAAAAAGAAAATAGGAAAAATAAAAAAAGGTAGAATAGGGGAAAATGGGAAAAACGAGGAAAAAATAGTACAAATAGGAAAAAAAGAGGAAAAATTAGGGCAAAAGAAAATAGGAAAACATATGATAAAATAATGAAAATAGGGGAAAATAAGGAAAAAAGGGTGAAATTTTGAAAGAATAGTAATAAATAAAGAAAAATAGAGAAATTAGAGAACTAGGGAAGCATATTGGAAAATAGTGAAATCTTTGGAAAAGTAAGAAAAATAGAGCAAAATAGTAAAAAACAGGAAAATTTTGGAAAAATAGTGAAAAGGTATTAAAAAATATTGCAAAATACCGAAAAATGGAGAAATTTGAGAAAAACAGTGGACAATAAGAAATCATAGAAAAATCAGGAAAAAAATAGGGAAAAACAGAGAAATTAGAAAAAAATAGGGAAGCATGTGGGAAATAGTGAAAAATAGAACATAAGGAAAAATAGGAAAAAATAGAAAATAACACAGACAAATTTGAAAAAACTGGAGAAAAAAACAAGAAAAATATGAAGAAATAAGAAAAATACGAAAAAATTGACAAAAATAGGGAAAATAGAAAAAAATAGGGATATTAGAGAAAACAGCGAAATGGGAAAATAGTGAAAAATAGAGGAAAATAAGAAAAAACCGTAAAAATAAACAAAAAAGTAAAAATAGGCAAAAACAGTAAAAATAACAAAAATATATACTAATAGGGACAAATAAGGAAAAACAAAATTATAAAAAACAGAAAAAATAGGAAAAAAATAAGAAAAAATAGGAAAAACAAAGCTCAGTCGTACATTTACTAAAAAGACTCCGTAGCTAGTCACTAAATATGGAAAATTAATTTTTATTTTTAATAACTTTAATTAAATAATTTGTCGACGCTTATGAATGTTTTTTTGTAAATGAAATAAAAAATATGTGTATCGTTTCTCTTTTTGATGGATTTCTAAGTAACAATTAGTATAGTGGGAGTAGAACAAAGATAGTGGGTTGATTAATTATTCGTTAAATATCTAACGGTCAATTAAGAGATTGAAATGAGTTTTGATATTGATATTCAATATATTTAATATAAGAACAAATTTTCTTTTTAATTAACAAAATATTTTTGACATACTTAAAAATTTCAACGAGTACGAGTTGTCATTAAAAAAACACAATCGAAAATAATAATTGAATCTTCAAGTCCGAACGACAGGGACACTTCATCATATAATTTATACAATATTCCAAGAGACGAAGACTACGACTTTTTTTTTTCATTAAAGCAAATTGAATTGCTTTCGTACATAACGCATTGTTATTTTTGGTTGAGTATTGTGGTTCATCCTTATCACCATCTGAGATGATAATCTTCATATTTTAGTCACAATGAGAGAAATGGTACACATATTATATTAGATGGACAAAATTTTTATGCACTGAAAATTAATAATAAAACAAATATATCACTGGAATAGTCCTTAGAACTTTTATTTATTTTCCACTGTATTTTTAATACCTAAATTAGCTTCTGTTTTGTCATTATCCTTTAAGTTTTGTTACCGTTTAACTGATGCTTCTTTTTTACTAAAATCGTCCTTAGAACTTTTTTGTATGTTACTTTTTCCACTGAGTTTTTTATATTTAGTTTAGCTTCTCTTTCATTATTATCCTTTAAGCTTTGGTACGGTTTAGCTGATGCTTTTTCAATATAATCATACTTAGAACTTTCATGTTGCTTTTTGACTACAATCGTCCTTGGAACTTTTTTTTGTTACTTTTTCTACTGAATTTTATTATTTACTTTAGCTTCTCTTTCATTATTATCTTTTAAGCTTTGGTACGTTTTAGCTGATGCTTCTTTTTCACTAGAATAGTCCTTAGAACTTCCATGCTGCTTTTTGACTAAAATCGTCCTTGGACTTTTTTTGGTTACTTTTTCTACTGAATTTTATTATTTAGTTTAGCTTCTCTTTCATTATTATCTTTTAAGCTTTGGTACGTTTTAGCTGATGCTTCTTTTTCACTAGAATAGTCCTTAGAACTTCCATGCTGCTTTTTGACTAAAATCGTCCTTGGACTTTTTTTGGTTACTTTTTCTACTGAATTTTATTATTTAGTTTAACTTCTCTTTCATTATTATCCTTTAAGCTTTGGTACGTTTTAGCTGATGCTTCTTTTTCACTAGAATAGTCCTTAGAACTTCCATGCTGCTTTTTGACTAAAATCGTCCTTGGACTTTTTTTGGTTACTTTTTCTACTGAATTTTATTATTTAGTTTAGCTTCTCTTTCATTATTATCTTTTAAGCTTTGGTACGTTTTAGCTGATGCTTCTTTTTCACTAGAATAGTCCTTAGAACTTCCATGCTGCTTTTTGACTAAAATCGTCCTTGGACTTTTTTTGGTTACTTTTTCTACTGAATTTTATTATTTAGTTTAACTTCTCTTTCATTATTATCCTTTAAGCTTTGGTACGTTTTAGCTGATGCTTCTTTTTCACTAGAATAGTCCTTAGAACTTCCATGCTGCTTTTTGACTAAAATCGTCCTTGGACTTTTTTTGGTTACTTTTTCTACTGAATTTTATTATTTAGTTTAACTTCTCTTTCATTATTATCCTTTAAGCTTTGGTACGTTTTAGCTGATGCTTCTTATTCACTAGAATCGTCCTTAGAACATTCATGTTGCTTTTTGACTAAAATCGTCCTTGGACTTTTTTTGGTTATTTTTTCTACTGAATTTTATTATTTAGTTTAGCTTATCTTTCATTATTATCCTTTAATCTTTGGTACGTTTTAGCTGATGCTTCTTATTCACTAGAATCGTCCTTACAACTTTCATGCTACTTTTTCACTAAAATCGTCCTTGGAATTTTTTTGTTACTTTTTCTAATGAATTTTATTATTTAGTTTAGCTTCTTTTTCATTATTATCCTTTAAGCTTTGGTACGTTTTAGCTGATACTTCTTATTCACTAGAATCGTCCTTAGAACTGCCATGCTACTTTTTGACTTAAATCGTCCTTGGAACTTTTTTTGTTATTTATTCCACTGAATTTTTTATATTTAGTTTAGCTTCTCTTTCATCATTATCCTTTAATCTTTGGTACGTTTTAGCTGATGCTTCTTTTTCACTAGAATCGTCCTTAGAACTTTCATCCTACTTTTTCATTAAAATCGTCTTTGGAATTTTTTTATTATTTTTTCCATTAAATTTTTGGTATTTAGTTTAGATTCTTTTTCATCATTGTCCTTTAAGCTGCGATGCTCCTTTTTCACTATTTTAGTCCTTAGAAGTTTTATCTTTTTTAGTTACTTTTCCACTGTATTTTCAGTATCTAGTTTTTAGCATCCTTTAAGTTTAGGTACATTTTAGCTGATGCTTTTTTTCACTAGAATCGTCCTTAGAACTTCCATGCTGCTTTTTGACTAAAATCGTCCTTGGACTTTTTTTGGTTACTTTTTCTACTGAATTTTATTATTTAGTTTAACTTCTCTTTCATTATTATCCTTTAAGCTTTGGTACGTTTTAGCTGATGCTTCTTATTCACTAGAATCGTCCTTAGAACATTCATGTTGCTTTTTGACTAAAATCGTCCTTGGACTTTTTTTGGTTATTTTTTCTACTGAATTTTATTATTTAGTTTAGCTTATCTTTCATTATTATCCTTTAATCTTTGGTACGTTTTAGCTGATGCTTCTTATTCACTAGAATCGTCCTTACAACTTTCATGCTACTTTTTCACTAAAATCGTCCTTGGAATTTTTTTGTTACTTTTTCTAATGAATTTTATTATTTAGTTTAGCTTCTTTTTCATTATTATCCTTTAAGCTTTGGTACGTTTTAGCTGATACTTCTTATTCACTAGAATCGTCCTTAGAACTGCCATGCTACTTTTTGACTTAAATCGTCCTTGGAACTTTTTTTGTTATTTATTCCACTGAATTTTTTATATTTAGTTTAGCTTCTCTTTCATCATTATCCTTTAATCTTTGGTACGTTTTAGCTGATGCTTCTTTTTCACTAGAATCGTCCTTAGAACTTTCATCCTACTTTTTCATTAAAATCGTCTTTGGAATTTTTTTATTATTTTTTCCATTAAATTTTTGGTATTTAGTTTAGATTCTTTTTCATCATTGTCCTTTAAGCTGCGATGCTCCTTTTTCACTATTTTAGTCCTTAGAAGTTTTATCTTTTTTAGTTACTTTTCCACTGTATTTTCAGTATCTAGTTTTTAGCATCCTTTAAGTTTAGGTACATTTTAGCTGATGCTTTTTTTCACTAGAATCGTCCTTAGATCTTATATTTTTTTTTCTTCCTTTTTTCACTAAATTTTTAGTATTTAGTTTAGCTTCTTTTTCATTATTTTCCTTGAAGCTTTGCTACTTTGTTACTGCTTTAGCTAATGCTCCGTTTTCACTAGAATAGTCCTTAGAAATTTTTTGTTATTTTTTTCACTGAATTCTTAATATCATCATTATACTTTAAGTCGTGTTTCTTTTTCACTAGAATCGTTCTAAGAACTTATAGACCAGGTCAATAATTTTTGAAAGAAAAAAAAATTTCTTATCCTTAAGTGGTTGGTCGGAAAATGTAGGGTAAATTATAAATAAATTAAGAAAATTCAAGACAACTCAGTAGAAGTTCTGGTAGGGGGTGGGGGTAGGTAAATGTACATTTTAAGAGTTGGATGCTGGTTTTTTACGATTTGTCACTGAAATATCGAAAAAAGTTTAATATCACATTTATAGATAATTAAAAAATCTAAAAATTTTGTATTAATCATTTTTTAATCTAACCAAAATATTATCGAGAAAATGCTAAAAACAGTTTTTATTACCATTTTTTGAGTTTCTAACAATTTTTAACAAACTTTGAATGTTTTCTTAAATTTTTGCCGTATCGAACAATTTTTAACGGTTTTTTTGTTATATTTTTGTTCAAATTTTGACAGTTTCTAACAATTTTTTATTATTTTTTAAATTTTTTTACAAAATTTTGACATTTTTTTATAAATTTTGATCGTTTTTCTTCAGTTGTATCTAAAAAAATTAACGGTTTTTTAATTTTTTTTTTTTTTACCAATTTTTGATAGTTTCTAACAATTTTTAACGGTTTTTTTTATTTTTGACCAATTTCTAGTAATTTTTGACAATTTCTAACGGTTTTTAAGAAATTTTGAATGTTTTCTTATCAATTTACTGGTCGGATCTAAAAGTTTTTTTTTAATTTTTTTACCATTTTTTGATAGTTTTTATCAATTTTCAACAGTTATTGTAACGGTTTATTTTTTTTTATTTTTTAGCCAAATTTTGACAATTTTTAACAAATTTTAAACATTTTTCTTCAATTATTGATCGTATCTAAAAAATTTTTTTACCAATTTATGACAGTTTCCAACAATTTTTTTTGCGTTTTTTTTTTATTTTTGACCAATTTTTGACAATTAAAAAAAATTTAACGGATTTTTAATATTATTAAAAATTTTTGACAGTTTCTAACAAATTTTTAACGGTTTTTTTATTTTTTACCAATTTTTGGTAATTTCTAAAATTTTTTGATAATTTCTAACATTTTTTAACAAATTTTGAACGGTTTCTTCAATTTACTCTCCGTATCTAAAAAAAATTAATATTTTTTTAAATTTTTTTACCATTTTTTAACAGTTTCCAACAATTTTTAACGGTTTATTTTTTAAATTTTTGATCAAACTTGGACAATTTTTAACAAATTTTGAACGTTTTTCTTCAATTATTGGTCGTATCTAAAAAAAATTACGGTTTTTTATTTTTTTACCAATTTTTGTCAGTTTCTAACACTTGTTAAAGTTTTTTTTTATTCTTGACCAATTTTTGACAATTTCTAACAATTTCTAATAATGTTTAATACATTTTGAATGTTTTCTTCAATTTACTGGTCGTATCTAAAAAAATTTAATGTTTTTTAAATTTTTTTACCTTTTTGACAGTTTCTAACAATTTTTAACGGTTATTTTTTATGGTTTTTTTTATTTTTGAGCAATTCTTCACAATTTCTAACAATTTTGGACGTTTTTCTTCAATTATTGACCATATCTAACTAAGGGCGTAAATATGCGGGTTAACAGGGTAATTACCCCTCAAGATACCTAAAAAATAGCACGAAAAGAAGAAATAATAAAATATCTGAAATATAGAAATAAACAAACATATTTTGACAGTTTCTAACAATTTTTAACATCTTTTCTATTTCTGATCAAACGTTGACAATTTTTAATAAATTTTGAAGTTTTCATCATTATTCATTGAGCTTTGGTACGATTTAGCTGATGCTTATATTTCCCTAGAATGTCCTTAGACCTTTCATGCTCCTTTTTCACAAATACCGTCCTGGGAACTTTTTTTTTGTTAGTTTTTCCACTGAATTTTTAGTATTTAGTTTAGCTTTTTTCATCATTATCCTTTAAGCTTTGGTACGTTTTAGCTGATGCTTCTTTCTCACTAGATTCGTCCTTAGACCTTTCATGCTACTTTTTCACTGAAAGCGTCCTTGGAAGTTAAATTTTTTTTAGTTACATTTTTCACTGTATTTTTATTATCTAGTTTAGCTCTTTTTTCTTCATTATCCTTTAAAGCTTTGGTACCGTTTTGCTGATGCTTCTTTTATACTAGAATCGTCCTTGGAACTTTTTTGTTACTTATTCCACTGAATTTTTGGTATTTAGAGCCTCTTTTTAATAATTATCCTTTAAGGTTTGGTACTGTGTTACTGATATTTTTTTTACTTACTATTTTTACTGTATTTTAGTAATACCTGGTTAGCTTCTTTTGAGTTTTGGTACTTTGCTACTGGTTTAGTTGATTTTCAACGTCGTAAAATTACAAGATGTGATTTTCGATTAATTATAAACAAAAAATTTAAAAAAAACGTACAGGGTTACCTTATAACGTTGATACCTTTTTTATAATTAAAAATAATATTGCATCGTAAAATTCCATAAAATACTGACAAAAATTTAATTAACAATGATATAAAATTTAAAAATATAATATATATATTTAGAATTTCCTTTTCGTAATACGCTATAAAATTTAATTTAAATTTTGTATAACTATAGAGACAATAACGGGCACTGTGCAAGCTGCAGTAGCCAATGTTATCACCAGTGACATCTCTAAATGCTTGAAGAACGATTTTTAAAATTAACTACTGGCTATGAGTAGGTTGGCCTGTATATACTCAATGTATCCCTTCATAGGCTAATGAGTTCTGGACTATTACCCAAGCGAACACGCGTCATTTATTATTTTTGTTAGCGACAATGAATAAATAATAAATCTTCTATCTCTCTCTCTACTTATATACACGGTAGAGAAGATAAATTACTTTTTTTTTTTAGAAAAATAAAATATTTGTAAATTAAGATATAAATATAAATCAACAAAATCATCAGGATTTTTTTGATAATTAACGATCAGCTATAACTCATTTCCTGCAGGAGCAGGAATAATGCTCAGTTGGTGTTCAAGACCACCGTTTGTGATAATTTATAATATAAAGTTGCATCTGTTAAATATAAAGCAGAGCCGAAGTTAGGAAAGAAAAAAAATATGATAAATACTGGAATTTTATTTAAAATCTCTATTTACATTTTACCTATCTACTATTTAACTGATTTTCCTTTTGTTTTATATCTAAAATCCACAATTATATTGATTCTCAGTTATTTTTATTGTCTTTGTGATTCTATATGCTTGTTACGTCTCTGGTAAAATCCGAAGCTGCTTGTTATAAAGTTATAAATGTTTGATGTTATTATTTTCCATTTAAGTTGTCCTCTTTGTTAAATCGCCTGCCTCGGCGGTTCGATTATTTCACTTTTGATGCCGTATTTATTAAATATGTAAATAAGGTTGGTACTCTTGTATAAAGCGGACGTTACCTCTAGAAAAATGACATTTGTCACAAATTTTTTTTCCTAGGCGCGACGTGGAGTTTATTTACAGGATGGATATGAACTTTCGAAATTTAAAAACAGAAAAAATAACCAATAAACATTGTTTTTATTTTTAATCCAATAATGAATCAACAATATTACACCTCTAATAAATAATCAATAAAAAAATAATCGGCTGTAATTCAATATGGGATGGTACCGATGTTATCGGCGCTGTTTTCGGTTGTTTTATATTTTTGCTTGTCACTAATAGCCTTGTAGTACATTGATTTTAAATATTTGTTTGTAATCGTTCCTACTCATCTATTTAAAAAAAATGTTTCTACATAACTTTCTGATATATTCAAATATTTATATATAACTAACGATACGGAACACCCTGTAAATATTTAATCGAATAAAATTAAATAATTTTGCAATTTTCTTGGCGTTTTTAAAAAATAAAAATAGAAAATTCCCGTTATTTATATACCCAAATATAAATATATTATAAATAAAGACAAAAAGGACATGCCTGGATTAAATTTTTTTAAAGGTCCTGATACACAAGAATTTCCAAGTTCAAAAAAGAACAAAATAAATATGCCTACAATAGGAGATCCTAAAGGTCCTGCTGAACAAGGATTCCCAGGTTAAAAAAAAAACAAAAAGTATATCAATGAATTAAGAGGTCCTAAACCTCCTGGAGCACGAATTTTTCCGGCATTAAAGAAAGGATATGTCAAGTTTAAGAGATCATAAAGGTCGTCCAGCTTTAAAAGAATGGACAAAAAGGATATCCCTGAATTAAGAGATCCTAAACCTTCTGGAGCATGAATTTTCTCCGATGTAAAAGAAAGGATATGTCTAAATCAAGAGATAAATGTCCTGTTGCACAAGGATTCCCAACATTAAAAGAAAGGACAAAAAGGATATTCCTGAATTAACAGGTCCTAATCCTCCTGGAGAACGAATTTTCCTGGGTTTAAAGGAAAGGATATATCTAGATTAAGAGATCCTAAAGGTTCTGGTTCACAAGGATTTCCAGCTTTAAAAAAAAAGACAAAAAAAGGTCTCCTTGAATGAAGAATACTAAATGTCCTGTTGCACAAGAATTACCAGGTTTAAAGGACAGACAAAACGGATATCCCTGAATTAAGAGGTCCTAAAGGTCCTGGTGCATGAATTTGTCTAGATTAAGAAGATACTAAAAGTCCTGCTGCTGTTCAGGTTTAAAAGGACAAAATGAATATCTCTGAATTAAGAGGTCCTAAACTTCCTGGTACACAAATTTTCCTGGATTTAAAAGAAAGGATATGCCTAGATTACTAGGTACTTAATGTCCTGTTGCAAAAGGATTTCCAGCTTTAAAAGAAAGGATAAAAAGCATATCCTTGAATTAACACAAATTTTCCCGGATTTAGAAGAAAGGATATGCTTAGATACTAAATGCCCTGGATACCCAGCTTTAAAAGAAGGAACAAAAAGAAACAAAAAGGATATCTCTTAATTAAGAGCACGAATTTTCCTGGATTTTTAAGAAAGGATATATCTAAATTAAGAGATACTAAAGGTACACAAGGATTCCGGGTATAATTAAAGAACAAAAAGTATATGCCTGGAAGTTATAAAAGTCATAGTAGACAAGGATTTCCGGATGTAAAAGGAAATGGCAGTTTGCAAGGAAGAATTATACCCGGAACACCCGGAAAAAGGGTTTAATTAAGAGGTCCTAAAAGTTCTGTTATACAAGGATTCTTAGGTTTAAAAGAAAGGATAAAAGAAATATGCCTGGGTTAAGCAGTTCTACAGCTCTTGGTGCACAAATTTTCCCAGGTTTAAAAGAAGGATATACCAAGATTAAAAGATAATAAAAGTCTTGCTGCACAAAGATTCCAGGTATAAATAAAAAGACAAAATGGATATGTCTAGATTAGGATTTAAAGGTCCGAGTATACAAGGGTTCCCGGATTTAAAAAGAAATGGCAGATTGCCAAAAAGAATCATACCCGGAACACCCGAAAAAGGGTTTATCTGGATTTTTTTAACAGGAATTCAAAGAGAAAGGAATCAACCAGGTTTTTCTTGGATGAAAAGAAGGTAGAGTAGATCTATAGAAATGGATTGGCGCCTTGGACAGCCTTGCAAAAGGGTGACAGAGCTGCAGATCAAGTAAACAACAAATAGAAGGGGTGAAAAATGTAATTGGTTGCAAGTTAGCTTATGTTAAGTTGAAATGCTGTTTGGCAAGGAAAAAAAATGTCGATATGAACATATTAAATCGCGCTTTTAACGCAAAGATAAGGAAGATGGCGAGCGAAACTTTTTTCCCCACCATCAACTCCGAATCTAGCGCAATGCAATAGAATCAATCAAGTTTAAGAAATCCGCACATCTATTTTTTTTATAACTTCCCTCTAGTTATCTTTCCCTCACTTCTTCCTTAAAAAAAAATTAGCAAAATTGGAAAAAAACAAATAGTGAAAAAATGGAAGGAAGTCATAAAAAATTAGATACAAGAGCTTAATTGCTTTGATTGCTCCGAACCTCGCTGCGCTCGGCTCGGAGTGAATGGTGGGGGAAACTGTCTTTTTACCACCATCCGTTTTGAGCAAAGCGCAGCGAAGTTCGAAGCAATTAAATCAATCAAGTTTATGTAATTAATTTCCCTCCAATTATCTTTTCCTTACTCGTTTCTCTTTTATTTATTTTTTTTAAGAAAGGAAAAGATAGCAAATTAGATACACGAGCTTGATTAATTTGAGTGCTTCAATCTTCACTGCGTTTAGCTCGTAGTAGATAGTGGGGGAATCTTTTTTTTCCCACTTTTTGATTTTAAAAGTTTTAAAGATCCTAATCCGCAAAGATTCCCAGTTTAAAAAAATAAGAAATGGGATATTAAGATATCCTAAAGGTCTTACTACACAAGAATTCCTAGGTTTAAGAGACAGGATATGCTTAGATTAAAAGATCCTTAAGGCCCTGATTCACAAGGATTTCCAGGTTAACAAAAAAGACAAGAAGGATATTCCTAGGACAAAGCCGCCTTAAAAGTCCTTGTGTACGAGAATTCTCAGGTTTAAATGAAAGGACAAAAAAATATACCTAGAGTAAGAAAGTAAAGGTCCTGGTCTAAAGAGAATACAAATAGAATATGCCTGATGCACAAGGATCCCCAAATTTAAAAAAAAGGACAAAAAGGATATGCCTACATTAAGAAGATTGTAAAGGTCCTGATGTACAAATAATGATTATTAGGTTTAAAAAGAGATGGTAGATAGCCAGGATGAATAATACCCGGAAAAAAGGGTTTACTTCGTCTCTATCTATATTTGCATTTTGGAAAATTAAGAGATTCTACTGCACAAATAAAGATTACTATGGTTAAAAGAAGATGGTAGTTTACCAAGATGAATAATACCCGGAATATCCGGAAAAAAGGATTTATCATTGGAAAATTTTATACCAAAATATTAAAACTCATTCATAAAAAATTATATTTATTTTAAACAACAACCGACATTTTGTAATTCATATAAGGTCATCATTATTGACTCACTTTGATTGTTCATAAACCATGAAATATGCCGCGGAAATTCGCAATATCGTTGATGCAAATTTTAATTGTTTAATTATTAAAAAAAAATGAAGCAACTCCAGGATGGTTTCATTAGAACAGCGATTTCTCGGTAAAATTGCTAACAAGAAATGTTTCAACCTTGGACTAATTCTTTAACGAGAGTCCATTGTTATTGGTTAAACTGTCATCATCATCATCATCGTCAGTCGATTTTTTTTATTTGTAGGATGAACTTTCACTATTATCGAAATATCACAATATTTTTTAAGTAAAAGGATAAAATTATTATCAGTAAATATTTTTTTTTAAAGGAAGTAATCATCATTATTAATAATACAAAACTCTATAAAACTTTATGCGAAACACTGTAAAATAATAAAATAGCAGGTAGCTCATAAATAATCTTTTGCTTCTCATGCTCTTCTTAAACTTAATAGCCTTCAATTAACATTTTATGGCTTTCAAAAAATCCTGTCGCCGAAAGTTGATTTTAATAATAAAACGGTGCCAGTGGCTGGTTATTAAAAACAATTGTCCTTATCTTTCCAATACTAAAGTCTTCCTTCTTCATAAGAATATTTGAAAGTTAATAAAAAATTACGTTTTCTATATTTTTCTTGGATTTTTCGAAGCGTAAAAATATTTTTTCTCCCGTCAATTGTAGAGTTAAAAAATTAGGAGAATAAAATCAAATATATAAGGTTCTCATGTAATGATTGATTTAAACATAAAGAAAATAGTAAAAAAGTGAGTGAAAAAATATTCCTCTAGCAACCTAATCAATCCATCTCGTGTATCTAATTTTTTTATGACTTCCCACCAGATTACTCGTTTTTCCTTTGTTTTTTTTTTTCATTTTTCTAATTTTTAGATGCACGGGATTCTCGAGATTGATTGATTTGATTGGGAAAATTCAGTTGGGGATTGGATGATTGGGAAAAATAGTTAATCTTTTTCTTCTGGGAAATCTGCAGCTCTATCACCTTTTTTCCAGGCTGTCCAGATCGCCAATCTATTTCTCTATCTTCTTGATCAAAAAAACCTGCTTGATTAAATTGTCCTTTATTTCTTTAAATTTCTGGTAAACAAAGTCCAGATAAACTCTTTTTCCGGATGGTCCGGGTATGATTCTTCTTGGCAATCTGCCATTTACTTTTAAATCCGGGAATCCTTATGTACTAGGACCTTTAAAACCTGCTAATCTAGGCATATCCTTTTTGCCCTTTTATTTATACCAGGATTATTTGTGCAGCAGGACATTTATTATCTCTTAATCTAGGTATATTCTTCTTTTAAACCTGGGAAAATTTGTGCACCAGGAGCTTTAGGACTTCTTAATCCAGGCATTGTTTTGTCCTTTCTTTTAATCCTAGGAATCCTTGTACACTAGGGCCTCTTAAATGAACCCTTTTTCCGGGTGTACCAGGAATAATTCTTTCTGAAAATTTGCCACTTCCTTTTAAATCCAGGAATCCTTATCTACTAATACTTTTACAACCTCCTAATCCAGGCATATACTTTTTGTTCTTTTATTTATTCCTGGAATCCTTGTGCAGCAGGACCTTTAATATTTCTTAATTTAGGCATATCCTTTCTTTTAAACCCGGGAAAATTCGTGCTCCAGGAGATTTAGGACCTGTTAATTCAGGAATATCCTTTTTGCCCCTTCTATTTTAATGCTGGGAACTCTTGTGTTGCAGTACATTTAGTATCCTCTTAATCTAGACATATCCTTTCTTTCAAATCTGGATAATTTCGTGCTTCAGGAGATTTAGGATCTCTTAATTGAGGGATATCTTTTTTGTATAGCAAGACCTTTAGTATCTCTTAAATTAGGCATATCCTTTCTTATAAATCCGGGAAAATTCGTGCTCCAGGAAGATTAGGTCCTCTTAATTAAGGAATATCCTTTTTGTAGTTTCTTTTAAAGCTGTGAATCTTTCTGCAGCAGGACATTTAGTATCTCTTAATCTAGACATATCCTTTCTTTCAAATCCGGGTAAATTCGTTCTCCAGGAGGTTTAGGACCTCTCAATTGAGGGATATCCTTTTTGTGTAGTAGGACCTTTAGTATCTCTCAATTTAGGGAAAATTCGTGATCTTAATTAAGGGATATCCTTTTTGTCCCTTCTTTTAAAGCTGGGAATCTTTCTGCAGCAGGACATTTAGTATGTCTTAATCTAGTCATATCCTTTCTTTTCACCCCTTTTTAACTTTTGTTTATTTTTGTTCTCCATTTTTAAGCTTCATAATCGTTTAGATCAGCAAATCCTTTATAGCCTTTTTCTTCTAAGAAATCTGCAGCTCTATCACCTTTTTTCCAGGCTGTCCTGATAAACTCTTTTTTCGGGTGTTCCGGGTATGATTCTTCCTAGCAATCTGCCATTTCCTTTTAAATCCGAAAATCCTTTAAAACCTTTAAAACCCAATCTAGCCATATACTTTGTCTTTTTATTTATACATGGAATCTTTGTGCAGGACTTTTAATATATGTTAATGTAGGCATATTCTTCTTATATTCCTGGGAAAATTTGTACATCAAGAGCTTTAGAACTTCTTAATCCAAGCCTATTTTTCCCTTCTTTTATATGTGGGAATCCTTGTACACCAGGACTTTTAAGAACTCTTAGTTCTAGGAATATCCTTTTTATCCATTTTTTTTAACCTCGAATTCAGGACCTTTAAAACTTCTTAATCCGGCCATATCTTTTTTATCCTTTCTTTTAAACCTGGTAATTCTTGTGTACCAGCACTTTAAGGCCTTTTAATCTAGGCGTATCTTTTTTTTAATCTAAGAATCCTTGGACACCAGATCTTTTAATCTGGGCATATCTACTTTGTCCTTTCTTTTACACCTCAGGAACCAGAACTTTTAGAACCTCTTAATTTAGGCGTATCCTTTCTTTTAAACCTAGGAATCCTTGGGCACCAGAACCTTAAGGATTTCTTAATTTAGGTATATCTTTTTAGTCCCTTTCTTTTAAACCTCGGAATCCTTGTGCACCACCACTTTTAGGACTTCTTAATCTAGGCGTATCTTTTTTTTGGGCCCCTTTTGTCCTTGGGAATCCTTGTACACCAGGACTTTTAGGCCATCTTGGTTCTAGGAATATCCTTTTTGTCCATTTTTAACCTGAGAATCCTCGTACATCAGGACCTTTAAAACTTCTCAATTCGGTCATATATTTTAGATCCTTCTTTTTAAACCTGGGAATCCTTGTGCACCAGCACTTTTAGGACCTCTTCATCTAGGTGTAGTGTAGCCTTTGCTTTAAATCGAGGAATCCTTGGACAGCAGGACCTTAAGGATCTTTTAATCTAGGTATTTATTTGTTGTCCTTTCTTTTAAATCTCGGATCCTTGTGCATCAGGAGCTTTAGACTTCTTAATAATCCAGGCATATCTTGTTTGTTTTTTCTTTAAAACCTGGGAATCCTTGTACTCCAGGACCTTTAGTACCTCTTGATTCTAGGAAAATCCTTTTTGTTCATTTTTTAACCTAGGCATGTTCGTGCATCAGGACCTTTAAAACTTATTAATTAGAGCATATCCTTTTTCTCCTTCTTTTTAAACCTTGGAATCCTTGTGCACCAGCACTTTTAGGACCTCTTAATCTAGACGTATCCTTTTTTTTTAAATCTAGGAATCCTTGGGTACCAGGACCTTAATGATCTCTTAATGTAGACATATCTTTTTTGTTCTGTCTTTTAAATCTCGGAATCCTTGTGCGCCAGTACTTTAGGACCTCTTAATCTAGACATATCCTTTTTGTCCTTTCTAGTGACTAACTTTATTAATTATTTAAACGAATAAACAAATAAAACTATTTCATGAAAAAAAGTATCATTTCAGACACCTGTTGCATAAATAAATATTTTTATGGGAAAAAATTTTGATTTAAATAATAACATTTTTTATACAGTTAAATAAAATAAAATGTTTCATAAGTTAATTATAAAAATTGTCTGGGGTCGTGATTAAAATGCTCTTGTGTAGTGTCACACGTCTGTCCATATACATTCATTAATAAATGATTCCGGGTGTAATTTGGACGCGCGCCATGTTGTGTTCCGGCGGCACCATCGGCGTGAAAAGTCGATATTACCGTTGCCATGGAGTGCTCAGGGGGTGTACGACGGGATCAACCCCGCAGGGGTTACAACGCGCATGTTCACGCACTACGTCGTGTGTATCGCACGCAAACGAAAATAAACTACACAAAATGGATTAATACGATATGAAATAAATTTTTTTGTATATTATTTATAATTTATTAGAAGAAATTATTCAAGCCTTGAGGTATGACAATACCAAAAATTATGAGAACAATGCGATTTCAATAAATCAGTTTTAAAATATTCAGAGGAAAGGTATAATCTGAATGAATTAAAAACAATGGCACAGGTCCAGGTGTTTACTTAAATCGCCTACAGCACTACAACTCTGTGATTAATAATAATAATAAACCTACTGTTTGTTATCTAGAAGATCTCGAGAGCGTATATATTGATATACGCACTCTACTTCGTAAGACTATGTCGAGATGTATTTTATTTTATACAATCTTGACAATTAGAAACTTATTTGGATACAGAGAAGGTTTATTATCATTCTATCTGTATATAAATATATTAATTTATAATATAAAACAACAAAAATATATTTACAAGCTTCTACTCAAATACACATTGAAATGCTGACAAGTAGGTACCGGAGATACCCAACGTACCCGTCTCCGGGTACTCTCCGATCATCGATCAATGTCAATAATATTAATAATCAAAGTCAAGCGGTTACGGTGAGAAATCGTAACTGGCCATACACGAGGACCTCCGAAAATTTTCGTTCTCGAATCATTCATTGCAATTACATATATTGTGCCGGAAATTTTTTAAATACCGACCTCTAATTGAATGTTCTTTCGAAATTTACTAAAACAGAACCGGATCTAGAAATTGTTTTTTTCTCTCTTATTTAAAACAATAAAAAATATTTTGTAGGTCGAGCTACGTGTGAGTTCTGGTAAAATAATAGTTAATTTATTATTATTATTATTATTATTACTGAATATAACAAATTCTTCGGGAAGTACAAAAATATACTGGTACATTTTAACCCTTATTAATGACATAGAGATTTTCGATTTTCTTTATTCTTTCAGAGTTTTTTTAGGAATTTTTGTGAAATTTGTGAAGTTTCTTTGAAATTATTTTTTTTTGATATTTTCGAAATTTTTGACATTTTGAAAACTGTCGAAAATCCAAACTCTAGACATTTTTGACAAATTGGACATCTTCGATTTTATGAAATTTTTGATTTTTTGGAGTTTATTTGAAATTATTGATATTTTTTTTAATATTTACGAAATTTTTGACATTTTTAAAACTATCGAATCTCTAAACTTTTGATGTTTTTTGTCAATTTGAGCATCATTTTTTTGAAATTTTCGATTTTTTTAACTTTCAAAGTTTTTTTGGAGTTTTTGTGAAATTTTTGAAGTTTCTTAAATTGTTGATATTTTGATATTTCCGAAATTTTTGACATTTGGGAAACTTCCGAAAATCCAAACTTTACAAATTTTTGACAGTTTATAAAATTTTCGATTTTTTTGGAGTTTTTTTGAAATTTTTGAAGTTTTTTTTTGAAATTATTGATATATTTTTTGGATATTTACGAAATTATTGACATTTTTAAAACTATCGCATATATATACTTTAGATTTTTTTGTCAATTTGGACATCATTTTTTTGAAAATTTCGATTTTTTTAACTTTACAGAGTTGTTTTAAAGTTTTTGTCAAATTTTTGAAGTTTATTTTAAATTGTTGATATTTTCAAAATTTTTGACATTTTACAAACTATCGAAAATCCAAACTTTCGTAATTTTTGACAATTTGGCCATCTTCGACTTTTTAAAATTTTCGATTTTTTTAGAGTTTTTGTGACATTTTAGAAGTTTTTTTAAAATCATTGATATATTTTTTGGATATTTACGAACTTTTTGACATTTTAAAAACTATCGAATCTCTAAACTTTCGAATTTTTTGTCAATTTGGACATTATTTATTTGAAATTTTCGATTTAGAAATTTTTGGCAATTTAGACACCTACGATTTTTGATTTCTTTGAAATTATTGATTTTTTTTTGATTATTTATAAAATTTTTGAAATTTTTAAATTATGGACTTTCTAAACTTTGGAATTTTTTGTCAATTTGAACATTATTTTTTTGAAATTTTCGATTTTTTTAACCATACAGTTTTTTTGGAGTTTTGCAAAATTTTTCAAGTTTCTTTTAAATTGATGATATTTTGATATTTTCGAAATTTTTGATTCATTCATTCAAACTTTCGAAAATCCAAACTTTCGAAATTTTTGGCAATTTGGACATCTTCGATTTTTTGGAGTATTTGTAAAATTTTTGAAGTTTCCTTTAAATTATTGATATTTTTTTGACATTTTTGAAATTTTTGACATTTTTAAACTATCGAATCTCTAAACTTGCAAAATTTTGGGCAATTTGGATATCTATAATTTTTTGAAATTTTCGATTTTTTTTTCATCTTCCAGAGTTTATGTGAAATTTTTGAAGTTTATTTGAAATTATTGATATTTTTTTTTTATATTTTTAAAACTCTCGAATCTTAAACTTTTGAAATTTTTGGCAATTTGGGCATCTTCGATTTTTTAAAAATTTTGACGTTTTTTTAATCTTCCAGAGTTTTTTGGAGTTTTTGTGAAATTTTTGATATTTTTAACACTGTCGAATCTCTAAATTTTCGAAATTTTTGACAATTTGGACATCATCATTTTGAAATTTTCAATTTTTTTGAATCTAGAGTTTTTTTTTTGACTTTTTGTAAAATTTTTCAAGTTTCCATGAAATTATTGATATTTTTATGATATATTCAAAATTTTTAAGATTTTTGACAGTTTTAATACTGTCGAATCGCTAAACTTTCGATATTTTTGGCAATTTGGACATTTCGATTTTTTGAATTTTTTTAAAATCTTCAGAATTTTTGGAGTTTTTCTCAATTTTTTTAAGTTTCTTTGAAATTATTGATATTTTCTATGACATTATCTTAATCCAGGCATATCCTTTCTTTAAACCTGGGAAAATTCGTGCTTCAGGACCTTTAGGACTTCTTGATCCAGGCTATCTTTTTGTTCTTTCTTTTAGATCTTAGACACGGAAATCCTTGTTCATCAGGACCTTTAGATCTTTTTATGTATGCATGTTTTTTTTATCCTTTCTTTTAATCCTTGGAATCCTTGTGCACCAGATCTTAACCATATCTTAATCTAGACATATCCTTTTTGTTCCTTTTTTAAACCTGGGGATCCTTATGCATCAGGAATTTTAGAACTTGCTTAATCCATACATATCTTTTTTGATCCTTCTTTAAACCTTGCAATTCTTGAGCATCAGGACATTTAGGACCTCTTAGTTCTAGGAACATTCTTTGTATACTATTTTTTTACATTTAAGAATATCGATTTTTTCAAATTTTTTTGTGAAATTTTTAAGTGTCTTTGAAATTATTGATATTCTGTTGATCTAGGCATATCTTTTCTTTTAAACCTGGGAACATTTGTACACCAGGACTTTAAGGACTTCTTAGTTTGGGCATATCTATTTGTCTTTTCCTTCAAACCTGGGAATCCTTGTGCACCAGGACCTTTAGGATCTCTCAATCTAGCCTCTTTTCTTTTAAACATGGCAAAATTCGTATTCCAGGACCTTTAAAACTTCTTAATCCAGACATATTCTTTGTGTCCTTTCTTTTAGACCTAGAAATCATTGTGCCTTAGGACCTTTAGAATTTACTAATCTATACATATCTTTTTTATCCTTTCTTGTTATCCTGGGAATTGTTGTGCATCAGGATCTTAAGGATCTCTTAATCCAGATATATACTTTTTGTTATTTTTTTAAACCTTGGAATCCTTAAGCATCAGGACCTTTATGACCTCTTAGTCCTAGGAATATTCTTTTTGTCCTTTTTTGGACATTTAAGATTATCGACATTTTTTAAATTTTCGTCATTTTTTTGTGAAATTTTTAAAGTGTCTTTGATTATTTATATTCTATTGATCTAGGCACTAGGACATCTTAATTCGCGCATATCTGTTTGTCCCTTCTATTTAAACCTGGGAATCCTTGTGCATCAGAACCTTTAATATTTCTTAATCTAGATATATCTCTTCTTTTAAGCCTAGGAAAATTCGTGCTCCAGGATCTTTAGAACTTCTTAAGCTTTTAATTCTGGAAATCTTTGTGTACCAAGATCTTAAGGATCTAGACATATCCTTTTTGTTATGTTTTTAAATCTGGGAATCATTATGCGTCATGAATTTTAGAATTTAATCTTTTTTGTTCGTTTAAACTTTGGAATCCTTATGCATCAGGACCTTTAGGACCTCTTAGAACTATAAATATCCTTTTTCTCCTTTTTTTAGGCACATTTTGACATAAAGATTTTTTTTTAATTTTTAGAAAGTTTTTTTTATCAGTTTTGACATTTAAGTAATCTACTTTATTTCTATCGAAAGTTTTCTCTTAAGATGTTCTAGTTTTCCTAAATTACTTACTGTAAATTGAAAGTTTTTTATTATGATCAAAATAAAAAAAATTAGACTTTCAGAAATATTTAATATTAAACCCGGTCCTGAAATTAACATTCTAGATACACTTCGAATGTATATTAATGGTATTTTCAATTAGGATTGTACACACAATTCGATTGGGTTAATAACGATCGATTCTTTCTTTAATGATATACATTTAGTATATTTTGAAGGTACATGACCTTTGACTATTTACTACATAAATAGAATCATCATCAAGTCTAGATTTATAACACATAAATATTTTTAAATGTATATTTTAACACATTAACTGCGGTGACCATGACAAGACGACTTTAATTGAATACAAATTTTATATATTATAACCGTTTAGAGTTTTATTAATAAATTATTTCATTGTTTAAAGCACGTGACTGATTTATTTGTAGTGGTTAATAATTTTTCTAAAACCAATTCTGTGAATTATTTTAATCCTCTGTCTGACCCTTTGGAAAAGTTTTTCGAAATCATAGGCGCCACGTTTACCTTAAAATCCACTCATTATGTCTGTTAAAGCCCTCTCGGCAATATTTACCTATTATTGTATTATTACCTTTACAGACAAGTGTTTGCCACTTAGCCACTGTATTTTTATTTAGAAAAGAAACATGAATGGTACTCGAGATTCATACCAGGAGTGATTCGTAATTAATCAATATTTATATCACAAGATTTATGTATTATTTTATTTAAAATCAATACTTGTTAACCTTCATGATATTTTAAAATTGATTTCCTGTTTCAAATTGTTAATAATTTTTTTCTGGTTTTACCCATTTGCCAAATTAAAACTTATATATTGGCTTATACTTATATTTTGAAATAATAAAGACAGAAAAAGTTGTTGTTGAGAATGGTTGGTAGGTAGGTACTTGAAAAGGTACGCGTGCTGGGGCTTTAGGCTATTCGTTTTTATTTTGTTGTAGAAAATTGCTATTATTACGTTGTTAAGAGTTGTTTTGATTATTAAAAACCTGACAGAAGAGCAATTATTTGAGAATTTGGATAATTATTAGGTAGCTAGAGACATCCAAAATTGGTTAAAAAAAATAACATCGTGGACATCATACACAAATAAAAATTAATGTTTAATAAAGTGTGACACCTAATTTAATTCAAGATTATAAATAATTAGCAGGTTAACAAATATTTATATTATTTAATATAAAAAACCACTTGGGAATACGCAAGCTAGCATTGCCTAGACGAATTTTGAATTTACAAATTTAAAATTTTAAAACCCTAGAACTTTTTTGTCTTAATAGCCACAAAATCTTTTTATGAGAAATTGTGGTTTACTTTTCTATACTGAATCCAAATCTGGAATCAGAATTTTCAATTTTACACAAATAGGAAAAAAATATCGGAAATTAAAAAAATCTGACCCCTATAACTCTTTTATCTTGATAGATACAAGTTTTTCGTAACTCAATTTTTGTTTAACTTTTTATTCTGAATCAAAGTCTAAAATCAGAATTTTAAATTTTACACAAGTAGGAAAAAATGTCATAAATTTTAATTTTTACTAAAATAGGAAAAAATGTCATAAATTTAAAAATTTTAAATCCCTATAACTTTTTTATCTTAATATCCAGAATCTTTTTGTATTCAAAACCGTCGTTTATTTTTTTATGCTGAATCAAAGTCTAAAATCAGAATTTTTAATTTGGCACAAATAGAAAAAAAATGTCACAAATTTAAAATGTTTAAACCCCTATAACTTTTTTATCTTAATAGCCACATTTTTTTGTATAAAAAATTATGTTTACTTATTTATGCTGAATCCAAGTCGAAAAACAGAATTTTAAATTTTACTAAAATAGGAAAAATGTCACAAATTTAAAATATCAGAACTCTATAACTCTTTTCTCTTAAGAGCCACAAACTTTTTGGTTTTTTTGCTGAATCCAAATCTGCAATATAACTTTTTTATCTTAAAAGGCAGCTTTGTTTTGTATGAAAAATTATGTTTATTTATTTATGCTGAATGCAAGTCTAAAATCAGAATTTTAAATTTTACTAAAATAGGAAAAAATGTCACAAATTTAAAATTTTTAAACCGCTATAATTTTTTTATCTTAATAGCCAGCTTTGTTTTGTATGAAAAATTATGTTTATTTATTTATGCTGAATCAGAGTCTAAAATCAGAATTTTAAATTTTACTAAAATAAGAAAAAATGTCACAAATTTAAAAATTTTAAATCCCTATAACTTTTTTATCTTAATAGCCAGAATCTTTTTGTATTCAAAACCGTTGTTTACTTTTTTATGCTGATTCAAAGTCTAAAATCAGAATTTTTAATTTGGCACAAATAGGAAAAAAATGTCACAAATTTAAAATGTTTAAACCCCTATAACTTTTTTATCATAATAGCCACATTTTTTTGTATGAAAAATTAAATTTATTTATTTATGCTGAATCCATGTCTAAAAACAGAATTTTAAATTTTATTAAAATAGGAAAAATGTCACAAATTTAAAATTTCAGAACCCCATAACTTTTTTGTCTTAAGAGCCATATCAAAATTTTAAATTTTACACAAATAGGAAAATATGTCACAAATTTAAAAAATTTACACCGCTATAACTTTTTTTTATCTTAATAGCCAGAATCTTTTTGTATTAAAAACTGTTGTTTACTTTTTTATGCTGAATCCAAATCTGGAGTCAGAATTTTCAAATTTCCACTAATTTTTCATAACACAATTGTTTGTTTAACTTTTTATGCTGAATCCAAGTTTAAAATCAGAATTTCAAATTTTACTAAAATAGGAAAAATACCTATCACAAATTTAAAATTTCAGAACTCTATAACTCTTTTATCTTAAGAGCTAAAAACTTTTTGTATTAGAAATTGTGATTTACTTTTTTATGCTGAATCCAAATGTGAAATCAGAATTGTCAGATTTTCAAAAATAGGAAAAAAATGTCACAAATTAAAAAAATTCGGATTCCTATAATTCTTTTGTTTTGATAGATACAAGTTTTTCATAACAAAATTTTTTGTTTAACTTTTTATGCTAAATCTAAGTGTAAAATCAGAATTTTAAATTTTAACCAAACAGGAAAAAATGTCACAAATTTAAAAACTTTAAATCCCTATAACTTTTTTATCTTAATACTCGAAACTTTTTATTTTCCGACTTTTTGTTTACTTTTTTATGCTGAATCTAAATCTGGAATCAGAATTTTCAGATTTCCACAAATGGGAAAAAAATGTCACAAATTGAAAAAATTCAGATCCCTATAACTCTTTTGTCTTGCTAGATACAAATTTTTATGAAAAAAAATGTTCTGTTTAACTTTTTATGCCGAATCTTAGTGTAAAATCAGAATTTTAAATTTTAACCAAACAGGAAAAAATGTCACAAATTTAAAAACTTTAAATCCCTATAACTTTTTTTATCTTAATACTCGAAACTTTTTATTTTCCGACTTTTTGTTTACTCTTTTATGCTGAATCTAAATCTGGAATCAGAATTTTCAGATTTTCACAAATAAAAAAAAATGTCACAAATTGAAAAAATTCAGATCCCTATAACTCTTTTGTCTTGCTAGATACAATTTTTTCTGTTTAACTTGTTATGCTGAATCTAAGTGTAAAATCAGAATTTAAAATTTTAACCAAACAGGAAAAATGTCACAAATTTAAAAACTTTAAACCCTTATAACTTTTTTATCTTAATACATACAAACTTTTTCTATTAGACATTTTTGTTTACTTTTTTATGCTGAATCTAAATCTGGAATCAGAATTTAGAGGTTTCCACAAATAGGAAAGAAATGTCATAGATTAAAAAATTTCTGATTCCTATAACTCTTTTGTCTTGATAAATACAAACTTTTCATAACGTAATTTTTTGTTTAGTTTTTTATGGTGAATCCAAATGTAAAATCAGAAGTTAAAATTTTATACAAATAGGAAAAAATGTCACAAATTTAAAAACTTTAAAACCCCTACAACTTTTTTATCTTAATACCTACAAACTTTTTGTATGTGTACTTTTTGTTTACCTTTTTATGCTGAATCCAAATCTGCAATCACAATTTTCAATTTTACTCAAATAGGAAAAAAATATCACAAATTAAAAAATTTCAGACCATAACTCTTTTGTCTTGATAGATACAAATTTTTTGTAACAAATTTTTTGTTTAACTGTTTATGCTAAAATCAGAATTTTAAATTTTACATAAATAGGAAAAAATGTCACAAATTTAAAAACTTTAAATCCATATAATTTTTTTGTCTTAATAGCCACAAAATTTTTGTATTAGAAATTTTTGTTTTGTTTTTTATGCTGAATTTAAATCTGGAATCAGATTTTTAAATTTTACGCAAATATAAAAAAATATCACAAATAAAAAAAATCGTAGTATCACTTTAATGCATAAAATAATCCTATATTTAAAAATTGAAATTGAAAAACAAATAATAATTACTGTAAAGTAAAAAATAATTGTTACATTGTTAAAAATTTCAAGGACTTAAAAACTTAACAAAAAAAAAACAGAAATGGTATCAAAAATTTCTAACGACAAGTTCTTAATTTATAATGTTTCAAATCGAAAATACGAAATATAGAGATCGGAAATAAACAAAATAAAATAACAGTTGGGACTGACACGAAAAATTAATACCGATAATTATTTTAACATTTTTTTTTCGAAGTTATTTTTGACAAAAATCCCCCAGACTAAAGTACCTGATGACTATAATAAAAATTATCTCTACTCATATATTCTTTTGTTAAAATATAGAAACGGATAATACTAATGAGTTGAAACTAAGAAGGAGGTAATTGTTTTTTTTTTATTTAAGATTATAAATTGGAGAAATTTTAGTTACATTCATATAAAATGTAATTTGTAAATCATTTGCCGGTTTTGTTGTAAACGACCGAATAAGTAATTGTTAATGCTTAAGTGAATTGGTATTAAATTAGAACTTTCTTATTTGAAGTAACTGTTAAAATTTATTAATATATTTATGAAGTAATTGCTGCGCGAAGAAAGCATTTTTTTTTAAAAAATAGCCGAGCCAAGAAAAAATAAAAAAATTGTTTAAACGTTAGAAAAAAGTCGAAAAAATTTAAATATTCTCTTCACTATAAGCAAATAAAGTATAAAAAAATATATTGTTAAAATAAATAAAAATTGGGCAAAATAAATATGGAAAAATAGGGAAAAAAAGAGAAATAGGGAAAAAAAGAGAAATAGGGAAAAATAGGAAAGAATAGAAAAATATGAAAACGGATAAAATAGGGAAAAATTGGAGAACATTGGGAAAAATAAAGAGACATATAAATAGGGCAAAATAGAGAAATTAAAGAATAATAGTGAAAAATGGAAAAAATTTGAAAAGGAAAACTAGAGACAAATAGGAATAAATAAGGAAAAAGTAGTAAAAATGGGAAAAAATAAAGTAAAACATGAAAAAATAAGGAAACAATGGGGAGAAATAGAGAAAATGAGGAAAAAATGGAGGAAAAAGGAGAAAGATAAAATAAAATTGGGAAACATAAAACAAAACAGGGCAAAATAGAGAAAATAAGGAAAAGAAGTGAAAATAGTAAAAAATGGGGAAAAATAAAGAAAATAAATTAAAATAGTGAAAATAATAGAAAATAGGGAAAATAAGAAAAAATAGAAAATAATATGAAAAATGAAGAAAATAGAGAAAATACGGAAAAATAAAGGAAACAGTGACAATTGGGAGAAAAATAAGAAAAAATTAGGAAACATTAGGGAAAAACAAGAAAACTCGGAAAAAAGACCAATAGAGAAAAAACTATGAAAAATAGTGAAAAATAGGAAACCATGGTGACAAATTGGGAAAAATTAGGGGAAAACATAAAAAATTATGGAAAACCTGGAAAATGGGGATAAATAAGGAAAACTATAAAAAATTGTAAAAAATATATAAAATAGGGAAAAATGAGGAAAGTTAGAGGCAAATAATATACAATAGGGAAAAATAAAGCAAAACAAGGAAAAATAACGAAAACTATGGAAAAATAAAGCAGAATAGTGAAAATAAAGAAAGTAAAGAAAAATAATGAAAAACAAAGAAAATAGGAAACAATAGGGAAAAATATGAAGAATAGGGTAAAATAGAAAAAGTAGGGAAAATAGTGAGAAATAAAAAAAAATAATGAAAAACAGGAAATAATAGGCATAATCAGGGAAAATGAGGAAATATAGTAAAAATAGGGACAAATAGGAAAAAATAGGGAATAATAAAAAAATATGGAAAAATAGGAAAAAATATGAAAAAGTAGGAAATAATAGGGTCAAATAGGGAAAAATAGATAGGAAAAAAAGAAAAAAAACAGAAAAAGAGAGAGAAAGATCTTAATCACGTTTAGAGATGAAAAAAATAACGTAAGGAAAGAAAATTCGTTTCTGATGGGAGTCCCTCGACTGCACAATCTTTTTTTTTACTTTTATTACAATTGATTACAATTGATTGTTCGATTTTTGAAATTTGTCCGTATTTATTGGGATAATTAAACTCCTAAAACCAAAAAACAAATTTAATATTAACAAGATTTTTATTTTTGCGAAATCCAATGTTTGTCCAATATTTTTAATAATAAAAAAATGGCGTTATTTCCGATTTTTAATAATAATTAATTTTTAATAGTTGACCAATAAAAACCTCGTTCCTCCATTCCACTTGTAACAATTTGACTAATTCTACTTTCCCACTACATTTATTTTCCCAATTTTTTTTTACTGTAACTCCAACAAAGCGTGAATTTAATTTCTAGAACAATGGTCAGAGTTGCAATTAATGTTGTAACCTCTCATTATTCTTTTTAGTTGTGAAATTATACAGGGTGGTGAAATTATTTCGGTCCGCACCGTAAGTATTAATATCATGAAAAAATGTTTTCTCGAATCGTATTATTTTTGGGCATTAGTGAAAAACATAAAAAATAAGGAAAATCCAGAAAAATGGAGAAAAACATGTAAATAAAAAAAAATAGTGAAAAATTGGAAAAACTATAAAAAATATTGAAAATAGGGAAAAATGAGGAAAAATAGAGAAAAAATAATATAAAATAGGGAAAAATAAAGCAAAACAGGGAAAAAATAACGAAAAATATCGAAAAATAAAGCAAAATAGGGAAAATAGAGAAAAATAATTAAAAATAGGGAAAACAAAGGAAATATAGAAAAATAGGAAACAATAATGACAAATCTGGAAAAATTAGGGATAATATAAAAAATTGGGAAAACCCGGAAAATGGGAAAAAATAAGAAAGAATAGAGAAAAATAAACACAAACTTAAAAAACCATCAGTTTCCACCACCTTATAGATAGACTGGAGGGGGTAGAAATAAAAAAAAATTCATTTCCGCCATTTTTAAAAATATTGAAACAAGTCAACAAATGTTTTATTTAAAATGCCCTTTCTCGACGTTTTAAGCCAGCCATAACACGAATAAATGAAAAAAAATATTGTCTGTCTGTCTGGATGTATGTGGAGGCGATAACTCTAGAACCAATCATCGGATTTCAAAAATTATTTCGCCAATCGTCTTTTCATGTCTACAAGAGGAACCTTATTGTTTTTGGGGTCTGTACATTTATTATTTCTGCTCCTATCATTCTTGGAATATTAAAAAAAGCAAAACTATTTTGTGCAGTTTCAGCACACCCCGGTTTGGAAAAAAATTATCAAGTCACCTATGAAAACCATGAAAAATGTAATTCTGATTACGTTTGTTTAAAAGACCAAAATTTCGTGGTGCGTATAGTTCTTATGTTTAATTTTTAAATGAATTTCTCGGACTGAAGTACTAAAAACATCATGTCTAAATTTATTTCCATGAAATGGAATACCCTGTAACTTTTCTCCTGGTATGTTACGAGCCACACGAAACGAACGGAAACCTTCTTTTTTTTCTAAAATAGAAAAAAAAATCAGTGCTTAAATTTTTTAACGGTAGAGTGCTTCTCTTCGTCGGGTGTCAGATTGTGAAGTGCAAGTGTGCGGAGGAGTCCGAGTCTCCCAAGAAAGGCCTTCGAACTTACCGACAAAGATAATATGTAGAGCACATATATTTACATATATTATACGCTTCGAGCGCCTATTGTTCACAGTGGCGTACCTACTATTTTCTACAAAAAACAACTTTATATATATATTTATATATAATAAATTCGAAACGTTAACCATATCTCAAATGTGGTTAAACAATAAATGAAACTCAAAATCATGTACCTACCACAATAACGTATAATTTCAAAAATTAACTAGTTTCGGCTGAAAAGCCACCTTCAGGTCCAGAATAAATTATAAAATATGAACAAACTTACCATAAATACTAATACAATTTAATGATTAATTAATAAATAAGGGGTTACAATCGCTAGTAAGATAAAGGAGGGGGGTTAGGGAAATGATTGTACATGAAAAAGAACGTAAAATTATAAAAATATGAGAAAAAAAGGGAAAAATAGTGAAAAATTGAAAAAAACATGAAAAATACGAAAAATAGGGACAAATAGGCAAAAATAAGGAAAAGTAGTAAAAATGGAAAGAATCGAGAAAACAGGGAAAACTGGTAAAAAATAAAGGAAAATATGAAAAAATAAGAAAAAATGGGGAAAAATAGAGAAAATAAGAAACAATGGGAAAAAGAGGCAAAAATAAAGTAAAATAGGGAAACATAAAACAAAACAGGGAAAAATAGAAAAAAAGGAGGACAAGAAGGGAAAATAGTGAAAAATGGGGAAAAATAAATAAAAATATGGAAAATTTAGAAAATAGGGAAAAATTGGAAAAAATAGCTAAAAATATAGAAAAAAAAATTCTGAAAAATTTTAACTATTAAATAAACATAAGAAAAATAGGAAGAAAATGGGGAAACATATAGAAAAATAAGGAAAAAAGAAGGAAATAGTGACAAGTCGGGAAAAATTAGTGAAAAACAGGTAAAACTCTGATGAAGGGGAAAAATAGAGAAAATTAAAAAAAAACTATAAAAATTAAAAAAAATATAGAAAATAGGGAAAATAGAAAACAATAATGTATAATAGAAAAAATAAAGCAAAACAGGGAAAAATAGAGAAAAATAAAGAAAAATAGCAAAATAAGGAAAAATAAAAATAGGGAAGAATAAAGCAAAATAGGAAAAAATGGAGAAAAATAAAGAAAAATAGGGAAAAATAAAGGAAATATGGAAAAATAGGAAACAATAGGGAAAAATATGAAAAATGGAGTAAAACAGATTAAGTAGGAAAAATAGAGAAAAATAGATACAAATAGGAATAAATAGGGAAAAATAGGAAAAATAGAGAAGTAGGCATAAATAAGGACTTGGGGAAATATAGTAAAAAATAGATAAATATTGGGAAATATAATAAAAATAGGGACAAATAGGAAAAAATAGGGAATAATAGAAAATCTAGTTTCGTCCGAAAAGCCATCTTCAGGCCTAGAATAAATGCATCATTTAAAATAATAAAACAAATTACAAAATATTAACAAACTTACCATAAATACTAATACAATTTAAAGATTAGTTAATAAAATTATAAGCATAGTGCTTAAATAAGGGGTTACAATTGCTAATAAGGGAAGGTAAAGGAGGGTGGTAGGGAAATGAGTGTACATGATATACAGGGTGTTTTTTTAAAAAGTTTCCACCCCCGATTTAGGCTTACCCAATAATTTTTGGCAAAAATGGCGAGACACGTCGATTTTTGATTTGAGGGGGACAAAATTTTTGATAACAAACATCACTCTAACGTCAACCCCCTTCACCCCTCGCCCCTCAACTTTAAAATTTAAATAGGGAACATACCATGTGTGGCACATCAGGGAAAAGGTAATTCAATGCAGAATTCAAATCACTAAGTTTAATTTTTTTACTACCCCCCTGAACAGAAATACAGGGTGTTTTTTCCTACCCTCACTTTACTCTCGCACAATAATTTTTGAGAAAAATAGTGAGACACGTCGACTTTTGATTTAAAGGAAACGAAATTTTTGACAAAATTTATCGCTCTACCGTAACCCCCTTCACCCCCGCCCCGTAACATGAAAATTTGAATGGGCGATACACCATGTGTGGCACATCAGAGGAAAGGTAATTCAATGCAGAATTCAAGTCATACCCTTTGTCCACTGCTAGGACAAAAAAAAATAAAAAAAATTACAGCAATTGCTTAAAATGTTGTCCATCGTGTGCTAAACAAAAGTCAAGTCTGTCTTGGAATTCTTGTCTAACGTTTTTTGAAAGATTTCCCTATGAATTAATTTATTGAGGTTCTCTTACAATGTTTTTGTTGAAGGGCATACTCAACATGTTCAAAAACTTAATGTTTGGGCTGGCATACTGGGCGATAAAATTATTGAGCCATTATTCGTAGATGGAAATTTAACTGGTCAAAAATACCTAGAAATGCTAGAAATGACCATTGACCCGCTAATTACTCAGGAGCTTGAAAATCAGGTAGATGAAGTAAAAAATCCTGCTCTAGATGAAAATCTATTACATTTTCAACAAGATGGGACTGGTCCTCATTATCATTTACCAGTCAGACAATGGCTAGATGACCATTTCCCACAACGTTGGATCGGTAGAAGAGGAGCAATAGAATGGCCTGCGAGATCTCCAGATTTGACTCCTTGCGATTTCTGACTTTGGGGTCACCTAAAGTCAGTAATTTACAAAACTAAACCTACATCTATTGATGACCTTCGGGTACGAATTGTAAGAGAATGTCAATCCATTACTAGGGAAATTTTTCAAAATGTTAGACAAGAATTCCAAGACAGACTTGACTTTTGTTTAGCACACGATGGACAACATTTTGAGCAATTGCTGTAATTTTTTTTATTTTTACCTTCTTTTAAATACCTAACAATAAACTGATAACATTATTGATACAAATTATGTAATGTTTTTTTGTCCTAGCAGTGGACAAAGGGTATGATTTGAATTCTGCATTAAATTACCTTTTCCCTGATGTGCCACACATGGTATGTTCCCTATTTAAATTTTAAAGTTTAGTGGCGAGGGGTGAAGGGGGTTGACGTTAAAGTGATGTTTGTTATCAAAAATTTTGTCCCCCTCATATCAAAAATCGACGTGTCTCGGCATTTTTGCCAAAAATTATTGGGTAAGCCTAAATCGGGGGTGGAAACTTTAGAAAAACACCCTGTATAACGTAAATTTATAAAAATATGGGAAAAATAGAGAAAAATACAGAACATAACGAAAATTAGTGAAAAATTGAAAAGAATATGAAAAAATACGAAAATAGGGAAAAATAGGGACGAATAGGAAAAAATAAGGAACATAAATACTGGATGATCGTTAGGCTACAATTTCTAATTATAAAATCTCACCGTAAGTCGCTTTAAGGAACTCACATAAAAAATAGGCAATAATAAAAATCTTATTTATGGTGTAAGTCTCTGATAACCCTCGGATGGCATAACAATAATTTTCTATGAAACTTTTCTTTCGATTAAGAAAAAAAAATAAAAGACAAATAAACTTATAAATATATAAATTTACTACCTCACACTTTATTGCCACCAGCCATTTAAGTTTGAGGTTATGTTTCACCAGTTATTTCGCTCCCGAAGATTGGTATGCGTGTAATGTACGACGCCATAAGAATATACACGGTTCAGAGTCGCCGGACAACAAAATAAAATGTAACTTACATGATGGCTTTGACAGTTCAGAAGAGACGAGATATTTTATTTCCATCTCTGTCTGACTTGGTTTATGTGTCGAGAATGCGCCTCGGGACAAACCAATGCAGGCGGTAAAAAATATTAAATATTATATCAGAGACAAGAGAGACGTGTAACTTAATAGGGAAAATTGTTCGGCAGCCCATATAATTTTGATATATGCTTATCTTTTTCTCTTACATTAATGTGAACATAAATTTGTCTCTCTCGTAAAAACTAAATTCAATCGTAGAGGTCGCTAATGTGGGTTTTAAAGATGTTGCCGGATCGTTTAAATTCGATTAAATTATATTTTCTAATTTTGAAAGTGTGTTGTTAAAATGCTAAAAATAGTATATTATAACCATATAATTCAATATAATAAACATTTTTTTATAAATAGTATTTTAAAACAAAGGTAGAAATAGAAGAAAAATAAATGTGGCAAGTGGATTACTTCAAGGAATGTAAAGAGATGCCATTTTGATTTGTCATTCTGCTGTTTGGTGTTTGGTTGTTGAAGTGATCGAATTTTTCAATTTATTTTGTACTCAAGTAGTGATTTTTTAGTTTGGTTTGTGTTTATTTAAGACTTTAAAAACAGTGTTTTGCTTAATTTGTGGCTGCAGTGACACCCAAGTAAAAAAAATGCACACCTTTCCTAGAAATAGCGACAAGTGAGTAAACATAATTTACTACACAAATATATAACACCGGATATTCTTGTAAAATAATTAATTAATTAATAATAATTTTAATTGTTTTTAGGTGCAAGTTATGGTGTGAAAATCTAGGTATAAACTGCCTTAACTCAAACATGACAAATTACAGAATAAGTAGTAATCATTTTAGCAGGAATAATTATGTTGCTGAACAGACAGTAATTTCAGTAGGAACTGCCATAACTTTATTAAAAGATTTTCTTGAAGTCCATTCAAATGAGCCACATATATCAAAAAAAATTGAATATGAATTAAATTTAAAAATAGACTTTTCATGGTTAACGTGTGATCTGCTTAAAAATTTAATAAGTCAGGCAATATTAAAGGGGGTATGGAAGATAGGTGGTGCAAACGACAAATAGGGGAAATGAAGGAAAGAAAAAAAACTCACGAAAAATAAGAAAGTAAAGAAATTTTTACATGTTTAAGTTTACCTTATATAAATTGATTCTGTATGTTCACCCTATTTTAATTTCTTTTCAGTTATTTTTCTAATACGTGTAATATAATAAATTAATAATTTAAGTATAATGTAATAAGAGTAATTAAAATTAAGTTTTTTTTATTATATAAAAATTGAATGATCACAAAGTTAGAAGATTTATTTTTAAATTTTATGAGTTAAGAAAATTTATTACTAGGAGTTTATTAATTACTCTTTACAATTCTCTGGTAGAATCAATTCTCAGATATGGTATAATAATTTGGGGTGGATTATATGATATAGCGCTTCAGCCTCTTAATATAATCTAAAATCGTATAATTAATAGTATATTGTTTTACAAGTGTTGTAACTTATGGCACGAGCCTGAAAGGCGAGTGCCACAAACCGTCACATGCGTGTGAAAAGTGCTTTTTCACACGAGTTACACACTATACTTTTCCTACGGCTGCCACTTTATTTTCTAAATTTGCAATAAATTTGAATTTATTTTAATGAGAAATGAGAACTATCAGTAGTGACAGTGTCCGCATGCTAGATTTCATCTCAATTCATTGATATATGTTATGTTATTATGAGTAGTTGTATTGTCATTTTATTTTGCACACTGCGTGTGTAAACGTTTACACACGCTGTTTGAAGTTGACGTTTTTCGAGGCAAGTTGACAGTGCGTTTTTATGTATTTTGAAAGCTGCCGTAGGAAATAGTAGTTTGTGCAACATGTGTGGATATGATGGCCATATCGCACGCGGACGAAGTTTGAGCATGACGCCGTAGGCGGAGTGCTCAATCGTCCGAGTGCGATATGGCCAATCCACACGAGTTAAACAGTACATTTTTTCTACAACCCACTAAATTTTTTCTAAGACCCACTAAAACTACAAAATATTATGAATTTTATTAAATGATATAATAACTTCATATTAACAATATTTAACGACACAAACATTTTAACATTATATACTAATTTAAATTTAACTCTTTTGTATATTAAATTGTGCCAATTTACGACATTTTCTGTATATTAAATTGTATTAATTTACGATATTTTCTGTTATGTTTTTTACTCCGTTTACCAATGTCCAATCTATGAACTTTTTATAACAAAATTTATATTTACTCTTCGATTTTTCCGGCAATAGTGTGTTGTACGTTTCTTTTGCGACCAATCGAATTTCTGGTTTAATGATTCTTCACTAGAATCGGTCATTTTTACAAATATTTCTATACTATTACAAAAATAAATTTGACAGTTCTTTTGACAGTTCTGTTGACAAATTATTTAAAACTGAAAAACATAGGTGCCAGGTTACTAAATGTGAACCCTGATTGGTGGATTTTATATATGTTAATGATGAACTCTGATTGGTCGCTTTAATATCTAACGCTGATGATGAACTCTGATTGGTGGAAGTTCATATCTCATGCTAATGAAATTAAATCCGTTCAGTAGACTGATATTGCCTACATATACATTCTGTAAAGTGTGCGTAGAATAGGCAATATCCATGTGGGTGTAGAAAAAATTATATATAAAACATCGGCATTATATCCTAGATATCTGTTATATAATAAACAGGTGCTAAGTATAAGAACATTGTATTATCATTCTTGCTGTACTTTTATTTATCGAAAGCCCGAATTAAAACATATTACAAACCATATGCACAACACAAGAGCCAGAATAAATGAGAATTTGAGAACTCCAACAGTTCAACAAGTTGCAACTCAAAGATTTGTAACTTATGTTGCTCCCAAAATCTTTAACACTCTGCCTACGACATATTTTTTTACATACAGGTGCTTGGATCTATAGGTGCTTAATTTAATTTAATTTAAGTTGTATTTATTTAAATTATAATATTGTCAAACTGTTATTAAAATATGTTAAATAAATATTTTTTTTTAAATATAATGTAATAAGTGTAAATATAATTAAAGTATTTTTTAAATTAATATTTGTTTTTTTGTGGTATACATGGTGCTCCTATAAATTTAGTAGAAAAACAGAATTTATACATTTATATTTTTGAATTTCCCGCCATTCATGACTGCAGCGCCATCTGCAAATGGATTTTATTACAATCGACCAGACAACTTTTGCCGAACAAAAATAATACATTGAGTTACACGTCTCTCTTGTCTCTGATTATATTGTCATAAATTTTCTGTCAAATTTTAAGTATAAATATGGCGAATTTAAATGAAACACATCCTGAATTATTTTATACATCTCCAAGACCGGGAGGAATTTTAAATATCGAAGTACCTAATCATTTAATAGAAAAACCAAAAATGTACAAATCAAAAAAAGAATCCATAAAATCAATTATGTCAACTAGATCTACTAAATCAACTAAATCGACCAAATTTGCTCCAGTTACATCTACTTTATCTACAAAATCATCCAGATTTCCACAAGATACAGTCTATACATCTACTCCAAATCGTACTACAAGAGATTACAGAGTTCACGCTGCTCTAGATACGAGTCCATGGATACTTTTCGATGATACAATTAAAGATGAAACATTAAATCCTTTACAAGATACTATCGATATACTAGCAATTACTATTTCAACAATTATGCTTTTAGCAGCTGGATACAAGGATATTCCTAATAATCATATAAGATGGACGAAAAGTTATCTTGAAAATATTAAAGACGAACACGGTAATAATCCTCCGAATGTTACAGCTATTTTGAATCATTTAAGGATGTTACATTCTGATATAGAATCTTATAATGTTCCTGATGAATACGATGATGTTGATGAAGAAGAATTAGCGGAATTGCTTAAATTACAAACTGATATTTTAAGATTACAAGTCATTTAATTCGTTAATAACCCTCGTATAAATGATGAAAATTAAAAAAAATTGTATTAAATTTGTATAAATATAACAGTAAATAATTTTGAAAAATACAGAAATTATTAAAAGGATAATGATGATAATAACGGAAAAATATAAGAACAAAAAGAAAAACAGGGAAAATTAAGGAAAAATAGGAAATAATAGAGAGAAATGAAATAACTAGACAAAATAGGGAAAATATGGACAAATAGGGAAAAATAAGGAAAAATAAAGAAAATAGGAAGAACGAATAAAAAACACGAAAAAAATAAATAAAAAGAAATAGGAAAATTAATGTAAAATAGGAAATAATAGAGAAAAATATTGGAAAACAGTGAAATAAAATTCCTGTCGGTAGGGTCGACAGGGGAGGTAGATTTCTATTGTCTAAATTTGAGCACCCTTCCCCACTCCACGATATGGTCAGATCGAAAAAAGTTTCAAACAAATAACTTTTATAATAATTAGGACATGAAAAAATCTAATGACCTGTTTCAATATTTTTAAAAATAGCGGAGATATGAATTTTTTGAAAATTCAACCCCCTCCAGTTCCGTCCCCTTAAGTCCGATTAAAAAAGGTTTCAGACAAATTAATTTTATAATAATTAGAATATACAAAAAGTTTTATGAACTGTTTCAATATTTTTGAAAATGGCGGAGATATAAATTTATTGAAATTTCAACCCCCTCCACTTCCATCCCCTTGGATTCGATTAAAAAAAGTTTTAGACAAATTAATTTTATAATAATTAGAATATAAAAAAAGTTTTATGAACTGTTTCAATATTTTTGAAAATAGCGGAGATATAAATTTTTTGAAATTTCAACCCCCTCCAGGTCCATCCTTGTGGGTCAGATGAAAAAAAGTTTCAGATAAATTAATTTTATAATAATTAGAGCATAAAATGGTCTTTTTAATATTTTCAAAAATGGCGGAGATCTGATTTTTTTGAGGTTTCAACCCCCTACAATTCTCACCCCCTTAAAGGTAGAATGCCCATTTGCAATACGCAACGAATTACTGCCCCAAAGAATTTTTGTACCAAATTTGGTGTCGATTGGACAAAAATTGCGACCTCTATCGTGCCGGAACGGAATGCCTACACATGCATACATATACAGGGTGGCTACTTTTTAATAGGGACAGTATTGCTATCTCGTAAACGGTAGACGCTAGAAAGATGGATAAATGGGGAAAAATATGCGAAATATAAAAATAGACAAAACTATTTTTTGAAACATAAAATATTCCTATTGGTTCCGGAGTTAAACGGCCTAATCCGAATTTGTTGAAAATCGTTTTTTTCCCAAAGCTCTGTTATTATAAAAAATTTTGGATAACTTTATTAAAAGTTTTTGTTGTATTTTAACATCGTTATAAACTGCCATAGTTAAATTTTAAATCTGACGTTTTGTCTCTTTGGGGCCACTATCAACTTTATCTTTTTAAAAACGGACCTGTCCATTTTTTTTTACTGATTCTTATTCAGAAGGTCACAAACGGCGTAGCGCCCCTATTCCTGGTTCTGGGTCCCGTCATTGAATCGATTACAATAGGTAGATTCCATATATGGAAATCTACATAAAAAGGCGAAAATAGGGGGAAAAGGTAAATAGTGAAAAAAGTAAAAAATTAGGAAAATAGGCAAAAATAGAGAAAATACGGAATTAAGAGTAAAATAGCAGAAAATATATGAGAAAATAATGAAAATGGGGATAAATAGAAAAAATAGGAAAAAAAATAAAATAGGTAAAAAAGGAGAATAATAGGGATAAATACGGCAAATAGAGGAACAGAGGAAAAAATAGGGAAAATTAGAAAAATATGAATATGCGACTCACACACTGGCGCTCAAGGCGGAATAAGCATAGGACTATCAAGAAATCGCCCTAGGTGTGTGTGAAGTTAGCCCCCCATTTTTCGAATTTTAATATTTTGAAAGTTGTTCCAAATTGTTCTAGGTTTGTACCAAATTGTTCCAGAAAATTATTCCCTAAATTTAAATACAAAGGCCGGAAAACTCAAAAAACCATTTTTAGAGCTAGCCCCCCATTATTATTATTTCGATTTGGAACAATGCCAAGAATAACTAGAACAATCTAGTACAACAGAAAAAACTTCGAAAAAAAAATAATGGGGGGCTGGACGCAAATGGTTTTTATGGATTTTGGGCTTGAAATAATTTTTTTTTAGACATGAAAATTTGGAACAATGTTCAGAACAACTAGAACAATCTGGTACAACAGAAAAAAAATCGAAATAATAATAATGGGGGGCTAGCTCTAAAAATGGATTTGTGAGTTTTCCGGCCTTTGTATTTAAATTTAGGGAATAATTTTCTGGAACAATTTGGCACAACTTTCAAAATATTAAAATTCGAAAAATGGGGGGCTAACTTCACACACACTCGCCCTAGCGGTATTTCTAGACATAGAAGGGGCTTCATACAAAATCCATAGTGGGAGTTATGCGGAGGCGAGGAGCCGCTCAGAGCATTACGCGATGCATAGACTTCATGTTTCAGTATAGGAATGTTTAGGTTAAGAGTGCTTTACAACGTAAGGGAAGTCGTTGCCACCAAGTGGTGCCCTCAATGGGGAAATTTCTATGCACAAGCATTTTCTGTCAACGCAGGTATCATTATAAATGGAAAGTTTGATGCAGTTGTATCTGATAGGATGTAACGGTCACTCAACATTGTAGAAAGATGGTGCTGGAAAGAGGGATTATCCTAGTTTTTCCTTATTTTTTCCGACTTGTCACTATTTCCTTCATTTTCTTTATTTTTCCTTACTTTTCTCATTTTTCCCAATTTTTTCCTATGCCCATTATTTTTCCATGTTTCCTATTTTTTCCGTTTTTTCTGTTTTTCTTTCGTTTTTCCCATTTTTAGAGTTTCGTACCCCAAAGGGTCAAAACGGATCCCCTATTGCTCTCACTCGCGTGTCCGTCCGTCCGTCTGTCACACTAAACCTTTGGAGCTAGAGACTTCAAATTTTCACAAATTATGCGTCTTGTTGACCCAAAGCCATATAAACTGTAAAAAATATTTTTAAAAGTTTTCAAGGGGAGTCCCATACAACTAAAGGGAGCGCTGAAAAAAAATTGCCTACTCCATCGAGTGAGATATCGTTGAATAGAGCTCATTGAGTAGATAACAGGCATATTTTTTGTTTTAAAAAATATTGCAGAACGTAGGCGTGAGAAGCCGCCAAAGTCAGGATTTTTTACAAAATTTTGTTCCGAAGAATTTTTTAACTTTCCATTGACGTATAAACTTGAAATTTGGTGATAATATTTATTGTTACGTATATTTTATCAACAAATTTCAATATAGTAATAAATATGATTTTTTCATTACCATTATTGGTTTTTGATGAATATCTTTAGAGAGAGGTACCATACAATATTCAAAGTTTAGGTTGGACCTAAGGGTACTAAGATACGCTATTTACGTACTTTGTCTTGATTCTTCGAATTCACTAAGGGTAGTTTTCAAGGGGTGAGTTACCTTTTTTTAGACATACTTTTTTTGTTATCTACTATTTTGGAAAATGCATATTAAAATATTGTTTTTGGAAGTTTTATTTTGAATAAAGGTACTATTGATGTATCATCGAAAAATCAATCGTTTTCGTGTAATTTGAGTTCAAAGATATGCGTGTACGTCTTTCGAGACTGTAACACCAGTAATAAAATAGTTACGGTTTCCTTAGATTCAAAACAAAAAATATATATTAATAGTATATCGGCTTTGCAAGGAAGACTTAAAATATTTTTCATGTAACTCATTTAATTGACAATAAAAAAGTTAAATTGTAATTTTACTGTTTGTTACCGCCAGTCGATATTTGTCCCTAGCATATTCACAAGTCAAGCACTCCCATTATTGAACTCAAATTACACGAAAACGATTAATATTTGGACGATACATCTAGAGTAGCTTTTTCCAAGAAAAACTTTCAAAAATATTATTTCAATATGTATTTTCCAAAACAGTTGATAACAAAAAAAATATGCATAAAAAAGGGTAACTCACCCTTAGTGAACTCGAAGAATCAAGACAAAATACGAAAATAGCGTATCTTAGTATCCTTAGGTACTACCTAAAATTTGAATATTGCATGGTACCCCTCTCTAAAGATATTCAGGAAAAACCAATTATCGTTAAGCCCTTTCTAGGGGTTGTTGCACCCTTAATAAGAGTTTTTTTGGACATAGGTTCATTAGACAAACATTACTTATTTTTAGGTGTTCTATCACCCCTAGAAGTATTGCTCCACAATTTTGGTCCACCTTGTATATGCGGATTGTGATATTCGATATTTTATTATTTTTATCTGTGCTATTATTAATTTTGTTAAGAAATGCATTTTTCGTCTCATAATTTTGTTTTCTTCGTCGAACGCACATGCGCCAGGTTATTTTTCTTTTCAGTTCTTTAAATCTTTTTACCAATTATTTTTGGCTTATATGCTACATTTGGTACGGAACCCTAAATGTGCGAAGTCCGACATGCACTAGACCGATTTATTTCTATTTTTTCCCACATTTCTTCTATTTTTTCCAGTTTTTGCTATTTTTACCCATTTTTTCTATTATTGTCTTTTCCATTTTTCCTGTTTTTCTCTGTTTTTTTCATTTTTTCCATTTTTACCCACATTTCTTCTATTTTTTCCATTTTTTGCTATTTAACCCATTTTTTCTATTATTGTCTGTTTTTTTCTATTTTTTCCTGTTTTTTTTTCAATCTCCAAAAAAAAATCTCTATTTTTTTGTACTTTCGCCTATTTTTCCAATATTCTTATATTTTTTTAATTTCTTTATTCATTCTTGTTTTTTCCTTTTTTCCCCATTTTTCCGTTTTCCTATTGTTTGCTATTTTTTATGTTTTTTATCATTTTTTCTGTTTTTTGTTTTAATTTTTAGTAATTTTCCTCTTTTTTCTATTTTTTTTTCTGTTTTTCCGGTTTTTTCATGTTTTTCTCTTTTTTCCTTTTTTTTCTATTTTTTCCTATTCTTCTGTTTTTCCGATTTTTTCATATTTTTCCCACTTTATCTATTTTTCTCATTTTTTTGCTATTTTTCCAAGTTTTTTTCTTTTTTTACCATTTATTTCAGCTTTTTTCTGTTTTTTCAGTTTTCCCCAATTTTTGCCCATTTTTCCATATATTTTTTTACGTTTTTCAATTTTTTATTGTTTTCCACTTCTCTATTTTGCCCTAATATTTCCAAATTTTTTTCTACTTTTGGCCATTTGTTCTATGTTTTCCTATTTTTTTCCATTTCATATTGTTTCCTATATTTCTTACTCTTTCTATTTTTCCTATTTTTTTTTCTGTTTTTGTCCATTTTTTTACTATTTTTTCCTGTTTGGTCTATTTTCGTCATTTTTCAATTTTTTCCTGTTTTTAACCTATCCAAAAATCGTCCACTTCAAAAATGAGATTATAATAAAGAAAAGTAAAAACATGTTTCTAAAAAATAATATAATTTTAGCTTTCTGCACTCCTCCTGTATATAAACATTAACTATACAAAATCTCACATTCCTCCGTTTGCGAATTAAAGGGGTCTGATGTTTTCTTTACGTATTAATATAGAGATATAAAAAAATGTAGTTAAAAAAAATACATTTTAAGCTAAAATGAGTTCGTTTTGCCAGAAAATTAAGATAAAGAATCTTTTTCTTTAAGTATAGGTTATAATATTAAAAAATTAACTAACTATATCGCAGTTTTATGTAAGTATCGATGTACCATCCTCACCTCGAAGCTAATTTGATCTTTAAGTTTTTTTTTTTTTTGTTTAGTGGTAATAAGATTGCAGCCGAGGAATAAAATAATATTTTTAATTACCGTGGAAGGCTGATTAGGGGGTGTAGTCGGTAAAACACGGCGCGATGCATCGTTTCTCTCGAACATCCATTTAATATCGGGAGTTAATTCGAAAAACGAACAAGACCATCGAACTGCCGATATTCCATTAACAAAACACGTTCGTTTGGCATAAATCTCGTTTTAATAAATTAAATTCTCATCGAAAAATTTTCCCATAAGAGTCTCCGCTCTCTTACCTTTACCTGTAATATATAGGTCCATTTTTTTACTATTTATTTATGTGTTAACAGCGTTGGATTTAGCCTTATATTTTTTTTTGCTTCACTAGAAAATTATATTTTTAAATGGTTCTAATTAACACTTATAACTTTTAATTTTAGCACTCACCAAGTGTTTATCTATTGCGCAAACGCAGACGGACTCATGGCCAAAATTTCTTGTATGAAATTATTCTGGACTGCAATTATAATCTCAATGCGTATAAATAATGAAATTACTCCTGCAAGGATACAATTATCCTTAAAAAATATCACTAATTAGTGAAAAAAATTAACCCTATATGAAGATAAAAATAACTAGAATAAGAAAAAAAACGAATTTACCTGTTTTTCACAGTTTTTACGAATGTACATACAAAAGTATTTTATAACAAAAAAAAATTGTTTCTCATTCAAATAAAATTTATAAAAACTGATAATTTAACTAAAATAGCAATAAAATTTGTTGTTTTTTTTAGTCCGGTTCTGGTTCACCAACATATAGTATCGGGCGATTCTTTATTATAAAAACTCTCACTTTATATATCTTGAGCGCGCTCTGTAATTATAGGTTAAAATTAAAAAGGATCACAATCAAAACAACGGGGACTTCTTTCTTCTCTCGGTCGATTGTCGATAAAAAAAAAAACGTGCAACAACTTGCGACTCGAAGTTAATAAGTTCACGCCCAGCTATTTGGAATATGATTTATAATTTTGACAGCTGAGGGGTTTCGGTGGGGTTTTTTTTATAGAGGATTCACCTGTCTGCGTCGATTCTTTGGGGTTTTAACTACTTCCTCAATTGCGCAGATGGTTTGGATAAAAAAAATGTTAGTGGTAATGTGGTGGGATGTACGAAACTAAACGACAAATGCATTTATTACTTAATTATAAAAGTATTATTACTAGTGGTCGCCCAGTAGTCGAAATTCGACCGAAATTCATTAAATTTTAAAGTTTATGTATATATTTTTTCCTATTTTTCCTTTTTTTTATTATTTTTTTTAATTTTCTCTATTTTTCTATTTTTGTCCATATTTCTCTCTACTTTTTCCTCTTTTTCCTGTTTTTTTTTCTATTCTGTCCCATTTTCCTATTTTTTACTATATTTCCCTATTTTGTATTTTTTTTCTGATTTTTTCGATAGTTACTAAACCTTCCTCATTTTCTTCTAATTCTGTTTTTTTTTCTATTTTCTTCTTTTGTTTCCTGATTTTAACTTGTTTTTTTTTTTGATTTTTTGTTAATTCTTTCTAATGTTTCATTTTTTCTTCATTTTTTTAGATGGTTACAATTGTTTTCAGTTTTTCATTGTTTTTTTTTGCGATTTTTTGCGTTTATTTTTATTTTTTCCGATTTTTTGCGAATATTTGTATTTTGCAATTTTTGGTGATTTTCCGATTTTTTTGCTACTTTCTGTTGTTTTTTTTGTGATTTTTTTTTGGGGTTTTATTACTTACAAGCTTTTTTTAACGTTTTTGTTTGAGATTTTTTGCAATTATTTTCGATTTAGTTGAAATTTTTTCAATTTTTTGATTTTTTTTACATTTATTCTTATATTTATTTCCCTATTTTATACTTTTTCTGATTCATGATTTTTTTCGATAGTTTCTAATCTTTCCTGATTTTTTTCTCATTCTGATTTTTTTTCTATTTCTTTCTTTTGTTTTCTGATTTTTTCTTAGTCACCTGATTTTTTTCGATTTATTTCAATTCTTTCTGATTTTTTATTTTTTTTACATGTTTACAATTGTTTTCGGTTTTTTGATTGTTCTTTTTTGCAATTTTTGGTAATTATTTCCAATTTTTTCAATTTTTTTTTGCTGTTTTCTGTTATTTTTTTTGTGATTTTATTTTTTAATTTTGTTCATTTTTATGCTTTTTTTACCGTTTTTGTTTGACATTTTTTTGTAATTATTTTCGATTTATTTCAAATTTTTTCATTTTTTTAATTTCTTTACGGTTTTTTTGCGATTTTCTTGCGTTTTTTCATATTTTACAATTTTGTTTTTCGTTTTTTTTTTCAATATTTTCTGACTTTTTCAACTTTTTCCAATGTTTTTTTCTGTTTTTTTCTGATTTTTTTCTGATTTGACTTTTTCCAATTTTTTCTTTTTTTCTGCTTTGACTTCTTTAAACGTTTTTTTTTCTTTTGTTCTGATTTTTTGTTTTTTTTTTCCGATTTTTTCGATTATTTCATTTGTTTTCTGATTTTTTTTCCATGTTTTCTTATTTCTCTAATTTTTTTCGATTTATTTCCCTTCGGTTTTATTATTTTTTTTTAATGTTTAGATGGTTACAGTTTTCGATTTTTTGGTTATTTTTTTGCTATTTTTTTACTATTTTTCAGTTTTTTTGCAGTTTTTCCAATTTTTTGCCATAATTTGTATTTGCAATTTTTTAAAAAAATTTTACCATTTTTGCAATTTTTTTGAGATTATGTTTCCATGTTTTACACGGTTTTTACCGGTTTTGTTATAATTGTTTTATTTCAAATATTTCAATTCTTTTCGTTCTTTTTTATTTTTTTTTAATTCTCTCCGATTTTTTTTTAATTTATTTGATATCCTCGTTTTTTTCGTATTTTACAACTTTGTTTTTCGTTTTTTTTTTCACAATTTTTTCTCATTTTTTCAACTCTTTCCATTGCTTTCTTTTTTTTTTCGTTTTTTCTAATCTTTTTTTCCGTTTTAGATTTTTTTGTTTTTTCTGATTTTTTCTCATTTTTTAATCTTCTATTTTTTCCGATTTATTTCAATTTGTTAGAATTTTTCAATTTATTAATAAATTAGTTTTTTTCGGGTTTTTAGTTGTTTTTTTGCGATTTTTTCTATTTCTTGCCATTTTTTACGTTGCAATTTTTTTTAGATTTGCATTCGCAATTTTTTTAATTTTTTTGTCGATTTTTTTCCTGTTTTTTTATTTTTTTTACGATATTTTTCGATTTCTTGGGTTTGTTAGTGACTTCTGTTTTGTTTTGTAGCGACTGACTATTTTTTGTTTTTTGCGTTTGTTTTTACTTTTTTTCTCTATTTTTCAAATTTTCTCTATTGTTTTCCCATTTTTACTGTTTCTCTTTATTTTTTTGTATTTTTCACTTTTTCCCCATTTTTGCAATTTTCCATATATTTCTTTTTTTTTAATGTTTTACTTAAATTTTATTATTTATCCCTATGTTTTCATATTTTTTCTGTTTTTCCCTGTTTTTCCTTTTTTTTTTCTTATTTTTACCATTTTTTTGTTTTTTCCCTTTTTCCTATTTGTCCCTATTTTTTCCTTTTTTCCTATCTTTCTCCGTTTTTTCCTATTGTTTCTTGTTTTTTACCATTTTTACCTCTCGCACTTCAGATAAGAGAGGTATAGGAATCATGCTAAAAATTGGGTAGTGAGTTTTCAATGGATAAACACGTTTTGGGGTCCCTAGAATACGATTTTGATATTTTCCCGATGATGTCTGTGTGTGTTAGTGTGTGTGTGTGTGTTAGTGTGTGTGTGTGTGTGTTAGTGTGTGTGTGTGTTTGGATGGATGTTGTAGTAACGATAACTCAAAAACTACTAAATGAAAAAATTTGAAATTTTGCATACAGGATTCTGATACCCTAGATTAGATCTGATTAGATTTTGGTGGCAATCGGACAACCGGAAGTGGCAGTTGCTATGGGTGATGACGCCATTACTATACAAAACGGCAATAAAGTTTTACACATTTATTTTGTATACACTATAGTTTATTTTTGTATCATTAAATTTTTCAAAAGTTTTGCCATTGTTGCCAGATTTACAAAAAAGTAATTTTTTTTCATACTTTTTTGTGCTAACCTGTAAATTTTTGATTCAAAAATGGCGAGAGGTCATGTGCTGGCCACATCAGATTTTTTCCTGTTTCTTATTGTTTTTTATTGTTTTTAACTGTTTTTTACTGTTCTTTAGCGTTTTTCCCTATTATTTCCTATTGTTTCCCATTTTTCAGTGTCTCCTTACTTTTCTGTTTCTCTGTTTCCCTATTTTTTTCTATTTTTATCATTTTTTATAATTTTTTACATTTTCAAATATGGTCCAACGAAAGTTTTCACTTCAAAAATAAAATTACAATAAAGAAAAGTAAAATCTTGTTTTCAAACAAATACTCATATTATATATTAATTTTAGCTTTCTGCACGGCACCTGTATATAAACTTTAACTATACAAAATCTCACACTCTTTCGTCATCTTTGCATATTAATATATAGATTATTTATTAAAAGATAAAAGAAATTACCCGTTTTTTACAGTTTTTACAAATTTACATTCAGTAAAAAGAAAATCTTCGTTTATAGGACTAAAATTTGATAAGACAGAGATCTACACCATGAGTGTAATTAGGTCATTGATACATAGATGGCGCGCTGTTAATTTATTGACCATTTTTTCGGTTTCTTTTCCAAATTTGCGACAGTAGGAGCCTAAACTTTATCTTTACATGTATTGAAAAACCGAAAACAATTGAAAACCGGACAAAATTTAGGTGTACAAAAAATCTGATTCTTAAACTCAGAATATAAAAGGTAAAAATGTTAAAAGTACCATAGAGTTAGTAAATATGTGTGGTTCGGAGCTCGGTGACAGTATATTTTAACTAACCAGGTAGTAGTCCAAATTATTAATCTAGTTGGACAATTAAAACAATAAATAAAAACAAGGTAAAAAGTAAAAAAAAAACTAAAGTACAAATAAATTAATTATTTATTTTGTTATAGAAAAATAAAAATGCGAATACAAGCGCACATCAAAAATTTAATTATAATATGTCATTCTTTATTAATACTTATTAATTTTGTATATTTTTTGTTTAAAATATAATAAAAAATTTCTATTTTTAACTTAATATTTATTTATAAAATTTTTATTATAATTTTTGTCCCTCTACATTCTCATTCTATTAGGTTTGATCTCCTACCAGTATATTTTAACTAAGTCGCGATCCTTCGCGAGTTTACATTCTTTTCGACACGAATTATTCGAGGTTGAGAGAAAAAAAAAACTAAAATATATATCCAGTTGGTTGTCGGGTGCCACCATCGTAGTATTCACCTTTAGTTTCAGTTCGTATATCGGGTCCCACCCTGAAATCGAGCAACTCTGAAGAACGAAACAATGAGACAGTTCAGACGGCCAAATTTAACAATTTCAAGCATTTCGACTCGTTTTTTCCTAATTGTTTGTTGCTTTAGAACAATTTTGTGATCGGAGATAAAAAAAGGTTTTGCAATTTGAATTTAAATGGAAAATATTGAAATAATGTATATATTGCTCTATTTTCCCCACTTTTTTCCCCCACTTTTTTACTAATTTCTTTGTATAAAACTTTTTTTTTCATTTCCTTCTTTGTTTTCGAAGAACTTGATTGATTTAATTGCTCAGAAGCTCGCTGCGCTCGGTTCGGAGTGGATGGTGGGGGAAATTTCGAATTGTTATTTCCCCTGATAACCATGTTAGAATTATTATTATTCCTACCATCCACTCCGAGCCAAATGTAGCGAGGTTCAGAGCAATCAAATCAATCAATAAAAAAAATTGAAACAAAGAAGGGGAAAACATCTTTAATACATGAAGAAATTAGTAAAAAAAATAGAAAGAAAAGAAGGAGACAGTGGAAACAATAGAAGTTGGAAAACAAAAGTTTGAAGTATACTTATAGAAATTAGTAACAAAATGGGGGAGAAAATAGGGGAAGTGGAAAATAGTTTTTTCTCTTAACTTTTTAACTATTTTCTTTAAGTTTCAAACTTTTTGTTTCAACTTTTTTTCCTCTTTCGCTCCCATTTTTTTCCTATTTTTTTACTGATTTATTTGTTTCAAACTTTTTCCATTTTCCCCTCTTTTTTCGCAAAGCTTGATTGATTTATGCTGGGGGAAAGATTTAAATATTCCCCACCAATTCTAATTCTAATCAAACTCTCTAACTTCCCTCCCCCTTTTTTACCGTTTGGTTTGGGTTTTAACCTTTTTTTTCGATTTTTGCTTCAAACTTTTATTTCTAACTTTCCCCTAGTTTTTTAATAATTTATTTATATCGGAGAGCTCGATTGATTTAATTGGTTGGTGGGGGGAACTTTATTCCCCTACCATCCACTCGGAGCAATCAAATCAATCAATAAAATGAAAAAAAATTGTAACATAAAGAAGTTATTAAAAAAGAAGGAAAAAAATGGAGGGGACAATTTAAATTATGTATTAAAACTTGTCCACCTTGTATATTCATTCTATTCGATCGCATCTCGAAATGGTCGACATCTCATCTTAATTCCCGAGCGGATAACATGAAGAACAACTTTGCTTCGCTAATAATTTTAATGTATGTTACTTGTTCGTCATCTTTTATGAATTAATCAAATTACAGGACGATCAGTCAGTACTACTCCGGTTCCAGGAGATGTCGCTGTAATTGGATAATCGGCTTTTTACATAAATTCATAACTCGTCAAGTTGATAGGGCTTTTCGAATTGAGAGAAGCATTAATAATTTATTATAACCGTTCGGTTTGGGTTTAGGGTATTGGTAATTAAAAATAAAAATAGAATAAATGTTTGATAATAAAAATAATTACTCGTTAGTAAAAGTTCATATTTTTGATATGGATTAGTTATTTTTCGATTGAAGTCGAAACTCGGGAGCTAAACCTATCAATCCCTCACCATTTGTGATGTGTCTTCATTATGAAAAATTTGATTTTTTCTCTTAGTTATTTTCGAACATTTATTAATTCGTTTATGTTGGTTCGTGATATTATTGGTCCTTTATGCCTGGCGTCATTATTTTTTTATACATATACATTCAGAAAATTTGGCAACGCTGCGGATAAAAAATTGATTTAATTGCAATTATTCCTTAACGTGCTCCTTCGAGCCGGATATGAACCACAATGAGATATTTTATCATTACACTGTAACTTTTAATAATCTCCAAAAACGGACGTTCCTGCGCATGTATCAATGAACTTTTAATATTAGATTCCGACATTTTCAAGGTTAAATAATGCAATCCAAAAATTCAACTACAGAAATGTTTTTTTTTTCATTATTTTTCCCTACTATTTGCTCCTTACTTTTTGATTACTTTATACATCAAACTTTCCTTTTCCAAGTTTGTTATTTCCACTTTGAGCCCCACTCTCTCCCCTACTTTTTTTTACCAAATTCTTGATTTTCAATGTTTTTTTCACTTTAATTGCTTTGAATCTCGCTGCGCTCTGCAAGGAGTGGATGGTAGGGCACATAATACCAACTTTTTACCACTTCTCCTACTTTGTTCCACTTCCCCTACTTTTAGCCCCACTTCGTTACTAATTTCCATATACTTCAAACTTTTGCTTCCATTTTCTCCTCCTGTTTTTTCCTATTTTTTCTAATTCTTTACGTTTTAAACTTGTTTTCTCCTTTCCCGTCCGTTTTTTCTCAACTTTTTACTATCTTCTTTATTTTTCAACTTTATTGATTGATTTGATTGCTCTGAATCTCGCTACGTTCGGCTCGGAGTGGATGGTAGCAGTAATAATAATTCTAACTTGGTTTTCAGGAGAAATAACAATTCGAAATTTCCCCCACCATCTACTCCGAGCCGAGCGCAGCGAGGTTCGGAGCAATTAATTCAATCAAGAAGCTCGCAAACAGATTAGTAAAAAATTAAGAGAAAAAATGGGGAAAGTGAGAAATTTTTGTTTCAATTTTGTTTTCACTTTATTGATTGATTGATTTAATTGCTCCGAACCTCGCTACGCTCGGCTCGGAGTAGATGATAGGGAAAATTATAATTCCAAGTCAGTTGTGAGGGTAAATAATAATTCCAACTTTCTCCCACTACCCACACCGAGCCGAGCACAGCGAGGTTCGTAGCAAATCAATCGAACTCTCAGGCATAAATTAAGGGAAAAAATAAAAAATGGGGGAAGTGAGAAATTTCTGTTTCAATCTTTTTTCACGTTATTTATTGATTGATTTGTCTGTTCGGAACCCGCTACGCTCGGCTCAAAGTGGATGGTAGGGGAAATAATATTTCTAACTTGGTTGTGAGAGGAAATAATAATTCCTACTTTTTCCCACCACCTACGCTCAACTCGGAGTGGATGGTAGGGGAAATTAGAATTCTAACTTAGTTATGAGGGGAAATAATAATTCCAACTTCCCCCACTACCCACTTCGAGCCGAGCGCAGCGAGGTTCGGAGCAATTAAATCAATCGAGCTCTCAGACATAAATTAGTAAAAAATTAAGGGAAAACATGGGGGAAGTGAGACATTTTTATGTTTCGATTTTTTTTCACTTGATTTATTGATTGATTTGATTGTTCCGAACCTCGCTACGCTCGGCTCGGAGCGGTTTGGTAGGGGAAATAATATTTCTAACTTAGTTGTGAGGGGAAATAATATTTCTAACTTGGTTGTGAGGGGAAATAATAATTCCTACTTTCTCCCACCACAGACTTTGAGCCGAGCGTAGCGAGGTTCGGAGCAACTAAATCAATCGAGCTCTCAGGCAAAAAATAGTAAAAAATTAAGAGAAAAATAGGGGAAGTGAGAAATTTTTGTTTCAATTTTTTTTCACTATTGATTGAGTGATTTGATTGCTCCGAACCTCGCTACGCTCGGCTCGGAGTGGATGGTAGAGAAAATTATAATTCTAAGTTAGTTGTGAGGGGAAATAATAATTCGAACTTACTCACATATAAATTAGTAAAAAATTAAGGGACAAAATGGGGGAAGTGATAAATTTTTATGTTTCAATTTTTTTTCACTTTATTGATTGATTTAATTCCAAATCTCGCTGCGCTCGACATGGAGTGGTTGATGGCAGAAACTTTTCTCTCCTACTTTTTTTAGGGAAAAAAGTTTCACCTACTATCCACTCCGGACCGAGCGCAGCGAGGTTCTGAGCAATGAAGACATAAATTAGTAAAAAATTAGGGGAAAAGGGGGGAAGTGAGAGTAAAAAATTATTAAAAAAGTAAGAAACAAAAAGTTTGAAACCAACAGTAATAAGTAGAGAAAAAGGGGGGAGGAAGTCGAACAAGTTGATTGATTTGATTGCTGTGAACCGGAGTGAAAAGTGTGGGGAAGTAATAATCCTAACTTGATTGTGAGGGGAAATATAAATTTTATTTTTCCCACATTACTTTTTAACTAGTTTCTTTATCGTTTAAACTTTTTCCAACTTTCCTTTATAATGTAAATGTGCGATTATTTTTATTTGCAATTTTCTGTATTTTTTGCAATTGTTTTGCCATTTTTTGGGATTCTTTGCGCTTTTGCGATTTATTTAAATTTTTTGTATTTTTTAATTTTCTTTTTATGATTACAATGGTTTCCGGTTTTTTGGTTGTTCTTTGGTTTTTGCGATATTTTTTGCAGTTTTTTTTCATTGACTTTTTGTCGATTTTTTTATAATTTTTTTGATTTTCTCGGTTTTTCCATTTTTTACAATTTTACTTTTCATTTTTTTCCCAATATTTTCTGATTTTTCTTTCAATTTTTTCCAATGTTTCTTTTTTTTTCTTATTTTATCCAATTTTTTCTCATTTTTCTGTTTTGTTGTTTTTTTTCTGATTTTTTTTTTCATTGTATTGTTTTTTTCTAGTTCTTTCTTTCTTTCTTTCTTTCTTTCTTTCTTTCTTTCTTTCTTTCTTTCTTTCTTTCTTTCTTTCTTTCTTTAAAGTACTGTTGATTGTGAATTTGCAAAAACAAAAAAAAACAGGTAATTCAATTGTTTCTTTTTTTATTTAACTAACTCTATTTAATAATATTTGCTTCTAGTACTTAGCAATTTTTGTAAATTAAATTTTGTAAAAAATAAGTTATTATTCATTCAAAAATTGCGTATATTAAATATAAATTCACATAATATATTACTTACTATTTTTTTTAAATTACGTTAAAATTTAACTTTTAACATTTATATTTAATTAAAAGAAAATTTTTTCCTAATTTTTTATTTTTTCTTTTTTCCTACAGGAATATACGCAATTTTTGTCATTTTTCGATGTATTTGAACAAAAGACAATTTTTCACTAAACGATGATAATTTTTCTTTAGATTACGACAAATTTTTTCATACTGAGTTATTTTTTACCATGTTGGGGATGGGGATAATTTTAGCATTCATACAAAATATTCTCCATTTACTAACTAATGAAAAATTTAGAGATATAAATAAAAATTTACGACTACAATAAATAAATACTTGGCAAGTGCTAATATTAAAAGTTATCAGTGTTCCTAAGAATTCCTAAAACGTTTTTTTAATACTTGAAACAAAACAAACTGTTATGGTATTAGTATAATAATAATAATAATAATAATAATAGTACATTTGAGTATAAGTAAAAAACATTTTTTTAGAACAAAAATAATGTCTACCTACCTATAATTGGTTGAAGTAAAATTACTATTTGTTCTCGAATAACATACTCTTTAGAATATACCTTGTACATGGTTCATCCAAGTACCACAATTCTTCGTCTTGTTTTTCATAATTCCACCATATTTACCAACATAAAATCCTAAAATTATCTAGAAAATACGTTTCACCGAGAGTCGGTAGAGCACGAAGATGATTTTAACTCCCAACAACCACATACCTCATTTCCTTGTTAAAAAAAAAATCACTAACTACACCGTATATAGAGGAAGAAGAAAAAAAGAAAAGTTAACAACAGTCTAGAGCGAATTTCTTCTATCACTATAATTTGGTTAAGGATCCGGAGCGGTATGCGAGCGGGGGGCGGGGAGGGATGGACGTATTACTTTTATACCCGCGGTGCGTGGATAGGTACAGTATCATCAAAGATCGAATCGTGATAACGCTGCCATCTTGTTAACTTGTTAACGAAACAACTAATGAGTTTAGCCATAATGGACCGTATTCGCGTGTGCAAGTCATACTTTTGGACTTAGTCAATCATATACACGCAGAAAACGTGTTTAGTGATTAATCAAAAAATAATTTGTTCAATTCAAAAAACAATAAGAATTTTGTGTTTTACGAATATGTCAAGAAATGGAGAAATCACAAAAAACTTTTGGTAATAAGCTCTAATTGTTTTATTATTTAATGAAGTCTAAAACATGATAAGATAAAAGTGCGATTATGTTGCCCCAAAACTTTCCCGACGACTATCAAAAGACGCATGCTATATTTAATATTAAAAATTCAAATTTTGACATTTTTTTATTTTTGACAAGTGACAGTTAAAGAAATTATTTTGACTTTTCTAAATAGAGTCTTTCAAGGGCTTTTAAAAGACATATTGCAAGTCAAATTTTTTGACATATAACTTCTGTCATTTTACTGAGGAATCAAGGCAGTCAAGTTAGTGCATATAATTTTCTTATAACTTGCCTTCATCTATTTTCCCTTTTTAAGAGTGGAGAAAAGATGGTTGGAAGAAAGTCATAAAAAAATTATATTCACTGATTTGATTGCTCCGAACCTCGCTGCGCTCGGCTCGGAGTAGATGGTGGGAGAATCTTTTTATCCCTAAAAAAAGATAAGAGAAACAAGTTTCTCCCACCGAGCGTAGCGAGTTTCAGAGCAATCAAGTCAGTTAAGTCGGTGTATCAAAAAAAAAAAAAAAAGAAAAAAAAAAAAAAAAAAAAAAAAAAAAAAAAAAAAAAAAAAAAAAAAAAAAAAAAAAAAAAAAAAAACCGAGTGGAGAAATATGGTTAGAACGAAGTCATAAAAATTATATGCACAGACTTGACTGATTTGATTGTTCCGAACCTCAATACGCTCAACTCGGAGTGAATGGTGTGGTTAACTTTTTTCCACCACCCACTCCGTGCCGAGCGTAGCGAGGTTCGGAGCAATCAAGTTAGTCAAGTCTGTCCATACAATTTTCTTATGACTTCCCTTCAGCTATCTTCCCCTTTTTACCTCTCGCCCTTCAGATAAGAGAGGTATAGGAATCATGCTAAAAATTGGGTAGTGAGTTTTCAATGGATAAACACGTTTTAGGGTCCCTAGAATACGATTTTAATATGTTCGCGATGATGTCTGTGTGTGTGTGTTAGTGTGTATGTGTGTGTGTGTTAGTGTGTGTGTGTGTGTGTGTGTGTGTGTGTGTGTGTGTGTGTGTGTGTGTCTTTGGATGGATGTTGTAGTAACGATAACTCAAAAACTACTGAATAAAAAAATTTGAAATTTTGCATACAGGATTCTGATACCCTAGATTAGATCTGATTAGATTTTGGTGCCTATCGCACAACCGGAAGTGGCAGTTGCTATGGGTGATGAGGCCACTATTATACAAAACGGCAATAAAGTTTTGCACATATATTTTGTATACCCTATAGTTTATTTTCATCTTATTAAAATTTTCGAAACTTTTGCCATTGTTGCCAGATTTACAAAAAAATAATTTTTTTTCATACTTTTTTGTGTCAACCTGTAAAGTTTTGATTCAAAAATGGCGAGAGGTCATGTGCTGGCCACATCAGATTTTTTTAACAATGGAAAAAAGAAATAGGAGAAACGAGTGGAGAAAAGATGGTTGGAAATTATATTCACTGACTTGACTTCTCCGAACCTCGTTGCGCTGTCAGTCAAATCAATGAATATAATTTTCTAATGACTTCCCTTTCCCTTCAACTATCTTTCCCTTTTTTAAAAATAGAAAAAATAAATAAAGGGAAAACAAATGAAGAAAAGATGGATTTAATAATTTTTCTTAATTTTTTTCTCATTGTTCTGTTCTGTTTTCTGCTTTTTTCTTATTCCTCTGTTTTTTTTTTCGATTTATTTTAATTGATTCGAATTTTTTCATTTTTTTTTAAATCTTTTGTATCGTTACAATTGTTTTCAGTTTTATGGTTGTTCTTTGCTTTTTTCCGATTTTTTGCCATTTTTTCCGATTATTTGTACTTGCATTTTTTGTGATTTTTTCCCATATTTTTTATTTTTTTTTGCTATTTTCTTCTATTTGATCTTTTTTGAGTTTTTTTGGGGATTTTGTTTCGAGTCTTTTTCGTTTTTCCGATTTTTTGCCATTTTTTCCGATTAGTAGTACATGCATTTTTTGTGATTTTTCCGATATTTTTAAAAAATTTTTGCGATTTTCTTCGATTTAATTGCATTTTTTTTTGAGTTTTTTTGGGAACTTTGTTTTGATTCCTTTGCGTTTTTTTTCTGATTTTTTGCTATTTTTTCAATTTTTTTCCGATTATTTGTACTTGCATTTTTTTGTGATTTTTTCCCCATATTTTTAAATTTTTTTTTGCTATTTTCTTGTATTTGAGCTTTTTTTGAGTTTTTTTTTGGATATTATTCGTTTTTTTGCCATTTTTTCCGATTATTTATACTTGCATTTTTAACCATTTTAACCATTTTCTTCGATTTCTTGCGTTTTTTTTTTATTTTTTTTTGGATTTTGTTTCGATTCTTTTGCGCTTTTTTTACAATTTTCTTTGAAATTTTTTTGACGTTTTTCGATATCTTCTATTTTTTAGGGACTTTTTTTTGCTTCGATTTTTAGTGCTTTTTTACTTTCTTCTCTGTTTCTTTCTGTTTTTCAATTTTTTCCTGTTTTCCCCTATTTTTTCTTCTTTGTTTCCTATTTTTTTTCTAATTTTTTCTATTTTTTCCTATTTCTCCCTATTTTTTTTCTAATTTTTTATATTTTTTCCAATTTCTCCCTATTTTTTCCTGATTTTTTCATATTTTTTTCTATTTTTTCCTATTTTTTCCTGATTTTTTCATATTTTTTTTCTATTTTTCCCATTTTTCCTAATTTTGCCCATATTTCAGGGGTTAACTTTTTTCCTTAAAAAAGAGTGGGAGAAAATAGTTTCTCCCACCATCCACTCCAAGCTGAGCGTAGCGAGGTTCAGAGCAATCAAGTCAGTTAAGTCGGTACATAAAATTTTCTTATGACTTCCCTTCAATCATTCTCCCTTCTTTAAAGATAGAAAAAAAAATAAGGAGAAAAGATGGTTAAAAGGAAGTCATAAAATATTATATGCACAGACTTACTGACTTAATTGGAGTGAATGGTGGGGGTAGACTTTTTTTCCTAAAAGAGAGTGAAAGGAGAAAAAAGTTTCTCCCACCATTTCATTTTGAGCTAAGCGCAGGCATATCTTGTTTTTATGACTTCCCTTCATCTATATTCCCCTCAATCCTTTACACTTCTTTAAAAAGAAAAAATAGAAAAAAAATAAGGAGAAAGCAAGTGGGAGAAAACAGAGTTTGAGGGAAGTCAAAAAAAATTATATGCACTTGCTTGTTTTAATTGCTTCGTTTAGCTCGAAGTGGACGGTGAAGGAAACTTGTTCCCCCACTCTTCTCCCCACCACTATTTTTTCCTACTATTTTTCCCCACCATTCCCCCCACTATTTTCAACACTGATGGTGGCTTTTTAGCCTTACTTTTTTGCAATTATATTTTTTGTTTTATTTCTTAAAAAATTGGGATTTAATAAAATAAATATATTCTTTTGCAATGCCACGTTTTGTCAAGCAAAACTAAATTTAAAGTTCGCAAAAACACAAAATAGAGAGTCAGCAATTAATTAAAGTGGAACGATGGAAAAAGTCAGTTTAATCTCGGTGTCGATCAAAAACGGGCCCCAAACAAAAATATTTTTACTTTTGACAAAAAAATACGAAAACAGCGGTCATATTTTTATTTGACTATACAGGGTGGCGCAAATTTAGTTGGAATTTACTAAACCGTTATAGATACAAAGTTGGTTAAATTAAAATGAATTTTCAAAATTAAAGGACCAGTTTACGAAATCCCAATTAAATTTGCGCCACCCTATATATGTTACATACACTCTACAACAGTTAATTCAATATATTTAATATTTCCTAATAAATATTATTTCTCTCCGCCACTGTCAAAGAGTCGAAATAAAGCAAGAACCAAAAGATTGTAGAATCGAACCAACTTGTGTCACCGACGTAAACCTATTGTCAGCTTTAATTGGATGGCGATCTAGATGCGATAACAGATTCTCTCGCTTTACGGTCTACAATCGTCTTTCTTCAATACATAACGTCTTCCAATGTAGCGAAACGCTTTTGCAAACGAATTTGGTCCTTCGAGACGGATTGTCCCCTAATCAAAGTCGACCGTGATTGATTAGAAGATAAATAGATTTGAGCGTTTGTTCGGGGTGGGATTCGCTTAATAAAGATTACGATTGAGAAGAAAAAAAAAAGTTTGTATTTACAAAAATCAATTTATTCCTCAAAAATATGAATAAAAGAAACTCGTTGTCATGAAACAATGCAAAATTTTTCGTTCAATTCGAGGAATAAAAGCGATCGCAGTGAGCTCGGATCAGCAAACAATCGAGTATCGAATCCAAAAAAGGCAGCGCCTATCGCGATGTGATCTACACTGATGGGAATCAATCGTATCCATCAGAGTCGTGTCAATCAATGCCACACGTGTCAATCAGCGTGGACAGTTGTTGTGGCTTGTCGTACACGCTTGCTTTACGGTTGGCAACAGTGCTTATTCTCGTATTCTTAACCAGATCTGCATGCCTGATACATATTGTCCGCATAAGGATCAAATTATTTAATATCCTTCTATTTAACAAAATACTTTCTACTCCATCCTGGAAAAAAATATATACAACGTGAATATAATTTTTACTCACGTCAATTCGAATTAGCTTACAAGTACCATAAACTGGTACTTGTCCCGGAGAATTTCTTTGGCTTGAGAGTAGAACAGAAGACGAAGAAGAACTTAGCCAATAAACAATTTCGAAAGAGACAGGCTGAAATAAACAATCTCTTAGTCGACAGCAACATTAAATGCAATATCCCGGTACAAGAAATTGATTTAAACGTTTCATTCTCGGTAAAAACGGTTTTTTTATTTTTCTCTCTTTTTATCCAATTTCATGCAAGGGCGTATCAATAAAGGACAAAATTATATTAGATTAATTTTAATATTATATTAAACTCAATTGTAACTTTTTTCCTTTTTGTAATTTTTTTTCAAATTCGCTTATAGGTTTGTAGTTATTTGCAAAAAACTAGACCCTCTTTTTTAAATCTTTAATATATTTTAAAACTTTAAAAACTGTATTAAAAAAAAGAAGAAATTCAAAAAGTTCAATTATAGAAAATCAATTATTATTATTATAGGGTCTAAATATATGTATAAGGAGGCGTAAGGGGTAAAGTGCTGCTACTCTATATTGAGCTAATCTAACCTGATCTGAGCAAATTATTCATTTCCCCCCTTTTCTCTTCTCACCTTTTTTCCTCCTTTTTTATTAGTATTCTACACATTTCTTTTTCTCATTTTTTACTCACTTTTTATCCCCCTTCTTTCAACATTTTCCTCTCGTTCTTGCCCTTTTCTTCCTCCTTTTTTTCAAATTTATTTATTCCCATTTTTACTGATTCTTCTACTTCTTTTATCATTTCCCCCTCATTTCTTCGTTTTTATAATATTTTCCAAATTTCCTTTTATTTTTTACTCACATTTTATCCCTCCTTCCTACATAATTTTTCCCCTTTCCCTTCTTTCTTGCCCTTTTATTGAAATATTTTCGAAATTTATTTAGTCTCATTTTTATAAATTTTCTCTCCCCTTCTTTCACCGGTTTCCCTTCATTTACTCTTTTTTAATATTTTCCAAATTTCCTTTTTTTTTCTAATTTTTTTAATTCGCATTTTATTTCGCCTTCCAACACAATTTTATCTCTTTCTTGTTATTTTTTTTCGTTTTTCGTTTTTTTCTTATTTTTTATTCACATTTTATTCCCCCTTTCTACACCATTTACCCCTTTCCTCTTCTTTCCCTTTTTTCAACATTTGCGAAATTTATTTATTCTACTCATTTTTAATCATTTTCTCCCCCCTTCACTCACCAGTTTCCCCTTATTTCCAAATTATTTTTTTTCTTATTTTTTATTTACATTTTATCTCCACTTCCTACACAATTTTCCCCCTTTTCCTCTATTCTTGTTTCTCTTATTTATTCTTCACATTCTTACTCATTTTTCTGCCCCGTTCTTTCACCATTTTCCCCACATTTCCCCTTTTTAAATCTTTTCCAAATTTCTTTTTTTTCCCATTTTTTATTCAGATTTTATCCCCCCCTTCCTACACATTTCCCCCCTTTTCCTGTTTTCTTGTCCTTTTTTATATTTTCGAAATGTATTTATTCTTCTCATTTTTACTCATTTTTCTCCCCCCTTTACTCACCATATTCTCCAGATTTCCTCCTTTCTTGCGATTTTCCCGCTTTCTTGCCTTTTTTCCTCCTTTTTTTAAATATTTTTCAAATTTCTTTTTTTTCTCATTTTTTATTCTTTATCCCTCTTCCAACACCATTTTCCTTCCTTTTCCTCTTTTCTTTCCTTATTTTCATTATTTTCGTTTATTCATTCTTCTCATTTTTACTCATTTTACTCCTCTCTTCTTTCACCATTTCCCCTCATTTTTCCCCCATTTCCTCCTTTTTTTCAATATATTCCATTTTTTTATTCACATTTTATCCCCTTCCTTCACCATTTTCCCCCTCTTTCCCGCCGTTCTTGACCTTTTATTTAAAATATTTTCGAATTTTATTTATTCTTCTCATTTGTACTAATTTTTCTTCTCTCTTCTTTAACCATTTTCTCCTCATTTCCTCTTGTTTTTTTAATATTTTTGAAATTTCTTTTTTTTCTCAATTTTTACCCCCCTTCCTTCAATATTTTTCCCAGTTTTTTGACCAATTTCCCCCCTTTTCTCCTTTCCTGCTTTGTTAACCTCCACGTCCAAATTTTCCAAATGAATTTTTTTTCTCATTTTTTACTCACTTTTTATTCCCTTTACGTCACCATTTTCTTCTGTTTGTTTAAAAATTTTTCCCCCTTTTCTCTCTTCTTTCCCCACTTTTTCCCTTTTTCCCCAATTGTTTTCACTTTTTTTCACCATTTTACACAACTCCGAACAAATTTAGTCTACCCCACCAAAATAAGTCTACCCTGCTTAGGTCACGTTATGGAAAGTTAGAGTAGAGTAGCAGCTCGGTGTAAAGTAACATTGCTCGGGGTAGATTATGTTTATTCGGGGTAAAGTAACTTTATTTAGAGAAAAATGGGGAAATATAGAGGAAGAAATAGGGGAAAAAGGGGAAAGAAGTAGAGGAAAAAGAGAAAAACAGAATGAAATGCGAAAAATAGGGGAGTAGAACCTGGGGGTAGAGTAACCTTGTTCGGGGTAGAGTAACTTGAGTTAGAAAAAAAATTAGGGAAAAAAAAGGAAAGTTTGCAAATGGGGGAAAATGGTAAAAGGAAAAAGGAGGAAAGGGAAAAATAGGAGAAATGAGTAAATAGGCGAAATAAGGGGAATGTGACAAAAATGAGATATTAGACAAGAAAAATTTTAAAAAATGGGAAATAATTGTGGAAAAGGGGAAAAAATGGGGAAAGAGGAAAAGGGGGAAAATAACTATTATTATAATAAGCATGTCTAAGGAGTTAAGGAGAGAAACAAGAGGAATATACGAAAAAATGAGAGAAATGACAAAAAATGAGAAAAAAAATGGAAAAAATTGAGCAAATAGAGGGAACAAGGGGAAAAAAGTGTGGAAAAAAGAGGAAACAGAATTATTACTACATAAGCATGCATAAGTAAACGGCCCAAATATTTTAACATGGGCAGGAGTAAAGGAATTTTCAAAAATTACAAAAAAAATTCAAAACATTTTGAAAATTTCAAAATAAATACGAAAAGTAACTTGTTAGTTACAATGACAAAAAGACACATACCTTGCGTCAATATCTGTCATTATTGTTCCAATTTTAATGAAAAAAACATATTAGCTACGTTATTATAAATCAGATTGTATTTGAAATGTAACGAAAAATAATTACGTAAAGAAAAAACAATAAGCAGCAGCAATGACAAAGTGGCAACAGCGTCTGACTTCGTTATTAGTGATCCGATTAAAGTGGGACAAACAGTATATATATATATGATATCTAGTTGAATAAAAACGTAGGCAAAAATAAAAAAAACAAGGAGGGATTGTATAGAAAAATCAAGCGCAGTTGCATCGTAAGTCGTTTCGATTACAGGCACAACGAAATCAAATATTTAGAGAGAGAATGTAGTTTCGTTTTTGAACTTGTCTGAGTAAGAGCGAAATAACGCTTTAGCATTACACGTGTCTTTTGCGCGCGCAGCCATTTCGACTAGTTGTACAGATCCGATATAAAGATAAAAATCCTAGTATGAGCGTCATATAATTTTTGGCGGATTAACACGTCTCTACTGTTTGATATTATTTATTCATTATAGTGGATCGAGGCAATGCTAGCTTGCGCATTCTTAACTTTTTCAAGCTTAAAAATAAATTTTCCTACAGCGACTAAAAATATTATAAATATTTCCTTGGTTATCACGTACGCCAATGGTCAGAACTTCTGGTTTGACACATCAATTTCGGCCTTTTAACTCGTACGCAAATTAAAAAACGAAAAATGATAAATCGACTATGAGTGAGTAATAATACATCCAGGTAGCAACTCGTGTTGATATATTTAAACGTTAATGTTATAGGCCAGAAACTGTTATTACATGTTTTTGATTTCTTGCCCGTAAATAACTTAACAGCTTAAACGGTTGACAAGTCGTAGTTAGCCAATTATAATCGTGTGGAAGTTAACGAGCCTGGAAGCTACGGTCTGTCATAATTTATGTAATGAAGAATCAAGAATGTACTTAGAAGTGAAACTTTGACACTTGAATGTTAGTACCTCGAGGGTTTTTTTTTATAATTTATTTCTTCTATCATTTTTAAATTTTTATAATCTAACCTAACTCAAGAATATTTAGAACAGCCCCCTTTATCCCACCGTTATTCTACGCTTCATTGTATATTAATACGTAAAGAGACCCCTTTTTAAGCGTAATATACGAACGGAGGAGTGTGAGATTTTGCATCGTTAAAGTTTATATACAGTGCAGAAAGCTAAGATATGTTACAAATAAATTAAATTAGATATAATATAACATTCATTGTTTATCTCAAAGCATTCGACTATTTTTTATTATCGGTACGATAACAGAGTGGGCTAGGTTAGGTTTTTCTTTATTTTAATTTTATTTTTAAAGTGAAAATTTCTTTGGGCTCGTTGAACGATTTTTAAATAGGTAAAAAAATAGGACAAAACTGGAAATATAGGAAAAAATAGACAAAATCGGAAAAAATAGGAAAGAAAATGGTAAAAATCAGGAAAAATGGGAAAAAACATGACAAAATTGGAAAACAGAAAAAAAAATAGCAAAAATAGAAAAAGTAAGAAAAATAGGAAACAATATGAAATGGGAAAAATAGGGAAAAATGGGAAAAACTAGAAAAAACGTAAAAACAGGAAAAAATAGGGAAACACAGGAAAAAACAGAGAAAATTAGGAAAATATAGGAAAAATGAGAAAAAATAGGAAAAATGTGAAAAATTGAAAAACTGAACAAATAGTAAAAAAAAGGAAAAAAACATGAAAAAATGGGTAAAAAAAAGAAAAACAGAAAAAATAAAAAAAAACCGCAAAAAAACTTAAAAAAACGCTAAAAATCGCAAAAAAAATGAAAAAAAAATTCGCTAAAAAATACAAGAAATCGAAAAATATCGCAAAAAATTTAAAAAAATGCTCAAAAAATCGCATAAAATAGCAAAAACTATTCATAAAAAATTGAAAAATAAATACATAAAATTGCAAATGCAAATAATCTGAAAAAATCGCAAAAAATGACAAAAAAATGGAACGAAATAGCAAAACAAGCAAATGTAACCGTCTAAAAAAATTTAAAATAAAAATTAAAAAATTCTAAAGAATTGAAATAAATCGAAAAAAAATCAGAAATAAGAAAAAAATCGGAAAAATATCAAAAAACCAAAGAAATAGAAAAAAAAAACAGAGCAATGAGAAAAAAAAATAGAAAACAATCAGAAAAAAAACAAAAAATCTAAACAAAACAGAAAAAAAATATTGGAAAAATATGAAAAACAAAATAGTACTGAACGGAAAAATCAAGAAAATTCAAAAAATGGTAAAAAACGGAAAAAAGCCAAAAAAACGCTAAAATTGCAAAAACGCAAGAAAATATAGGAAAAAATTGACAAAATTGGGAAAATAACAAAAAAAAACCGTAAAAAATACTAAAAAATAGGAAAAATGGGAAAGAATATAAAAAAAGCAATTGTAATCATCTAAAAAATTAAAAAAAAAATAAAAAAATTCGAAATTGAAATAAATCAGGAAATAGAAAAAAAATGAGGTAAAAAAATCAGAAAACCCAAGAAATCGAAAACGGAAAAAAATTAAAAAATGAAAACAAAAACGAGAAAAAAATCGGAAAAAATTGAAACAAAAAAGAAAATATTGGTAAATATTGAACAAATAAGAAAATATTAGAGAAAAAAGAAAAACAAAATTTTGAAATACGTAAAAAACGAGAAAATCAAAAAAATTGTAAAACCCGAAAAAAAAGCAAAGAATAAACGCAAAAAAGGCTAAAATCGCAAAAAACGAAAAAGAAGTCGGAAAAACGCAAAGATTCGAAAAATATTGTAAAAAAATCGTAAAAAATTGCAAAAAATCGCAAAAAACCGGAAAGAATAAAACAATTAAAAAAGATTTTAAATAAATTGCAAATAATTACTAATAAATCTCAAACAAAAACGGTAAAAAACCTAATAAATCAAAACAAAATCCCAAAAAATCACAAAAACCGCCGAAAACAAAAAATCGCAAAAAATTTAAAAAAAAATCACAAAAAATTGCAAATGACCAAAAAAACGAAAAAAAAGATGTAAGCAAAACTTAAAATACAAGCAAAAAATGGTAAAAAATCGCAAAAAACAACAAAAAAACTAAAAGAAACAAAAAACGAAAAATCGTAAAAATCAGAGGAATGAGAAAACAATAGAAATAAGTAGAAAAAAACAGAATGAGAAAAATGAGGAAAGATTAGAAACAATCGAAAAAAAAACAGAAAATAATGAAATATAGGCAAAAATAAGAAAATGGGAAAAAAAATAGAAAATAACATTAAAAAAATAGTAAAATAAACAGGAAAAAGTATAGAGAAATAGGAAAATAGGAAAATATGAGAAAATGGGGAAAAGTTAAATAAAAAATAAGAAAAAATGGGAAAAAAAAGAAAAACATGAAAAAATCCTCATTATATATTTTCGTTGAGTTTGCTTTTTTGTTTGTTTGTTTTGACTATTAAATACAAGATGGCGACACCAAGATGGCGGACAATATTTATGATTATTTACCGACTCTATTCAAAATTGGTATGTGGGGGTTTACGGGGTCGGAGATTTTAAATTTTTTGTCAAAATTAATAAAATCAAAATGGCGAATCCAAGATGGCGGACTATATTTTTGAATTATTTACCGATTCTGTTCAAAAATTGGTATGTGGGGGTTTTTGGAGCCAGAGATTAAGAATTTTATCTCAAAATTAATAAAATCAAGATGGCAAACGAGATTTAAGATTATTGACTACTTTTAAATCCGTCAAAACTGACAAAAGTATGATATTAGATAGATAAAATGTAAATAGTGATTTAAATTAAATACTTTATTAACTTGTATATTAAATATTAGTTTTTTTGTTTAAATGAGACTAAGATTTTTCATTTTACATATAAATTCATTATAGTATATATATATTTAAAAAATATGTTTGAAAAAAATTTTAACACCGATACGCTTAAAAAAACCGTTGTAGTTACCTTTATGGTATGTAGCAACTCTATCAGAAGACAAAAGACCATAATGGGTGTTTTGCGCAACAATACCGGCAATAAAAATAATTAATAGAATATTACCCAGACCATTGTTTCGAATTTGGTGAAAACGTTTTGCTGTGGCAACTATGGATATTCGTGTCGGCGAATAGCCATTATGCAAAAAGGATAATTAACATAAACAAGGATAAATCCGATGATGGTTGTTAAGAAAAAAATTTTTTAAAGTATAAAAAATAAATCTCTAACGGGTACGAACAAAAACCGATCAAAAGGAAGGTATGTAGAGTGGCAAATTGAGTCCCATTGTATGTTTTTATCGATAAAATCTCGATCCTGGCGACATTTTTTTTTTTTAACTATGCCGAAAGAATGTTGTAGAGAGCGCACTTCATTGCGGTCCAATGGCCTTGATAAAAAGAAGAAAAAAACTAAGAAAAAGTGCCGATTTGAATGGATTAATCATTTGTTAAACAAAAAGTGCACTATGTCGGGTATCAAATAATAAAAAGATGGAGGTTTGTGTCAAAAAGCTTTTAAGTGACAAAGGACTTTTTTTTCAAACGTCAGTTACAGTAAAAGTGTGTCCGTTCAGTGATCATTCGATTTAAGTGGTATATTGTCATATTCCGTAGCCCGTCTACCTGATTTCTTGAGTGAATTATTTTTACAGAACCGTATTAAATAAAAATCTATACCCAATTATAATTTTTATAAACGAAGAGATAGAAATATTTACACAATTCACTATTTAAACTGGCAAAAATTTACTCGCATGTAGTAATCAACGATCGGTGATCAGCTGGTGGTCGAAAGTGACTCGAAACACTGTGACTAGCCACACGTTAACCTGTAGATAATTTTAGAAATTACCCACACGTGAAACGTGATTCGCTTAAATAATAAGTTTGAACACATGTATGCATGAACTTTGGTAGCCGCGTGGAAATAGTGCCCGCTAGTGGTGCAGTGGGTCCGGGGATCGAATCCCACATGACCCTTTTATTTTTTTTTAAATACAGGTTAGATTTAGATAGTAAGAATTCTTTTAATATTTTTTTAAATATACAGGCTAGATTTAGATAGTAAAGACTTCTTTGAATAAAATTAATATTTTTTTAGGTCAGATAACCAAGTTTAATATTTTAACGTGTGGGGAATTTCTGAAATTATGTGTGTAGTCTCGGCCTCAATAAGGTCGGCTTAAAATAGTGGTTCAAAAGAACATTCAGAAAAAAAAATAAAATAGAAAAAAATTGAAAAAATCCGAAATATAAAGAAAAGAAGAAATTGGAATAGTTGAAAAAAATAATCGGAATAATTAGGTATAAATCGGAAAAATCTGCAAAAATCAAGAAAATACGGACAACATTGAAAAAATGGGAAATACTTGAAAAAATTGGAAAAAACTGATATACATCCGAAAAAATTGAAAAAAATTGGAAAAAGTATAAAAAAAACGATAAAACTTGGAAAAATTAGAAAAATTTGGTATTAAATCAGAAAAAACTGAAAAAAAACTTAGAAAATCAGAAAAAAACGGAGAACATTGAAAACATTGGAAACAATTGCAAAAATTGGAAAAAATTTGGTATACATCGGAAAAAATTGAAAAAACAGGGAATTTGCTATAAAGGAGAAAAAAGTTGAAAAAAAAATGGGAAAATTAAAAACACTAGAAAAGTTTGGTATTAAATCAGAAAAAAAATTAAAAAAACAGAGAACATCAAAAAAATTGGAAACATTTGGAATAATTATTTGGTATAAATGGGAAAAAACTGAAAAAAATATTGGAAAACTTGAAAGTATTGAAAAAATTTGGAATAAATCGGAAAAAACTAAAACAAAAAATTAAAAAAACAAAAAACTAAAAAAAATCTAAAAAAACTAACAAAATTCGTTGTAGATCCAACAAAATTGAAAAAATTGGTATAAATTAAAAACGAATTGGAAAATTTTGATAAACATCGGAAAAAATTTAAAACAATTGGAAAAATAAAAAATCGGTAAAACTTGGAAAAATTAGAAAAATTAGGTATTAAATTGGAAAAACTGAAAAAAACCGATAATATTGAAAAAATTGGAAACTTTGGTATCAATGGAAAACGGTTGGAAAAATTAGGTATAAATTAGAAGAAATTAAACAAAAAATGAAAAAAATTGAAAAACAAAGGAAAATATTTGGAGAAGATCAAAAAAATTGGACAACTTGAAAATATTGGAAAAATTTAAAATATACCTGAAAAAAAACTAAAATGAATACTAAAAAAACACTGTAAAAATACGTTGGAGATCGAAAAAACTTGAAAACTTGAAAAAATTAGTATAAATCAGAAAAAATCGAAAAAAATTGAAAAAAAAACAGAAAAAATTGGAAAAATTAGAAAAACTTGGTATTATTAAATCAGAAAAAACTGAAAAAAAAACTTAAAAAAAAAACCAGAAAACAACAGAGAACATCGAAAAAATTAGAAACACTTGGAATAGTTTTATATAGAAAAAGTTGAAAAAAAAAATGGGAAAATTAAAAACACTTGGAAAAATTAGCTGTAAATCGGAAGAAATTAGAAAAAAATGAAAAAAATTGAAAAAAAGGAAAAAACCGGAGATCAAAAAAAATTGGAAAACCTGAAAGCTTCGGAATAATTTGGAATAAATCGAAAAAAACTAAAAACAAAAAAAAAACAAAAAAAAACTAAAAAAAACTGAAAAAAAATACGTTGAAGATCGAAAAAATTGAAAAAATTGGTGTATCAGAAAAAATAGAAAAAAATTGGGAACACCTGGAAAAATTGGAAATTTTTGATATACATTTAAAAAAATTTAAAAAAAAATTGGAAAAATTATAAAAAACTGGTAAAATGTGGAAAAATTAGAAAAATCTGATACTAAATCAGAAATACTGAAAAAAAAACCGACAACATCGAAAAAATTGAAAACATTTGGAAAATTTTGGTACAAATGAAAAAGAAAAAAAAGGAAAAAATCGGAGATCGAAAAAAATTGGAAAACTTGAAAATATTGGTAAAACTTTAAATAAATCGGAATAAACCAAAAAACTTGAAAAAACTAAAAAAAAACTGAATAAATTACGTTGAAGATTGAAAAAATTGGTATTAATTAGAAAAAAAAAACAGAAAAAAATTGAAAACAATTGGAAAAAAAAACAGAAAAACCTGAAATATTGAAAAAATCAGATATAATTTGGAAAGAACTTGAAAAAATTGTAAAAATATGATAAAAACCGGAAAAAAACCTAACCAGACCAATTTTCTAACTTATTATTGCCCAAATCAATAAGATAATCTTCCAGCATAAACTCTTTCAAATTAGTCTCTAATGGATTAATAAAAACAATGATTGTTATTTAAGCCCGGTCCTGTCTACCCACGCATCGGTATCTCGAGCTGGTTCGACCACCGTTAGTGTCATCTTTCAAGTATCAATCAGAATTAATGTCAAATTTGTTTTTATACGATTACTCAGCCCAAATAACGCAACTTCTTTGGCGGGAATCAACTTTTAAGACTTGACAGACTTCACAAGAAGATTACAACCGAACAAAGTGCTTCGGAAACATGTGTCACATTTATAATTCGGTTTTTTGATTTTTTTTTTGTTGTTGTTGCGGTGTTATAGAGGATGAATTACAAATAAAGCTTAAATATCGTTATTATACAGCGTGTATGAGTTAAAACATTTCCAAGCTGACACTTATTTCTAATAAAATTATTAAATTTTTGATTGATGGTATACACTGTAGTCCGATAATGTTTGGACTCTTGATCTGAGAGTCCAAACATTCCAGCAACTTGAAACTGAAACTCTTGAGGATAAACAGTAGTACTAACAAAAAGGACTACAAGAATAAAATAAAACCCATTAAAACACCACCGATTACTAGGCATAAAATAATTACGAGCCTAAAGTCTTCAACTTTGATCGAGTCCAGATAGAACCAAAAACAATACTTACACATCTGGAATATTAAACATTATAAGATACAAAAGATCCACTTCCAATGTTGTTTTTGTAGATCTAAAACCAGCTACAAATAATAAAGGGATTTCAGTATTTACTCAACCAAAATGTAATTTTCGAAGCACCACGTCACAAAATGGATATTCCTTAGTGCGCCAGATGGACTAAATCATTTTGCCACATAAGACCATGTGTCTGTGATTATGCTACCCAAAATTACTCAAGGAAAGAAAAATTGCAGACATAAAATGTGTCCTTTGCGAGGGTGACCATCCAGCGAATTATAAGGGATGCGCAGTTTACAAGGACCAAATTTAACACCACAACAACCTAGAGTTGTTCAACCTGGAACTAGTTAACTCAAACAACAAGAACTAGACCCAAATTCAACTTTTACGTTTACCTTGCAAGCAAATGAGCTCTCTGAACTTAAGAATATGATGAAAACGCTCACTCAACATATAGAAAATGTGTTAAATCTTTTAGTCACTGTCATAACAAAACTCTCAAATTGAACAAATATCTAAACATAACAATCTGGAACACCAATTGTCTTCCACAACACGCAAGAGGAAGTAAAAACATTTATTTTTGCGATAGTATTGACGTAATGCTAACTTCAGAATGATAAACTACTACTACTTACCTAATAAACCATCCTGATTACCATCATGGCGAAATAGAAATAATAATAAAAAAACTCAATAAAACATCATGAATCACACAAATACACAAAAGATTACTTACAAGCTACAAACTTGATAATAGAAGACTTACCATAGTACACATTTTGAGAATTCCAGACTAATCAATCTTAATTACTTGACTTTGCAGAAAAATAAACTACACATGTGAACCAACATATTGGGACTGACGCTAACAATCTACCAGACCTGGCCGACTTTTGTTATGTGAAAGGGATACCAACGAGCCAATGTAGAGCAATGTCTAACCTAGAATTATCTTCAGACCAATCACCAGTTAATATATCTATAAGTACTACAATCCAACAATATAGCTTAAAAGACTCACCAACTGGAGCAAATTCTGTGAAATCATCCAAAGCAATTTAGATATAGTAGATCCTCTAAAAACTGTAGAACACCTTACCACAACCATAAATATTGCAGCATGGGAAGCCATATACGAAATTTCGAAGCAAAATAAGTCTACCACATTGTCTTTAAACATGAAAGAAAAACTTATACAAAAATGTAAATTAAGGAAAAATTGGCAAATTACAAGGTCGCCAGAAACCAAAATTCTTACTATTCGCTTTGGAAGGCTACTTAGAAAATAAAGCGACCCCAAATATTTTCCGGAAACAGTATTTCAACCTCATCGGACCGAACACATTGACAATCCACAAACTGATATTTCTGAGCTACTTGATTTACCATATCAGCTTGAATAGCTAAATCCTAAAAAATCACCCGGTTATGACTTACGGCAAAAATCTGATCTGAACTATCCAGTAAAGGACTGAAGCTATTGACCGAAGCATTTTCCAACTTTTCCAACATTTTAAAAACCCCCTGAAGAAATGACATCCTGCAGACCTATAAGCCTACTGCCTCTAATGTCTATGAGAGACTTTAGCCAATTTCAGAAGAACTCCAAATAATCCCAGGCTTCCATTTTGGTTTTAGAAGACAACACGCCACAGTTGAGCAAATTCATCGAATTGTTAAAAGAAACTGAGAAAAGTACTTTCCGTTAATTATTTTTGTATCCTAAAATCTTATCTACAAGACCGCTATTTCAGAGTAAAATTTCTAAACGAATTCTCATCCTTCCATCCCATTAGTACAGGTGTGCTTCAAGCAGTGTTGTCAAAGACCCTCTATTCGATTGGACTGAAAGAGTAACACGTTGAGGACTAAATAGCGTATCTGAGGGCTGCATTCACACAAATACATTTTTTTTATTAAAAAGAAGAACATTTATCGAAAAGAAGAAGAAATTCAATTTTTGTATGTAACTACTTCGCGTTTTATGGTGGAGGCTAACTCTATTGAAAAAGAAGAATTGAGAATCCATAATTCTTCTTTCCTAAAAGTGGCAAGTAGATAAATAATCGTAATGTCATGTCAGATCAAGACAAAAGAAAAGAAAAGTTAGATAAAAATTTTATTAGGTGGACTAGGGGACTAAAGCAGTGTTAAAAGGGCTAGATAGTCCCATCGGACAAAAATGTCCATCACTGGCCTCAAGGAAGTGTCCTTGGTCCCCTAATATTCCTAGAAAGGGTTCAAGCAAAGATGCTCAGGATCACCTCTCAAGGACCATGTTTTTTTCTTAATAATATAATTGTAAGAGATCTCAAAGTACCAACAGTTAAAGAGGAAACTCAGACAACAGTATATAAAATATTCTACGAGGCTAGAAGCTCATCCAAATCCTATCGTTATGGATCTAACACAATTAGTGCAACATCGACGCCTGAAACGTCTCTTTGCGTCGTCAAGCGATCTTTTGGCGCCTCAGTCTAGGTTTCTGATTGCCTCGGGCACTACCTTCAGTTTATAGTGTGAAGACCACTTGCTCGGGCAGCTTCAGTGAAGAAAGAAAATGCTCCAGGGGTCGTATGGCATAGACAAGAGCTTTAGCGGCCAGAAGGGTGGTCTTTACTTACCCTACTGAGTTGAGTACATGGCTATTAGCTGCTGGGATAAAACAAAAATAAGATCCAATAAATAAAACTTTTATTTATACTAAAAGTCCGGCGAAGAAGAAAAAGTTATCTTGACTTATCTCTAGAGGTCGAGAAAATGCCACTGCAACTCTGACATCGGGCTGCCACTGCAGTTAACTAATCGACTCCGGCTGCCGTATATCATAAGGTATGCGAAACAAGTACGCGAGTGACTCCATCTTTCGGCGGGAGTTTTAACTGGTACGGTTTTCCTCTCATATTTATTTAATTTAAATATTTTAATTATCACGGAAAGTAACTTTGTTACACTCTACCCAGGTGACTCTCTGTACAGGTTTTAGTGTAATTTTTGTAGACTAATACACGTTCGAACGGTTATATTTGAAATATAACTTATGTAAATACATGAATCAGTTGATAAACTATTTTCTCTATATATCTCTATACATAGTAACAGATTGTATACTATTGGATATAAAAAAAAATTGTCGGACAATTATAAAATTTTGATTAATGGTACATCCTGTAATATTAATTTGACACGAAATTTAACTTTTGATAAAAGTTTCTAAATACAATAATCTATATTAAATTAAAAAACATATATTAAAAATATACAGGATGACGTCAAAAATACGTAAATTATGACCCTTTGACTATATACAATTAATTTGACATTATAAATTTAAATCCATCCTGTACTGGTTTTAAATAACGGAAAAGAGAACAAATGCCGAAGGCGATAGAAGTTCGGATTCGCTCTACTAGGAAAATGAAGTACTTACTCCGCCATTACAAAGGCAAATAAAGTCATATCTAGATTATGTATCTATCTGGTGAGTAATTGAATTAAGTTTATTACCGTGGATAATAAGCGTTTTCCCATATTGTGAATCTATGGTACAATGCACGATTTTTGTGTATACCTGAAATATTTTAATGGCAGCTGTCATGCTATTGTTAATTAGTCTGTAGAGAAATCAAATTGCCACTACAATTAGTAATCCATCAATAAAATTAATACCCGAACAAAGATAATTTTTTACTTTTTTAATAAATCTGGTAACAGTATAAAAAATTTTTAAAACTAAGGACGACTCCTCCGAATACGAAACGTCGAATTAAAATGTAAGGGTCGCTTACTAAAATACTCGATTAATTAACTCGAAACTTTATTTAAACAATATCCGACATATGTACCCACTGGCACTGATTCTATCTGAATGGTATATATTTTCCTTTTACCTCTCAGTGGAATCTCAGACACCTAAAAATATGAACACTTATTGATTTAATATTTTATTCAAGTGGTCTGGTCCAAAGACTTTGCCTCGTCATCATTATTTCTTACAAACATTTCTTTTTGTCTAATTATTTATTATATGTAATTTTTTATTGTTTCAGAGTTTACAAAGTGCGGCGAGGAGAGCAGGAACGAGTTGCGCTAATTGCAAAACCACGACGACGACGCTATGGAGGCGCAACCAGAACGGCGAGCCTGTTTGCAACGCTTGCGGACTATACTATAAACTACATAACGTAAGTCGTTTATTAAATCACTAGACAACCATAATGCCCGCATAAGTACAAAATACGCAATAATTTTATTTTGTTTATATTTAGTGAAAAAGTAAAAAGAACGGTACACAGCTGTGTACAATAAACTTATTCTCCAATAATTACCCAATGATGTGTAAAAATACTCAAAAATGGGAAATTCCCCACAAATCGGCATCGCTGTTGATTACAAAATACCCAAAAATGGTAAATTCCCCACAAAACGGCATCACTGTTGAATTACTGACTGAGATACGCGTGCTAGCATATTATAAAGGTATATTGATTTAGTTTCAGTCAGATTCTGACACTTTGTATATAAACAATTGCTCAAAATGACCGCCGTTATGTTCAATATAAAGTTCATACCTTCTTCTTAAATTTTCTATACTGTTTGAAAATGCATTATTATTATGATCATTAAGTAGTTCTATTTCAGCTTAATTTTTCTCCCTAATTATTGCAATACTGGTATATTAGAATTGAAATTAACTTTTTCTTTTAAATATCACCATAAAAAGCCATCTAAAGGCGTTAGATCATGACTATTTGGCGGCCACCGAATCATTCCAGCATTTTTTTTTGATCCTGTCGATTGCCACTGGCAGTGTAGGACTCAGGGACTCCATGAGCCCTGCCTACTGCACCAAATCTCACCTCTTCCACTCAGCTCCCGGAACTGCCCGATGGGCATTGCGTCAGGAGTGACTTGCGCCTCAAACATTGGTCCTTCTACTGCTCAATTCGTTCTTAAGCTTCTTTTCTTTTTAACACTGACGTTACAAATTTCACATGTCTTCTTGGATCCTCCCAATTCTATACAGATATGACTGGAAGCAACCGTGCCCGTTTAGGAACTAGGTCATGTGAAAACCCATTGTTTTGTGCCTGCATTTCAACTATGTCTGGATATTCGGGATGACCCTTTTTGTCCATTGGCCTACGTTATCCAGTTGTCCACCTTTCGTTTTACCTCCTGATTTTTTCGTCGCGCTCCCTTCTCTTGGACTCTACCGGTTAGTGGGGGGCCAGCACTGTGCATGTCGTCCCCGTTCCTCGACCAGTAAGTCGATTGGGGGAGTCTCGCCGATGACCGATAGTGCCCCCCTGAGACAGTTTTGTAGGCTCTTGTAATTCTTAGTAGCATGTGCCTTTCAGTGGATAGCAACATTTTTCTGTACTTTTGGAGACGAACAGCCCCGACCCAAATAGGAGCCGCGTACAGAGTTGTTGAGGAGCCCACCCAAGCCAACAACTTCCTTTTTTCCGAACCTGGTCTACTTACATTTGCCAGTAGTCTCTATAGGCCTGTAGACTACTTGCGGGCTTTTTCGCAGGTTTTTTTTTAACATGTTGGTTAAAAAGTAGCTTGTCATCTAACCAGACTCCAAGATATTTCAATGCTTTTTTGGGTTTCACCTTGACCCCATCATAAAGGAAGTTAATGCCATCCCTCCTTCTCTTCCATTTTAGGAATATGGCCTCCTTCTTTTGAGGAGCTGCCTCCAAACCAGTTAACTGCTTCCAATGCCTCGTTTCCTCTTGCCACCAAGTCCTTTGGGTCGTCTGCTCAGGCAATCACGGCTAGTTCGTTTGCGAATGCTAAGGTCACGCAGCCGAGCGGTAGGTCGTTTTCAAGAATACCATTGTATAAGATGTTCCAGAGCAACGGCCCCAGGACTTAAATTAACTTTTTTTTAAGTAGCACCATAAAAAGCCACCGAATCGTTATTATCTACGTGTTCTCGCACTTCTGTTACATTTTGCGGAGTTGCAGCTTCTTCTTGCAAGATCAAGCGTAGAAATTGCTTAAGTATATATAAAAGTGGCGCTGGATCAAAAGAGCGCATAGACAAAAATAAAAGTCGAAATAGGGAATCATTCCATCTACCACCTGTCTCATCGGACAGAGCCTCAGTCAAAAGCACGCTATAATTTGCGTTTGTCCCAGTACCGGTTTGTGAGGTAAGTTCCGGTAGAAGGGGCGGCTTTCAGATTGGTTCGGACGGGGCATGCTACATGATCCAATCAAAGTCATTTAAGTGTTAACTCTCGTGGTGACGACTTTTTGGCTGTCCTCGCTTAATAAAAATTGGTATCTTCCTTTTTGCAAAAAAATTCGAATTTCTGAGAAATGGTGTCTGTATGTTGTCCGCGTGTCTGATATTTGTCTGTAAGTCAGTTTTGGCTGCCTCCTTGAATTTTTGCCATCTCTTCCATGCGTCTTTGGAATATTTGTTGTTGAAATTGCAGCATCATCGTTTGGATGTTCGTAGGTTATTCTTTTTGTCCTTTTACTGTAGCTGACTCCAGGGGTAGTCAGTTATGATGGTTTTCTTCCTAGTTGTTGTGTCCTTTGAGGTGCTTTTGGCACCTTTGGGCATTCCCTGTAGTTGGCTAGATGTTCTCCTTGGCAGTTTGCACACGTCGGTTTCTCTTCTTTTGTCTTTTTGCATTCATATGAGCGGTGATTTTCGCCGCATATGACGCATTTTGTCGTGCTGTGGCATGTTGATTAACCGTGGTGAAATTCGATAGCATTTTTTGTCTGTTGATCTTCAATGGTGACCTTCATGTCCAGCAGATATCTGATCGCCTTATAATCGTATTTGTCTTCTTTGGTAATGTCCACTAGTAATAGTGGCAACATCTCACGTTTTCCGCATCTGATTTTCATTTGGCTTACCTTAAGAGGTTCCAAGCAGATTTCCATTAAGTCGTTCTTCACTTTTTCTTCCGTGAATGTCTTGATCAGTCCTTTTATGACAATTCTGGTAGATTTCTCCTCTTGATCTGGGATTTTGACTGTAAATATTTTGCAAGCTTTCTGTAATCCATTGGACATGTGGTGTTAATCTCTTGCTATACTGTGTCGTAAATCTCGATTTTAGATCTTTTATGTCGTATATTATTTTAACCCAGTTGCCAGTTGATTCCAACACTATCGGTGGCGGTTTTGGTCCTTTTTCTTGAAATTCATCTGTAGGAGATATACAGGTTGGCATTTTGGCTGCCGCTTTGGCAGTTACTTTTTTTCTGAATCACGGCTCGTGCTTTTAGTTGGTTTAACTATCGTCTCCGTTTCCATTTTATTGTCGGTGTCTGAGTCTTCTTTTTTATTTTTTCTGTTATGTTTTTCTTGGTCTTTTGTCTTTTTATTTTAGGGGGGTTCTTCTCCATTGCTATTGAAAGTTTCCACAATTTTCTTCTTCTTTAAACGTTGGTTTTTCTCCTTAAGCTTTTCTAGCTCTGTCAATATTAGGTCTAATTTTTGCATTAAGCTGTCATTTTGGGCGCTTAGCTTTGCATTTTCTTTTATCGGGCCATATTCGCTTTTTGCCTGTTCTATTATGTTGTCGGATTTTGTAATTATCTCGTGTTTGTCGTTATATTCCTTCTCAGCTTGCAGTCGTAATTTTTTGAGGCTTTTCGTATCGTCTTCCAGGTCAATTTCGTCCTCTGGGGTAACGAACATGTCCTGTTCGACCACCGTCCTCTCCTTTTTTTTCTTTGGCGTCCTGTAGGGGTAAAAATAAATCTTTTTTATTTTTATCAGTAATTAGTACTAAAAAGTACTAAAAACGGTTTTTTTGCGCTGTTTTTGTTCTCTCTGTAACGTCGTCTCTTCGCTTGGGATGTAGCGATCTTCAGCCGGCAAACGATAAGAGCTATTAGCTAAGCGGACAACGGCATTAGATTCAGCATGGTCTGAAACCTTTACAATTGAAAAAAAAAATATGACCTTTGACCTTCAGGCATCACGTGACCTTGTTACTTTTAAAACTGTATGCTCTGTAACAAAAAAGTTTTTTTAGAAAGATTCCGCATGTAATTTCCGGTTCGGAAACTTGAATTATTTAAAAATCTATATATACTTCGTGTTTTTTTTTGATATTCTGAGGGGGGGTAATTACTACCTTTACCCCCCATATGTACTGCTAAAAAACGTTATCAAAAGTACGCAAACTTTGATCACCCTGTATAAATTTTATTCTTATGCTACCAAAAAGTTAAGATAGGGACATGTAAGCCAATTTATAAACATGCTGTGCGGGGTTCTTTACACAAATAAGAAAAAAAATTAAAAAATTGTATAAATAAATTTTGCCATTGTTGCCAAATTGACCAAAAAAAAACGCCCCATTTTTATAGTTTCGAAAATTATAAATCATACCAAAAAATACTATTTTTCGTCAAATTATTTAATAATATCCAAATAATTTTAGCTACACATAATCAAAGAATAAAAATAGCCAGACATTAGCATGTCTGCTAACATAAATTTTTAACCTAACAAATAACACGTTTAACATAAAGACATAATTGTAAAAAAAAATTGTAAAGAATCGATTCTTTGTTGGTTCTAAAATTCAATAACGCGCAATCTAAGTAGGTCAAATGTCACAAAAACGCCGCGCTTGTAAGTGATGCGATCGCGGTTTTTTTTGAGTCACCATCTGATCGCGGTCGCAGAAAGAAAAACCCTGAATAAATCGTCAATTATTAGACAGACAGCTCGGATGATTTTTAACGAACGTTAACCGGCAACAGCCGGTATAGTACGTGACTTTTTAAAAATTATACACGGAGAAACGTGGCTCTTATTTTATTGCAAAAACGGTTCAAGAACACACTTTGCGAAAAAATGCTAGAAGTAGTTAGAACTATGTTCGTACGGGAATGGAAGTGACCTGTCAAACTTTTCAAAATGGAGGGAAATTGAAAAGGGCTGCGCAACAGGATGCTCCGCGTTGGAGGGGCTGCGCAGCGTTCCTTTAAATTGTCATCATATTTAAGGCTCTTTCAGTAACTTTCTCGTGGGTACCAGGTCATAAAGGTATCGTTAACGAAAAGGCTGACGAGATCGCAAGAAGCGGATCGTTAAGCCCAATAATTGGTCCAAAATACCCGGATTACTACACGGGAAAAAGTTTATAAAAGAACAGTCCAAGAACGTAACTGAAGAACTGCTTTCAATGAGTAGGAATCAACTACGAATTACTACAGGGCTCCTCAAGGGACACCATCCCACTAGAGAGAGAAAATGGGCCGACTACTGCAAACAGCCATTAAAGAACCTGTACAAACTAGTACAGGGAGCAACATAGAATGGACTAGGGAAAAAAGTGTCAACGGAGCTCAAACGGAGCTCACTGGTATCCTAATAACAGCTAAAGAAATCACCAGAAATAACTCATCTATACAAAAATCAGATAAACACTACTGACCCTAGACAGGCCACGAATTTGTTCAGGGCGAGACTAGAATGTCACCAAACATTGGTCGAAGCATCCATCAACAATGTGGTAACCTTAAGATGGATCAAATGCCATGTCACATTAAAATGTAACCATTTAGCTGACCCATTGATCCAAGATGGCAGCCAACCAAAAACTATTTGGACCTGGCTTTTTCATTGAACTAACGGCATCGGTCCCTTATAAAATTCAATAAAAGATGTGATGAAACCAGAAGCTACAGAGTTGCTATCCTCTTGGCTTTTTAACAGGCATTCTAATTGGCCACTGTCCAGTACGAAAACACCTCAACAACATGGAGCTGCCAGACTCCGCACTCTTGAAGGGATGTGAACAAGAAGTCGAGACATTCGAGCACATCCTCTATCATTGCCTGACACTCTCGTCAATTAGGTCAAAATTGTATTAGGCGAGTATTGGCTAACATTGCAACAGAGGCAACGTTGTCAACTATATAAAAAATTGAGATTAATCACTAAAACTGATGATCTAATATATTTTGTAGATGATTTAAATTTTTCTTAGTGTATATATAACGTGACATTGTCGGCAGCGCGTTTCTTATGATGCCCAACAAGCAGTCCAGTGACCGACGCGTTTAATACACAGAATATGTTATTAGTGGTCTCAAGGCACAATAAGAAGCATTTTAGGGACTAATTGGTACTATTCGCCGCTTTCTTTTAATTCACCAACGGCTGGGAATGCGTCCGAAGGTGTTCGCACACATAGCAGGAATCCCGGGTCTCTAATTAACGAATAACAAGTGTCTCGCATTCCTGCAGTAAGTGTGCCTGTTAAAGGTTTTATTTCTACTGCGAAGACTAAAGCGTTACAGATGGAATTCATACACAAGGGAACATATCGGTTTATGGGCAATTATTTCGACATTAATTTCATTTAAGTTTTTTATGCTCCGCATCGCTATTTACAGAGTGTTTAAGTTAATTCTAATTAATAATAAAAGCAGATCAATAATCATAATAAAAATTATTAAGAGACCGAAAACAATAAATTTTTGTACACTAAAGTTCAAAAACAACAAAAACTAAATAAAAGAAATAAGATCAGTGACTGTATAGTTATTCCTCTTTCTCCGGTAAACTTGCACATAGCATTCCACCGGAGCATTGGTAGTGCGATTGTTGATCATAATGACATGTTCCAGTGACTATGTAGTATGTCGAGTGCCTGGAGCCGGACTTCGGCCACTATATCATATACCGGTCCCCACGCCCATTTTAAACAACGTCGTTACCCAACAACAATAACAATTTGTTACGGGAATAGAGCGCGCCACGTAATAAGCCGAACACATCGGGTCAGATTCTGATGATGATAATATCTCGATGCGAACGAGTGTTCACTCATATCGATGGAAGAATGATGATGGTCCGGAATAGAAATTGTGGAAAATAGAACTTTCAAAATTATATCCAAAATTAAAAAAAAAAAACTAAATAAAGGTTTTTAAAATTTTAAAAAATAACAGATTTTAAAAACATTCTGAAAATTATGATGGCTATTAACCTAACTTTTATTGTTTTTTTTTTTTGTGGAGAAATTCTTTGACTCTTTCGGTCTACTCACTAAAACACCACTGCGTCTCTCCAGGGTACTAGGGTCATTCTGTTTGGCTCTTTCTAGAACTTCATTACCTGGCGTATAAAGTTGTATATAGCTTCCCATTTTTTCTTTCCCCTTAACATTTGGTCCACGATGTTGCCGGCAGTTAATCTCTGACCTACACGGTTTTCGACTTCCGTTATTTTTCGATGCCCACGGGGCATTACAGCACTATGTGCTCCAGAGTATCGTTTCTATCGTCGCGTCTTCCGTGTAGGTATCATTGCCTGATAAGAATTGTGTTAAGTAGAAATTCATGTTCCTATGTTCACACTCCACCCATTTTTTAAGGTCTTTTATTAAGATTTTTGTCCAGGTGCCCTTTTCTCTATCTTTCTCCTCCACTCTTCATCCCATTCATCCATCATTTTCTTTTTCTCCTGCTTGTAGGCTTTCGTTGTTTGGTCATCCGCTCGTTCATATAGCCTGCTCCTTTCTTTGGCCAATAGATGGATAGACTCTTGCTATCGCCTGATCTGTCAGTGTTGACACCGATATACCTAACTTCACCTGACCTGTTTGAAACAACATGACATCTGCTTAGTTAGTCCTATAGCATACCAAATCTTAGATAGATCCGTTCAGGACATTACGTTGGTCAGGATTGTCATATATCTGCGTCCCGCAACAACCTGCTCTTCCTCTAATTCTTCATGATTGAGAGTCTGTCCCTATTCTAATTTCTACTGTTTAACGTCATCCAAATAATGAGGTCCTGAAGGTGTTGTGATTTCTTTCCTCAGTCCACCTTGGGCAGACGAAGAAAGTAACATCATCTGTACAAATCTTCCTGATTTAATCACTGAAGCTGCCATGTCCACTTTAAAATTGAGTACAGAAGTAATGTGTTCTCGCAGATATACAGTTTATCCATGTGTTGATTTTTAGGGATAAGTCGTTTAGTTCATTGACCCACTTCCGCCAAACTATTTCGGCTCTCCTGCCATTTCCTAGTCGTCTCCATTTTCTCTCTAGTCTTGTTTGCCTCTGTAATTTTATCTACCCGATATAGCCTACCTCTCTATATTGGTGAGATCCCGCAGATCACCGCTAGCGTTTCAGTAGACATACTCCTTTGGGTATAAAGAAGCATAGTCCCTTATGTATTTATACAGAGGACTGACCCTCAAATTGTTATAGAATTATTAACGATACCACCCGGATAGAATTTCCCTCTTGGATAAGCTAAGATCACCCAGATTGGGAAGAATCCTGCACTTTGCTTTTCCGCAAGCCTTTCTGACATTTTCGTTGGAAGTTTGTCATCGATCCAAATCCCTAAATAATTAACGTATTTACTTGGGTTAATGATGGTATCCCCATGCGAAAAGCGATGTTTTCCCTTTTCCTTGGAACCCTTAAGATTATATACTCTGTCTTTGCTGGAGCAACCTTAAGCCCTTGCTTATGTAGCCAGTAGATGATTTCCTTTATAGCAAAGTTGGTTTCATGTATGAGATCTTTTGTACTATTCGCTCTACTATCTCCAAGCGTAAGGAGAGGGTTTCCCTATTCCTTGAGCCCTTGGAATTATACCCTTTGTCTTTGCTGGGGCAATTTTCAGTACTTGCTTATGCACTTAGTAGATGATTTCCTCCATGGCAAATAAGGTTTTATGTATGAGTTGTTCTGTACTATTCGCCCTATTCGCGGAAAGCGATGTTTTTTCTTTTCCTTGGTCCTCTTATCTCCGTATCAGGCTACCGACTGCTCAGCCGGACGTCTACGGCTGGGCTATCGATCAATCAGAACAAAACTGTTCACGATCACGACTGCACACGGAAAAATAAATTTCTTATATACTCAAAGCGACGCAATAAATAATTAATCCTTTTTCTCTTTATTTTTCTTATGTTCCTCTAGAAAAAGCTTAAGCGAATATCTTACAACGATGTAAATTAAAATAATACACTTACTCGGAATATCGTGTTGACATATTGAGACAGCTTGGATACGTTGTAGGAGGAGCCAGTCGTTGCGGCATTTACAGTGTGATTGGGAATAGCCGTAGCCTTAGCAGCGTCCGTAGCCTTCGACAGCTGAGCAGCCAGCCGGTTGTCTGATACTGGCATTAGGATTATACTTTGCTGTGGCATTCTCCAACCTTTGCATATGCAGACATTAGATAATTTCATCTATAGCAAAGTTGGTTTTATGTATGAGGTCTTCTGTACTATTCGCCATACTATGCTCCATGCGAAAGGCGATATTATCAATTTTCCTTTAACCCCCTTAGGAAAATGCTGGGAAAATCTCTAGTCCTTGCCTATGCAGCAAGTAGATGATTTCCTTCATACAAAGTTGATTTCATGTATGAAATCTTCTGTACTATTCGCCCTACCATCCCCCATGGGTAAGGCGATGTTTTCCGTTTTCCTTGGACCCTTTAGGATTATATTCTTTGTCTTTGCTGGAGAAATCTCCAGTCCTTGCTTATGCAGTCAGCAGGGCTCCGTTCAGATTTACGTCCAGAGTGCACACCGAACGTCAAATCTCGTTCGGATTTAGAGGGCGTTTTGTCCGAGTGTACATACTTTTGGGTTCATATTTATCGTCCAGACGACAACTTTTCATCCCAGTGAATACTTGGAGAAAATTGATCCGACATGCGCAGTTTGAGCACAAGTCAATGTTTTTAAATGGAATGAACGTCTTTCTAACCTCACAAATATCATAAAATTGGCAGTTGCCTTATTAAATAAATAAATGAAATAAATTAAAATCTGATTAAAATTGATTCAGACTCTACCAAAATTTTATTATCTTGTTCAAGATTATGAAAACAATTTAATAAGAAACAAAAAATAATTTGTTATTATTACAAAGGTAGGTGAGATTATGTAAACTTGATTTTCATAAGCTGGACGTATTAATCGAAAATTTTCTCTAAATTCCATTGTGGTGAAGTTAGAGATGGTCTGAATGAAATTTTCCGCTCTTGATTACTTCTATTTATCCTGTTTCTCATTCTATATATTTGCAATCTCTTACAATTTCTTCTTCATTAGAACTTAATTTCGAAAATAAATAATAGCTTAAATAATCACGCCCCAGTCGTTCATATTTACAAAACAATTCCTATAAGACGTCACAACATCCTGGGTGTAAAACGCACTTTAAATCTGAACGCAGCCCGGATGATTTCCTTTATGGCAAAGTTGGATTTATGCATGACGTCTTCTGTACTATTCGCACTATTATGCTTCATGCGGATGGCAATGTTTTCGTTTTCCATGGGCCTTCCGTCCATCTTTGCTGGAGCAAATTCCAACCCTTGCTTATACAGCCATTCGATGGTGTCCCCTATGGCAAAGATGATTTCATGTATGAGGTCTTTTGTACTATTCGCCCTACTATGCTCCATGCGTAAGGCGATGTTTTCCGTTTCCCTTGGACCTTTTAGGATCATATCCTTCGTCGTTGCTGGGACAATTTCCAGTGCTTGCTTATGTAGCCAGTAAATGATTTTCTCTATAGCAAAGTTGATTTCATGTATGAGGTCTTCTGTACTATTCCCCCTACTATCCCCCATGCGAAATTCGATTTTTTCCCTTTTCCTTGGGTCCGTTAGGATTATACTTCTTGCTGTGGCAATCTCCAACCCTTGCTTATGCAGCCAGTAGATGATTTCCCCTATGTTATATATGAGTTCTTCTGTTCTATTCATTCTACTTATTAGGACAAAGTCATCTGTATAGACGATTTTCACTGAACTCTCAGGGAGTCTCAAGTTCAGAATGCCGTTATACATCACATTTAATGGAACCTATTGTGTCAAATCTATCGTTCTTTAGAATTCGCTCCCACTTGGCAGTATTGAAGGCACTCTGGTCTGAGGGAGACGATTCCCCAGACTTTGTTGACAAGGATGTCACCCGTTCGATTGTCAATATCGTGGATCTACCTTCCCTGTAGCCGAATTGATTATCGGATTATAGTACCTCGAGGGTAATTTTATATTTGTTCCAAGTTGCAGGTAGGACTTGTCTGAACAAAATATCATTCATGATATTCAATATTAGACTTGGGACTTCCAGAGTAGCAACCTTCAAGCTCTCTGGTTATCTCTCATCTGGTCCAGGAGCTTTCACCGATTTTAGCTTAGCAATAGCTGTTGCCAGTTCTATATGACTGAAGCACATGGAATCGTCGCAAATATAACTTAACTTAACCTAATTTTAACCTAACCTACATATATATAATACTTCTATATCGCCAGCTTGAGAGAGAAGTGGGTCGCCGATAGTAGAGTGTAGACGATCGTTTCTGTCTCACGCAGTCTCGGATAGGCATAGGCGTCACAGCTGTAACTTTCCTTTTCTCTACGTTCCTTTTCCACCACGGGACACGACGCCAATGCAATTTATATATATATGGGCATGCGCGTTGGCACCCAATTCCGATCTTGCATCTCCTTCTGTCGGAACGCTTTGTTTCTACAGGCAAAGATAGGACGTTGGCAATATAGGAGTATTACATATATGCTAACCTATTATTAATTTTAATAAAAGCGCAAACCCAAACATTAAATTATCAATTTTATCTTTTGTTTTATTAACATTTATATTATTGTTAATAAATCTCATTCCGGTCCTGTATAAATATAAATAAAAAAGTGAAACGTTGCCAGATGTAAATTTGTGATAGATCGGATTTGGACTAATCAACAGATTACAGTTAACTAGATTGTCATTAGATCGTATGAACTGATACTTTTAACGCCCAGCGATTATGATTGTTCATCTCGGGTTTTATTTTTTCTTATCAAGATCTAGAAGCCTCGCTTGGTACTTTATTCGTGAACCTGTTCAGTTTATAGTTAATCGGAGCTTTTACATTTATTTGAACGAGAAAATTTATTTTTATTTTAGGATTTTTAATTTTTTAAATGAATCAGTATGAAGGATCTAAAGTAAATTAGACACTTCTGTTGTGTGGGTTCGAAGTTGACAGATTTACAAATTACGAAAGTATTTTCAGACGGCGCACTACTACATTATTAATTATGTTCTTAATATTAAAAGTGTCGTGTTTCAATTAATGCTCTGTAATAATTTTGAGGTTAGGATTTATCTGTATCTTGGCACGTAAACGGGGGAAGTGACAAGATTACGATAAAGTGTCGTTTGATAAATATTCAACATTTAAATTTATTACAGAGGCCAAAAATTCTAAAAGAGAATTTTAAAGCGGCATTGCCAAATTTTCCTAAATCTGGGTATATTTTTATGACAAAAATAGATGATTGTGGCCCACAATTAACTATCAATATGAAGCTTAAAACAATCTCATTATATCACTCAAGTCATGTAATTAATCATATTGAAGGTACTTCTCGTTTTACTAAAGGTCGAAATAAATTACCTTTAAGGATTTATTTAGAAAACTTCCTTTTATTGTAGAAAAGTGCAATTTTGGCCTAATCTCCGGATTACTAACGAAATCCGGTCATAAAATAAAGTCAATGATCAGGAACAACTAACGGCAACAGCCACCCTTGGCGATTACAAAGTATTTCGGGAATAGGCGACAGGAAGGACGATTTAGTCCTTGTTCCGGGCAAATGCATTGTCAGCAACTTACGCTTTATCTTATTCAAGAAAAAAAATAGGCTCTAAGATTTGATTTATTTTTTTTTTAAATATTCAATTGTCTCTTAATAAAAGCAAAGCAAAAATGAAAAAATAAAAACATGTGACGTTGTTTAAGAATGCTAGAATCTATTATTATGGATTCCAAGTTGGTGTGTAAAATTTCAGCTCAATTGAATGACGACAAGTGCGTCAATATTTAGTTTCAAAATTTGTCTACAAGAATTCAAGACCAGTGGTGAAGTTAGTATAATGGATTTAAATATGAAACTTTGTATTAAAATTTTGAGTATGTCAAAATGTATTATTATCGATATTGAATGGGTGTGCAAACTTTCAGCTAAATTGGATGACGCGAAGTGTGTTAATTTTCACTTTACACAAGAATTCAAGACCGGCACTGAAGGTAATATATAAATAATTTTAATAAGAAACATTGTATTCAAATTTTAAATATATAAGAATGTATTATTATCGATATTAAGTTGGTGTGCAAAATTTCAGCTCAATTGGATAACAAGAAGTGTGTTAAATTTCACTTTCAATATTTGGCCACAGGAAGTCAAGACCGGCACTGAAAATAATGTAAAAGATTTTAATACAAAACATTGTATTAACATTTTGAATATGTAAGAATGTATTATTATTGATATCAAGTTGCTGTGCAAAATTTCAGTTCAATTGGATAACAGGAAGTCTGTTAACATTCACTTTCAAGATTTGTCCACAAGAATTCAAGACCGGCGCTGAAGTTGACGTAAAAGATTTTAATACGAAACGTTGTATTAAAATCTTTAATATGTAAGAATGTATTATTATCGCTATCAATTGCGTCAATTTTTACTTTCAAGATTTGTCCACAAGAATTAAAGAGCGGCGCTGAAGTTAATATAAAAATTTAAATACGAGACGTATTAACATTTTAATTAGGTAAGAATATATTATCATTGATATTAAGTTGGTGTGCAAAATTTCAGCTCAATTGAATAACTTATTTTTTTATATCTTGTCCTTTTTATTTTTCTATATTTCATGTTTTTTTTTCATTCATTTTCTTCATTAATCCACCTAAAATCTCTATCATTGTCTTTTCTACTCTTCTGATTGTCTTTTCTTTATTTTTTGTTATTGTAAACATTTTTGTGCTGGGTAAATGCCCTTCTAAATTTTCTCAAGCTACCCATATTTCAACACGAGTAGCCTATACCATAATTTTCAATTCCTATTACCACTCGTAACCGACTACTTGATTTATACTGATTAGAAATGGAGCCCGAAGGTCTAAACTACCCGTTAATTGCCGAATGACTGATTCTCTAATACATTGGCGTAGCCAATGGAAGATTTTAAACATTATATACAAATTAGAAAAAATAATGTAGCGCTACTGAACTCAGTTCTTCGCCTTGTTAAATCTCGAAAAACAAAGATAGAAACTAATAGCCTTAATCCTGAGAATATCGTGGAAAAAATTGATCGATAAATCAGTCAATATTTTCGGTAGCTGCATTTTTGTTTCTAAAATTAACTCGGGAATTAGATTTTTTGATTTATCGTAACTGTCATTAGTTGAAAAAGAAACGTACCATTATTATTATTATTTTTTTTATAACCTGCCCACACACAAACAAGAAATAATTATTTTTTTAAACTACTCTGTATATATTGTGTATGTCGCGATTCATCACATTTCTCAAAAAAGCAAACTTTACGACAAACACGCCGTTTGAATTTTAATGTTTTAATTTTTTATTTACAACATTTCTTTGAAGTAAGTGTGCATATTATTTGTGTTATTAGTCAAGCATTGAAATATTTAACAATGAAAATACATAAAAGCCGCTTGTGCGTTAGCAGTAATAAAAAAATACGTGGTCAATGTATCAATTAATCGAAATGTGCATATGCTTTCAGTAACATCCTATACATTATAATATTTTGTAAATACAACAAAATTAAAGTCAACCAATATCATTATTTATTCAAATAACCCCTTTAAACTGAAATTTTGCACACCAATTTAATAAATATTCTTACATACTTCAAATTTTAACCCTTAATTAATTTCACCGCAGATCTTCAATTCTTGTGGACAATATTAAAATTGAAAATTAACGCACTTCTCGTTATCACATTGAGCTGAAATTTTGCACACCAACTTAATATCAATAATAATACATTCTTATATACTTAAAATTGTATTACAAAGTTTCGAATTAAAATCCTTTATATTAACTTCATCGTCGGTCTTGAATTTTTGTGGACAAATATTGAAACTAAAAATTAACACACTTCCTGTCATCCAATCGAGCTGAAATTTTGCACACCAACTTAATATCGATAATAATACATTAGTATATACTTAAAATTGTATTACAACGTTTCGAATTTAAATCCTTTATATTAACTTCATCGTCGGTCTTGAATTTTTGTGGACAAATATTGAAACTAAAAATTAACACACTTCCAGTCATCCAATCGAGCTGAAATTTTGCACACCAACTTAATATCGATAATAATACATTAGTATATACTTAAAATTGTATTACAACGTTTCGAATTTAAATCCTTTATATTAACTTCATCGTCGGTCTTGAATTTTTGTGGACAAATATTGAAACTAAAAATTAACACACTTCCAGTCATCCAATCGAGCTGAAATTTTGCACACCAACTTAATATCGATAATAATACATTAGTATATACTTAAAATTGTATTACAACGTTTCAAATTTAAATTATTTATATTAACTTCATCGTCGGTCTTGAATTTTTGTGGACAAATATTGAAACTAAAAATTAACACACTTCCAGTCATCCAATCGAGCTGAAATTTTGCACACCAACTTAATATTGATAATAATACATTAGTATATACTTAAAATTGTATTACAAGGTTTCGAATTTAAATTATTTATATTAACTTCATCGTCGGTCTTGAATTTTTGTGGACAAATATTGAAACTAAAATTTAACACACTTCCTGTCATCCAATCGAGCTGAAATTTTGCACACCAACTTAATATCGATAATAATACATTAGTATATACTTAAAATTGTATTACAAGGTTTCGAATTTAAATCCTTTATATTAACTTGATCGTCGGTCTTGAATTTTTGTGGACAAATATTGAAACTAAAATTTAACACACTTCCTGTCATCCAATCGAGCTGAAATTTTGCACACCAACTTAATATCGATAATAATACATTAGTATATACTTAAAATTGTATTACAAGGTTTCGAATTTAAATTATTTATATTAACTTCATCGTCGGTCTTGAATTTTTGTGGACAAATATTGAAACTAAAATTTAACACACTTCCTGTAATCCAATCGAGCTGAAATTTTGCACACCAACTTAATATGGATAATAATACATTAGTATATACTTAAAATTGTATTACAAGGTTTCGAATTTAAATTATTTATATTAACTTCATCGTCGGTTTTGGATTCTTGTGGACAAATATTGAAACTAAAAATTAACACACTTCCAGTCATCCAATCGAGCTGAAATTTTGCACACCAACTATATATCGATGTTACATTCTTTTATACTTTAATAATACGTTTCGTATTTGAACGGTGCCCTCAGTCACTTAATAAGTTAACTAAATATTTTTATATTTTTTTTATTCAAAAATTGCATAACATCCTGTATAATATTTGATTCGTTTTATAGCTTAGACTTGCAGGATGCGTGCAAAAATAATAACTGCATTAATAAAACAGACTGGTGGGAATTGCATTAGTAATGTAATCGCTTTTTATTATTATATTGTTAATGGTCTCTTTCATGTTTGTGATTAATTAAGGAATACGAAGTCATGTTACTTCCCGGCTTCTAAAATGTCGAAACGTTTTACTTAAAAACAAACGATAAGTATATATAAATCTAATCAAGTCTAATTAATCGCAGTGCATGTTAATTTCTTTGTATTTGATTAAATTACTGGAAAATGGATTTTTCTGGGTTATAAGTTCTTATATTGTTTCCATTTTAAAATAGAATATTTAATCTTGATTTTTGCTATATCCATAAAATTATAAATACAGATCAGTATTTTAAATATTTAATCCATTTTAGCAACTCTATAGTAACTTTTGGTGATTTTAAGTAATTTCCCAAAAATTCTATGGCAATTTCGACAATACAAAACAATTTCGTAGCATTTTTTGATAATTTTTAAACAAATCTGTAACGACTTTTATCAATCTTTGTATATTTGGAACAATTATAGCAACTTTTAGTTATTCTAAGCAACTTCTTATAATTCTATAACAATTTTTGTCTAATTTAAGCAATTCAGCAACTTTTGGTAATTTAAAATAATTTCTAATAAATCTATAGAAATTTTTTTTTGAAGCAATTATAAGCGATTTTTGGTAATTTTAAGTAATTTTTAATAAGTCTGTAGCAATTTGTGGCTAATTTAAGAAATTCTAAAGCAACTTTTGGTAATGTGTTAACAATTTCTAATAAATTTATAGCAATTTTTTGTTGAAGCAATTGTAAGCGATTTTTGGTAATTTTAGGTAATTTTTAATAAGTCTATAACAATTTTTGGCTAATTTAAGAAATGCGAAAGCAACTTTTGGTAATTTTAAGTAATTTTAATAATTTCTGTAGCGATTTTAGGCTAATATAAGCACTTCTAAAGCATATATTGGTAATTAAACCAATTTTTAATAATTCTTGTACCAATTTAGACAAAAAAAAAAATTGTATCACTTTTTGTTTATTTTTAAATAATTGTAGACCATTTTTATAAACAAAAATTAACATTATCATAAACTATAAAGAAATAAAAACGCCTTTCAACAAACCCAAGAAACCGTATATCCTTCGCCGTATAAACTAACTGCAATTGTGTTAAGATATACGAGGACTTTCAAATAATATCCATGTTCAACATCCTTAAATACACCCCATGAATCTGAGACTATTGTGATATAAAAGTATCATTTTGGGTACCATTCAACTGAAGTTGTCTTCACTTTGGCGGATACTTTTAATGACAGGGTAAAGAACCGACGACCATTAATATATATTTTTTTTGTACCTTTCTAGGGCACTAAGAAATAAGGACTAGTTTGGTTAATGTATTAAAGTAATTTTCCGGTAAAGGAAGTTTGTCGAGTATGAAAATGTTTAAATTTAAAGCAATTATTATTTAGTGAAAGGTCTTTTATCTAAATAACTGAATCATGAGATAAAAGTAACACTTAAAAATTGGTTAAATGCTGAAAATTGCTATAACTTAACTTAATAAAAATCGCTATAATTTAATTTGGAAAATATGTAATGCCCCTTACTATGCTGTTATCAATTTTCTTCTAAATCTGATTGATGAAAAATTTTTAAGCTTGTTTTTTTCTTCGATTTTAATGAAAATTGGTGTAGTGATAAAGAAAGATAATTAGAATTCAGGGAAGCCATTTGGAATATACTTCAGGGGCCACCTGCTAAAACCTCCTCGACAATATTATCCTGGGATTGTTGATTTTCGTCAAACCCTTTTTTGTCAGGGTTACTATGGAGAGGTGTTGTTCTTAAATTACTTAAGATATTTTACTTTATTTTATTGAAACTTACGAGCCTCCCGAGAGGGGGAGGTTCAAAGGGGCGTTCTCCTATCGATATTTTTTACAATTCTTTTTCGTTTGTTACAGGTAAACAGGCCGTTGACGATGAAAAAAGAAGGCATCCAAACGCGAAATCGCAAGCTATCGTCGAAGAGCAAAAAGAAAAAAAGCGGCGCTTCGTGTCTATCCCTAAACATGATGGGAGACATGATGAAACCCCTGGACGGCAGTAAAGGAGGATTCGGAGGTGGTTTCGGGGCAGGTATGGGCGGCGGGCATCCTCATCTTAATGCGGCTCTTCATCCGCACCACGCCATGAGTCATTGGTACCAGCATCAACATACACAAGGATTCGTTTCGGGTCCACCGCCACCTGCGCCGCCACCGGCAGCTTCGTATCACCATCATATGAGTTCGTTGAGCGCCGCCGCTGGATTAGGACTGACATCAAATGGAATGGTAAGTCGATAATACAATATTATAATTCAAATAAAATAAATTACCTGCTTATTATAGGTTTTGCAAATTCACAAGATTAAAAATATTTTAAATTGAAGAAGAGAAAAAAAATAAATTACGAATTGTGAATATGCAAAAATAAGTATCTAATTTCTTTTATTTCTTATTAATTTTATTTAAATTATTTTCGTTTAAGGTTATAATGATTTTTATTGTTTCAACTTTGGATACTTTTTACTATGTGAATTTGCAAAAGCTGTGAAGCAGGTAGTTTTTTTAATATTTTTATAATAAAAATCAGTAACATAAAATAGAAAGAAATAAAAGGAAAAATTTCTAGAATTTTCATCAATTTCAAGAATTTTGTTCGAAATTTCAATAATTTTGATCAATTTCTAGAATTTTGAACAATTTTAAGAATGTTGGTGAAAAATTTTAAGAATTTCGGTCAATTTCGAGAATTTTGATAAAAATTTCATTGAGTTTGAATTCTTTCAAGATTTTAATTAACAATTCCAAGAATTATGATCAATTTTAATAATTTTGATAAAAAAAATTTAGAATTTTGGTCAATAATTTTGATAATTTCAATAATTTTGATGAATTTCAAGAATTTGGATCGACTTCAACAAATTTAAAGTAGTAATTAAAAAAGTTGATCAAAAATTTCTTGAATTTTCATCAATTTCAAGAATTTTGATCGAAATTTCAATAAAGATCAATTTCAAGAATTTTTATCAATTTCAAGACTTTTGATCAATTTCTTGAATTTTGATCAAAAATTTTAAGAACCTAGATTAATTTCAAGAAATTTAACTAAAAAATTCTAATATTTGAACAAACATTTCTAGAGTTTTCATCAATTTCAAGAATTTTGACAAAATTCAAGAATTTTGGTCAAAAATTTCAAGCATTTCGATCAAATTCAAGAATTTTAATAAAGAAATTAAATAATATTGATCAATTTCTTAAATATTGATTAAAAATTTCAATAAGTTTGATTAATTTCAAGAATTTTGAGCGATTTCAAAATTGTAATCCACGATTTCAAGAATTTCAAGATTTCTTGAATTTTTATAGAAAATTTCAAGAATTTTCATCAATCTCAACAATTTTTAACGAAAGTTCAATAATTTTAATCAATTTTAAGAATCAAATTAAAGAATTTTAATCAATTTCTTAAATGTTAATCAAAAATTTTACGAGTTTTGATCTATTTCAAGTATTTAGATAAAAAATTTCAAGAATTTCGATCAATTTCAAGAATTTTGATAAATAAATTAAGTAATTTTGATTAATTTCTTAAATTAATTTCATGGATTTTGAACGATTTCAAGATTTTGATTAACAATTTCAAGAATTACGATACATTTCTTGAATTTTGATCAAAAATTTCAAGAATTTCAATCAATTTCAAGAATTTTGATAAATTTACTAAATTTTGATCAAAAATTTTTAAAAATTTAAAAAAATACCTGTTTTCATCAGACTTTGTAACAAATTGATTAATTATGTTATTTCTATTGTTTCAGACGAGTTGGAGGTCGGAATACACGTGATAAGGAACGTCAGGAGCCTTTTGAGGAATTTATTTATAAAAGTAATTTGTAGATATAGTTTTTAAGATTATAAACCTTAAAAGTGATCATTGTAAACTGGCCAAGACGTTTCAGTATTTTAAAATTTTTATAGAAAAAAAAAATACTTGATGTTTTGACAGTTTATAAATGTATAAAATTTAAGTACAAAAACGAAGTTTGTAAATAGATGTAGTTTGTCTAAAGTAATTTTTAATACAAAAAATGACGAGTTGTATATAGTTAAATATGTGCAATCTTCACGTAAAAAAGTATTTATGTATAATTTTGTGAGTGAATGAAAGAAAATATTGTCAAGCAAAATTTTGTGTCGAAAAAAAAATTAATTTGTTATTATTATTATTATTAGTTGACACGACATTTTGTTAAAACATTCAATTATAGACTGCAAATATTGTAAAAAAAATTGTAAAAAATTGCCGACCAATTTTTCTTCTATTAAAAAATATATTTATTGTCATTTTAGATTTAAAATAACGCCATGTTTATATAGTATACAGTATTTTTGTTGAATTGATTTAATTTATTTGATTAAAGGCGGATTTATTTTTCGAAATCTGATTTGTACACAAAACGCAATTCAACATAAAACATAATTAATTAATTGAAAAAAATTAAAGTTGTATATAAAAAATTGATGTATGTATATGCTCTTTGTGTGATATATTAAAATATTCAAACATTTATTTATTATTTTTATTAATAAATCCTTTAGCTTTTGACCTTTGACCTTTAACCTTTGAACTTTGACCTTTGACCTTTTACCTTTGAACTTTGACCTTTGAACTTTGACCCTTGAACTTTGAACTTTGACCTTTGACCTTTGACCTTTGAACTTTGAACTTTGAACTTTGAACTTTGACCCTTGAACTTTGACCTTTGACCTTTGAACTTTGAACTTTGAACTTTGACCTTTGAACTTTGACCTTTGAACTTTGACCTTTGAACTTTGAACTTTTTATCTTTAACTAATGTGACATCCATTAAAAATTTGTGAAACGATATAAGTTGTTAAAAATAATTAATGTGATTAAGTTCAAATTATATTATGGATTCGTTCCACGAATAGAATTTAAAATATATCAAAGTAAAATATGAAATGAAAAAAAAATTTTTGGGCGCCAGTCAGTTGATGTGATTAGAAATAATTGACAAAAAAACTATGATATATTTCAAAATCCGTCCTTTCTTTTTTTTGGGATTAAGGAAATTAAACTCAAATGAAACGTTATATTTGTTTATTTTACAATAGTATTATAGAGATTTTTCTTTTTTCATAAAAAAAAAACTTAGCTTCATCAAGGTAGAGGGTCTTGGTGTTGTAGACGAAATTTTTCTGTTGTAAGCTGTCCTGAAAAACATGAATTTTAGATCAAAATATGAAATACAAAAATAATTAAAATGAATTAAATTTTAAGACAATCTGTAAAAACAAATTAAAAATTAGATTCTCTTTTTCGTATATAGACACACAGAAATCAATAATTTATAATGATAAGATATGAACTTTTAAGTAAATATTAAAAAAAAATATACCGGCATATATAGAATTGAAATAACAGCTAATAAAAGTTGAAAGCGTCGAAATAATTAATAATGATTTCAAAGAATTTTAGTGAAAATATAATATATAATAAAAACTTACGAAAAAGAGGAGAGAAAAAAAGAAATCTTCAGAAGATAACATAGGCGATATAAAGTTAATTGATTGTACACAATAAATAAAGAAAAAGAACGTTTTAATTTGAAAAATATGTAAAACTTGCGCTCTCATTATTTTTTTAAATTAGTTATCTCCGAAATTAAAGGAGCAAGAGAACTGTTCTTTTTTTTGGAATCTACACCCCTTAGAATGTACGTCTTCCAATTTTCATTGAAATCTGAATGATGACTTTTAAAGATTTTTTGAGTCACATTTATTTTTTCCTCGCCTTAACAGCTTTAATTTGGAAAGTATGAAGGTCTTAGAACTTTTCAAAAAAAAAATAATTATCTCTGAAACTAAAAGAGCTAGAGAAGAACTGTTCATTTTTTTGGAATCTACCCCCCTTAGAATGCACTTCTACCAATTTACATTGAAAATTGAATGATGACAAATTTTGAAGATTTTTGAGCGTTTATAGCCTTGACCTTTTTTTGGGCCACATTTTTTTCTCTCTCCGATTTGAATAAAAATTGATGTATTGATAAATGAAGTTAATTGGAATTCATCTGAGCCATCTGTTTCTTTTATTTCAATACCATAAAGGTTTTAATTTGGAAAACATGAAAAATTCATGATCTCACAATTTTTCAAAAAAAATTAATTATCTCTGAAACTAATAAAGCTAGAGAAAAACTGTCCTGTTTTTTGGAATCAACGCCCTTTGGAATGTACTATCACCAATTTTCATTAAAATCTGAATGATGACAAATTTTGAAGATTTTTGAAATCTGAGTTGACAAATTTTGAAGATTTTTGACATTGCAATTTTTTTGGGCCAGATTTTTTTTCTCTCCAATTTGAATGAAAATTGGTTTAGGGATAAAGGAAGGTATTTTTATCATTCAGAAGTTTTAAAGGTTTTAATTTGAAAAATATGTAAAACTTGCGCTCTCATTATTTTACTTTCCCGGTAATATCAAAGGGAAAGTATATTGATCGAGCAAAAAATTAAATTAAAACCATTTCCAGAGTATGGTCTGTCTGTGTGTCTGTGTGTAATCTTCCACGATAACTGCCGAACCGTTTGACCAATAATGCAGAAATTTGATATACAGGGTCGGAATGCCTGGAATGCGACCATTAGTTTTTGATTTAAATTGGTACAGTAGAAGGTCCTCAAGACCGACATTTATTGAAGACACATGAAAGATGTTTGTCTTTTTTTTAATTTTAAGGACAAATAATAAACTTTAGTGCAAAATGTTCAAGTGCAAAGTTTTAGATCATAAAATTTCCTAAAATTTTTGTATCAAACATTTTTTAGCATTTTCAATCATTGCGCCACTAGAGGGCGCGCAAAAAATATGCATGTAAGTTCTCTGCAGTTTTACCAAATGTTGAGAATAAACAATTCACTTTAGTGGAAAATTTTTTAATGGAAAGTTGTAAAGCACCAAATTTCCTTTTATTTAATATTTAATTTTTTCTGATTCCCCATAGTTTCGCCACTAGACGGCGAAAAATATACATATTTAGGCTTTTTCCATTTGTTTTATTTTGAAGGCAAATAATGGGCTTTAGTGCAAACTTGTAGGGCTTAAAATTCGCTACAACTTTTGTATTGAACTCTTTCTCGAATTCCCAATAGTTTTCACCCATGATTTTAGAAAATCCTAATTGTAGCAGTGTGCTATATAATGTAGGTATGTCATTATCAATATTGAAATATTAATTGGGTAGACGTATTCACCGTCGGCTTGCTATTTAAAATTTGTTCCATAAATTAATAGAATGCTTAATCTTTTGTAATTAAAATTATCCTATTCTCTACAGCCGAGCCGGGAAAGTTCTGGGGTGACACAGCCGATTTTTTTTAATTAGTTATCTTCGAAACTAATAGAGCTAGAGAAGAACTGATAATTTTTTTGAAATCTGGTTGTGCATATATTAAAACAGGAAAAGGATAAAAGGGACAGATTCCTCAACAAAAATGGATAATTCTGGAAAAAGGTTTAATTTATTGGAAAAGTAGTAATTTATCTAAGAGAGTTTACACTAGTCTAGGAGAGGTTCCTAAAGTAACTTAGGAGATTAAACTTAAAAAATGGTAATTTGTTGGAAAAAATGGGTAAAATTTATTTTAAATATGGGTAAATTATTGGAAAAAAACAAAATTGAAAAAAAAGGGTAATTTGTTAAGAAGGGGGTAATTGATTTGAATTATTATTAAAAACAGCAATATTGTGAAAAAAGAGGAAATTTATTATAAAATATCTTGGGAAAAGGGTTAGTTTATTGGAAAAGAGAAAAATGAGAAGAAAGGGTAATTTCTTAGAAAAAGGGGTAATTTAATGGGAAAGAGAAAAACGGAGTAAAAGGGGAATTTGTTAGAAGAAAAGGATAATTTATAGGGAAATAGAAAAGTTTAGAAACAAATATAATAAAAAAGGGTAATTTAGGTAAGGTAAGACAAGTTAAGAAGAGGTTAGACTAGTTAAAGAGAGGTTAGACAAATTAAGGAGAGTATTCTAGAATATGTTAGACTAGTCTAGGAGACATATTTTTGCAAATTAAAATATTTATAACATTTAAATAAAACTGGTGTATATAAATTTTTTTTTATAATTATTTAAACTATAATTATAAACAAAATCAAAAATATATTTTGCTTCCTGTTCTAATATTTATTTTATTCAAATATCGTTGAACCTATGATTTGCCGGAGAGAATATGTAGACATTTCCTTTTATTAATTACAATTAAAATTCAAATTAATTATTTAAATTAATTATTCATTTGAGCGCCTCGGGAAAGAAAAACGAACGGATGTGGGTGGATATTTTAGCCTTTCATCATCAGTACATGAATAATAAATCAATACGTTACAAAAATTTATTATTATTAAAAAAATCCTTTTCAACTACATTAATTTCGATCCTGAAGCTTTGTCGAAATCCCTAAAATACATTTATTCGCAAATCCTCGGGAGAAGCATCGAAGGGTGATGTCCACTATATATATATATATAAATAGATTTGGCAATATTGCAGATTCAATCTCTATTTTTCCGAGTCATCGAACGTTTCGAAGAAAAATCGGAAAATGTGGCACTTTCGAACGCTTATCTTAATTGGAAAGTTTCTTTTTGATGATAAAGATTTAAATATTTTATAGTTACTTTTCTAGTTAAAAATTTAAAAAAAAATCCAAGTGATACAAATCAGGAATTATCGCACACTATATGTAAATTCTAGTTGACTAAAGTCTGGAAAGCTTGGAAGCTATATAAAATTTAAAAAAATCCAAGTGATTTAAATCTGGAAACCTAGCAAACTGTAAATTTTGCAGTGTTAAAAATTAAAAAAAATCCAAGTGATACAGATCAGGAAATCTCGCAAACCATATGTTAATTTTAGTTGACTAAAGTCTGGAAAGCTTGGAAGCTATATAAAATTTAAAAAAAAAATCCAAGTGATTTAAATCTGGAAACCTAGCAAACTGTAAATTTTGCAGTAGTAAAAATTTAAAAAAATCCAAGTGATACAAATCAGGAAATCTTGCAAACCGTATTTAAATTCTAGTTGACTAAAGTCTGGAAAGCTAAACAACATTTAAAAAAATCTAAGTGATTTAAATCTGGAAACCTAGCAAACTGTAAATTTTGCAGTGGTAAAAATTTAAAAAAATCCAAGTTATACAAATGAGGAAATCTTGCAAACTGTATTTAAATTCTAATTGACTAAAGTCTGGAAAGCTCATAAGCTATATAAAATTTAAAAAAAATCCAAGTTATTTAAATCTGGAAACCTAGCAAACTGTAAATTTTGCAGTGTTAAAAATTAAAAAAAAATCCAAGTTATACAAATAAGGAAATCGCCCAAACCGTATGTACATTCTAGTTGACTAATGTCTGGAAAGCTAAACAACATTTAAATCTGGAAACCTAACAAACTGTCTGTAAATTTTGCAGTGTTAAAAAATAAAAAAAAATTGTAAGTGATATAAATAAGGAAATCTCGCAAACCGTATGTAAATTTTAGTTGACTAAAGTCTGGAAAGCTTGGAAGCTATATACAATTTAATAAAATCCAAGTGATTTAAATCTGGAAACCTAGCAAACTGTCTGTAAATTTTTCAGTGTTAAAAATTAAAAAAAAATCTAAGTGATACAAATCAGGAAATCTCGCAAACCCCATGTAAATTCTAGTTGACTAAAGTCTGGAAAGCTTGGAAACTATACGAAATTTAAAAAAAATCTAAGTGATTTAAATCTGGAAACCTAGCAAACTCTCTGTAAATTTTGCAGTGTTAAAAAATAAAAAAATCCAAATGATACAAATCAGGAAATCGTGCAAACCGTATGTAAATTTTAGTTGCCTGAAGTCTGGAAAACTTGGAAGCTATACACCATTTAAAAAAATCCAAGTGATATATATCTGGAAACCTAGCAAACTATCTGTAAATTTTGGTGTTCGAAAATAAAAAAAAAATCCAAGTGATACAAATCAGTAAATCTCGCAAACCGTATGTAAATTCTAGTTGACTACAGTCTGGAAAGCTTGGGAGCTATTACAAAATTTAAAAAAATACAATTGATTTCAATCTGGAAATCCAGCCACCTGTCTGTAAATCTTGCAGTGTTAAAAATTAAAAAAAAATCCAAGTGATACCAATCCGGAAACCTTGCAAACTATATGTATCTGGAAACTGTCTGATTCAATACAGAAAATTGCTAATAAAAATTTGTCATTAGTTTTCAATCAAATAATTGATTTTAAGTAAAACTTTCTTCATAATTTGTGGTAAAAAAAATTTTAACGATCAAAAAAAATGAGCAGGTGTTTTTTCAGGTATGTATATCCCATATATAATATATACAGTCATTATTTTCATATATTGGGCGATTTCATACCCAATTAATAATTTAATAAGAAAATGACTCAATTTACATAATTTAATTACTAAGATACATGCATAATAAAATTTTAAGTGATTTTAGTTATACGAGAAAGTAAAAAAAAATTCTCTAAATTAAGATATCAAATCCATAATCAATAATTCGTCACCCCGAATTAAAAATTTCATGCACCTACGATGACGTATCAATAAAGGATTTTTTTTTTTGGTAATTTTGGTTGCCCTAACGATTACCAGAAATTGTGTTTTTTTATTCTTTCGGCACGGATAGTTAATTTCATATTTAAGTTATTCGACATGTGATGTTTTTTTCATTCACCTGTCGACGGTCGGTCGGTCGCTTGCACCGGGTATATTATTTTCAATATCAGACGTGCAACGGCCTTGTCTCAAGGCAAATTACGGTCATTTTTTAACTATTAGCATTCATTTATATTTTATTATATTAATAGTAAACAGAATTATTTTTTTCGAATTCCAACGATCATTGTGGTGGATAACTAAAAAGAAAAATAAAACGATCCCAATGATGGGCACATTGTAAGTGCCCATCGGGCGGTAGGTCACCCATCATGACAGCCATGAAATTACAATGTTCATTTCTAAATCGATTGAGCAATGTTACACGCCGTGTTATACAAAAGCTAAAGCCCCAAAATTGACCGTCCGTTTGACTAATCAAACGATTATTTAAAAAAAAATGTCATTTAATTTTATATATATATATATACAAAGTGTTTATATTATATAGTTACCGTAATTAAATTTATGTCTTTTATTTTTTAGGAATATTTTTATTTGTTTATGTTTTGAGATAGTAAAGTAGCGAGAAAGTAAAAATTATGGTCTTTAATTACAATTCACAAGTTTTATTATGAAAATGTGTGAAATGGAAAGAAAGTATCATGTTGAATATTGTGGTGCAAAAGTTATAAAATCATAGCGAGACAATATGACAATATTTATTTTTATGGTATAAAAATCACATGGACACAAATTTTAGAAAATAAAGTTTGATTGGTCGGAACCTCGCTCTTGAAGCGGCTTAAAAGATTGCCTATTGCCTATTGTGCGTTTGCTGTATCCATAAAAAAATAAGGGAAGAGAGGAAAACATGGGAAAAAGGAGTGGGAGAAAAGTTTAAAATAAACAAATTATGAAAAAAGTAGGGCAAATATGGAATGGATATTAGAAAAATGATAATAATAAAATAGAGGAAAAATGAAAAAAAAAGTGAGAAAAGTAAGTTTGAAACAAAACAAAACAATTAGTAAAAAAGTAGGGGAAAAAAGGGGAAGAAGTGAGAAAAAAAGTTTGAAGCAAAGAAATTGGTAAAAAAAGGAAAGAAAAGTCGGAGACAATTGAAAAAAGTGGATAAAACCCTAAAAAAATGCATGAAACGAAAGAAAACAGTAAAAAAAGGAGAGAAAAGAGGGGAAGTTGGAATGCTTGATTGATGTGATTGCGCCGAATCGTGCGCAGCAGATGGTGGGGGAAATAATAAAAGCAATGTAGGAGAAAAATACAGTGAGGGGAAAATGAAATAAATTTCTAAAAAAGGATAGAAAAAAAGGAGGGAAATAAGAAAAAAGTTCGAAGAAAAAATTTTGTATAAAAGTAGGAGAAAAAAAGTGGGAGAAAAGTTTGAAACAATGAAATTAGTAAAAAATAAGGGAAACAAAAAGTGGGGAAAAAGTGGGAAAAAATGGGAAAAATAAGAGAAGAGGGGGAAGCATGAGAATAAAGAGTGAGAGAATAGTTGAAAACAAAGAAGTAAGTAAACAGGTAGGGAAATAAAGGGTTGGGAAAAAGTGGAAAAGAAAGTGGAAAAAACTGGAAACAATGTTTGAATCATTTATTTTTTAGTGATATTTTTATTTGTTTATGTTTTGAGATAGTAAAGTAGCGCGAAAGTAAAAATTATGGTCTTCAATTATATTTGTACGATTCATAAGTTTTATTATGAAAATGTGTAAATTGGAAAGAAAATATCATGTTGGATATTGTGCTGCAAAAGTTATAAAATCATAGCGAGAAAGTATGAAAAATATTTATCTTCGTAATATAAAAATCACATGGACAAAAATTTTAGAAAATAAAATTTGATTGGTTTGATTGGTCGGAACCTCTCTCTTGAAGCGGCTTAAAAGATAGTCAATTGTGCATTTGCTGTATCCATAAAAAATAATGAAAGAAAGGAAAACATGAGAGATATGTTTGAAATAAAGAAATTATAAAAAAAGGTAGATAAACAAAGAGTAGGGGTAATATGGAATAGATTTTGAAGAAATAATAATAACAAAGTAGAGACAAAATGAGAAAAAAAAGTAAGAAAAGAAGGTTTGACACAAAACAAAGAAATTAGTAAAAAAGTAGGGGAAAAAGGGGAGGAAGTGATAAAAAAAGTTTGAAGCATAGAAATTGGTAAAAAAAGGAAAAAAAAAGTCGGAGAGAATTTAAAAAAAGTGGAATAAGCGGTAAAAAATGCATGGAAAGAAAGAAAACGATAAAAAAAGGAGAGAAAACCAGAGAAGAAGTTGGAATGCTTGATTGATGTGATTGCTCCTGGTGGGTGAAATAATAATAACAATGTAGGGGAAAATACAGTGAGGGAAAAATGAAATAAATTTCTAAAAAAATAGGGGAAAAAAGGAAGGCAATAAGAAAAAAGCTCGAAGAAAAATTTTTTGTAAATATGTAGGAGAAAAAAGTGGGAGAAAAGTTTGAAACAAAGAAATTAGTAAAAAATAAGGGAAACAAAGAGTGGATGGTGGGGCAAATAATAAATCTAACTTGGTGGTGAGGGAAATAATAACGCCATATTTTCCCCCCCACTCCGAAACGCGCTTAGCAAGATTCGGGGTAATCAACAATAACATAAAGAAATTACAAAAAAGTATACGGAAAAAATGAGAAAATAAGTTTGAAGCACAGAAATTGTCAAAAGGTAGGAAAAAAAATTGAGGCAGTAAAAAAATAGTAAAAACAGTATAGCAAAAAAAGGGGAAGAAGTGAGAAAACTTGATTAATGTGAACCCCACCATCCACTCTGAGCCGAACGCAGTGAGGTTCGTAGCATTCACAAAAACCAGGCATTCTGAAACAAATATAATTACTAAAAATGTTAAGGAAAAAAGTGGGGTAAGTGAGAAAGGTAGAAGAAAAAAAATAAGTAAAAAAGTAGAAGAAAAAGTGGGAGAAAAGTATGAAACAAATGGCGAGGGAAATAATAATAATCAAAGTAAGGGGAAAGTAAAATGAGGAAAAAGTGAAAAAAGAGTAAGAAAAATTTTGAATAGACTATAATTTATTTTCGGATTATCAAAATATTTAAAACTTTTGCCATCGTTGCCAGATTTACTAAAAATTCAATTTTCTTCATACTTTCGTGTTAACAAAATAATTTTTGGAACTTATGCCTAAATAGAGAAAGAATTTTTTTCCCAAATTATCCTCCAAATTTTCCAATATTTATTAAAAATTTAATACGACATTTTTTATCCAAATTAAATCAATAAAGTTCTCCAAACAAAGAAGGGGAAATGAAAAAAGTTTGAAACAATGAAATTAGGAAAAAAGTATGGGAAACAAAGAGTGGGGATAAAGTGGTAAAAAATAAGTGGGGAAAAATGGGGAAAAATTTTTGATTGATTTGATTGCTCCGAACCTCGCTGCGCTCGGCTCGGAGTGGATGGTGGGGAAAATAATAATAACAAAGTAGGGGGAAAATACAGTGTAGGAAAATAAAAAAAAGAGTGAAAAAGAGTTTGAAAGAAAGAAATTAGCAAAAACGAAGAGGGGTAAAGTGGTAAAAAAAATTGGGGAAAAAATTTTTGATCGATTTAATTGCTCCGAACCTCGCTGCGCTCGGCTTGGTGTGGATGGTGGGAAAAATAATTTAAAAAAAGTAAAAAGTGGTAGTTGTTTTCATTTGTTTTTTCGTTTATTTTCGTTTATTTTCGTTTATTTTCGTTTATTTTCGTTTATTTTCGTTTATTTTCGTTTATTTTCGTTTATTTTCGTTTATTTTCGTTTATTTTCGTTTATTTTCGTTTATTTTCGTTTATTTTCGTTTGTTTTCATTTGGGGGAAAAATTTTGTATAAACTATAATTTATTTTCGAATGATAAGAATATTTTGCCATTGTTGCCAGAATTACTAAAAATTCATACTTTTTCGTAATAATGAATTAAGTCTTTTTCCTAAATTAACCAATAATTTTCAATATTTATTAAAAATTTAATACGACGTTTTGTATTCAATGAACCACCGTCAACATGGATACCTTTTCAATACCTCGATTACCAAATTTAATTTTCACAACGTTTCGTTGACGACAAAAAACCCATGTTCAGTACTTGGAAATTTTTTTCTCTTTAATAAAGCAATAAAAAATGCAATATTAAAACAACAATGGGTACCGATCGGCATAATTCTTTAAGTAGTAAACGCCTTACTGCGAAATACAAAAAAAAAATACAACGTCCTTGTTCTTTTAAGTTTATATTCAAAGCAGGGATTCTTTTAAAATAAAATAATCATAAATTAAAGATGCGTCATCGCAGTGCGGCAATTTCTGGAATAAGTCTTGATCTTAGAATTAACTTTCTTCGCACAAACTTAAATAAATTAAAAAAATAAATAAAAGAACGGAAACCTTAATTAAAAAAAAATTACGAGAATATTATAACGAATTTTCTTATACCAACTTAGTACAAGTAAAAATGAAAAAAAAAATAAAATGGATGGCGCCATTAGTAACAAGTTTATAATCAATTATTCATATTCTAAAAATTGTTTGTATTTGTTATTTCCCACCTCTATTATAACCCATTCCAAATTGTTCTTTATGAATATTTTTTTTTAAGAAACAATAAATCATTTAAATATCAGATAAGGTATATCCAGCAATTATCAATGATAAATAAATGAAAACAAAATATGTCGATTATATAAATAATAAGTAACAAGAGTTTTATCAATTAGATAGATTTGTTAGATAAAATATTCTATAAATAAATAATCGCTTTTTATTGTATTTATTTTTCATGAAATATTGATGCAAAAGAATCAAAAAAAAAACCATTACAATAATTGATAATGAATAATTAAATTTTTTTATTCATAATGATTTTTAATTTGATTAATATAAAAATCAACAAGAAAAATTTCAACAAAAATTATGAATACGCGGCCATCTTAGACTCCTTACCACAATTACCCTACAAATCGGGATCACTGTTTTTTTTTAGGCAGCTTTAATTACTGTTAATCACTGTTGATTACAAAATACCCAAAAATGGGAATTTCCCCACAAATCGGGATCACTGCTGATTACAAAATACTCAAAAATGGAAAATTTCCCTCAAATCGCTATCACTGTTGATTACAAAATGCACATAAATGGGGAATTCTCCACAAATCTGTATCACTGTTGATTACAAAATACCAAAAAATGGGAAATTCTCCACAAATCGGGATCACAAAGTATCCAGAAATGGGAAATTCCCCACAAATTTGCATCACTGTTGATTACAAAATAGTCAAAAATGGAGAAAATTCCCCACAAATCGGGATCACAGTTGATTACAAAATTCCCAAAAATGGAAAATTCATCAAAAATCGGCATCACTGTTGATTATAAAATACCCAAAAATTGGAAATTCCCCACAAATCTGGAACACAGTTGATTACAAAATTCCCAAAAATGGAAAATTTCCCTCAAATCGCTATCACTGTTGATTACAAAATACTCAAAATGGAAAATTCCCCACAAATCTGGATCACAGTTGATTACAAAATTCCCAAAAATGGAAAATTTCCCAAAAATCGACATCACTGTTGATTACAAAATACCCAAAAATGGGAAATTCCCCACAAATCTGGAACACAGTTGATTACAAAATTCCCAAAAATGGAAAATTTCCCTCAAATCGCCATCACTGTTGATTACAAAATACTCAAAAATGGAAAATTTCCCTCAAATCGCCATCACTGTTGATTACAAAATGCACATAAATGGGGAATTCTCCACAAATCTGTATCACTGTTGATTACAAAATACCAAAAAATGGGAAATTCTCCACAAATCGGGATCACAAAGTATCCAGAAATGGGAAATTCCCCACAAATTTGCATCACTGTTGATTACAAAATACTCAAAAATGGAGAAAATTCCCCACAAATCGGGATCACAGTTGATTACAAAATACCCAAAAATGGAAAATTCATCAAAAATCGGCATCACTGTTGATTATAAAATACCCAAAAATTGGAAATTCCCCACAAATCTGGATCACTGCATATTACAAAATACTCAAAAATGAAAAATTTCCCTCAAATCGCTATCACTGTTGATTACAAAATGCGCATAAATGGGGAATTCTCCACAAATCTGTATCACTGTTGATTACAAAATACCAAAAAATAGGAAATTCTCCACAAATCGGGATCACAAAGTATCCAGAAATGGGAAATTCCCCACAAATTGTCATCACTGTTGATTACAAAATACTCAAAAATGGAAAATTCCTCACAAATCTGGAACACAGTTGATTACAAAATTCCCAAAAATGGAAAATTTCCCTCAAATCGCTATCACTGTTGATTACAAAATACTCAAAATGGAAAATTCCCCACAAATCTGGATCACAGTTGATTACAAAATTCCCAAAAATGGAAAATTTCCCAAAAATCGACATCACTGTTGATTACAAAATACCCAAAAATGGGAAATTCCCCACAAATCTGGATCACTGCTGATTACAAAATACTCAAAATTGGAAAATTCCCCTCAAATCGCTATCACTGTTGATTACAAAATCCTCAAAAATTAGAAATTCCCCATATATCGGCATCACTGTTTGTTTGATTACTGACTGAACTACGAGTTAATAAGTTAATAATTACGTTAAAGTGATACCATGATTGTTATTAAATTTATGACAATTTTGAAAAAAATCGTTGGAAATTTAAAACGTTGTGGTCTGTGGTCAATAATCCTGACCACATACATAACCGCTGAATAGTTTAGATATATGTCATATAAGTATAAGACAGGTGAATGTATGCACTAATTATGCTCAGGTGTGGAAAAACGAACGCGTGCCGGCACCTGCCAAAGACCTTTACTGGGATTCACCTGCCCCCCAAAAACAAAACACAATCGCGTATATTTGGACATTGGGCTAATTAAAGGTAATGCGAGAGGTAGAAATTTACGATTTTTTTTTTAAATTGATACGTTAGATCGTGGATTTTTTCAGTTTTTTTTCTTAAAAAAACAAGTGTGTTAAATGTAATCACCCTATATATTTTTAACGTATCTTTTTCATATGAATAAAATATATTTAATTTGAAACAGAAGTTTTAATTTAAAACAAAATTTTTTGAGAAATTAACAATACAGAGTGTGCAAAAAATGTTTTTAATTATATTTTACCTGTTATTTTATTCACCCTGTATATTTTTAATGCAATCTTACATTTTAATTATTTATATAAAATTTAGTAATTTTTATGTAAAACAAAATTTTTTGAGAAATTAAAAATAGAGAGTGTGCAAACAAAATGGTTTTAATTATAATTTACTTTTTATTTTAATCACGCTGTATATTGTTTATATACTTTTCCATTTTAATTGATTATATTTTTAGAAACTTTTATTTAAAACAAAATTTTTTGAGAAATTAAAAATGCAGAGTGTGCAAAAAAACTATTTTTAATTATATTTTACCTGTTAGTTCAAACACCCTATATGTTTTTAATATATTCCTTTATTTTAATTAATTATATTAAATTTAGAAACTATTATTTAAAACAAATTTTTTTGATAAATTAAAAATACAGAGTGTGCTAAAAAATGTTTTTATATTATATTTTACCTGTTATTTCAAACACAATGTATATTTTTAATGTATTCCTTTATTTTAATTAATTATATTAAATTTAGAAACTTTCATTTAAAACAAATTTTTTTGAGAAATTAAAAATACAGAGTGTGAAAACAAAATGGTTTTAAATATATTTTACCTATTATTTTAAACACCCTGTATATTTTTAATATATTCCTTTATTTTAAATAATTATATTAAATTTAAAAACTTGTAATTAAAAACAATTTTCTTTGAGAAATTAAAAATACAGAGTGTGCAAACAAAATGGTTTTAATTATATTTTACCTGTTATTTCAAATATTTTTAATATATTCTTCCATTTTAATTAATTATATTAAATTTAGAAACTTCTATTTAAAACAATTTTTTTTGAGAATTTAAAAATACGGAGTGTGCAAATAAAATGATTTTAATTATATTTTACCTATTATTTTAAACACCCTGTATATTTTTAATATATTCCATTATTTTAAATAATTATTTTAAATTTAGAAACTTTTATTTAAAACAATTTTTTTTGAGAAATTAAAAATACAGAGTGTGCAAACAAAATGTTTTTAATTATATTTTACCTGTTATTTCAAACACCCTGTATATTTTTAATATATTTTTCCATTTTAATTAATTGCATTAAATTAAGAAACTTTGCTTTGAAACAATTTTTTTAAGATATTAAAAATACAGTGTGTGCAAAAAATGTTTTTAATCATATTTTATCTGTTATTTTAATCACCCTGTATATTTTTAATATATTCTTTAATTTTAATTAATTATATTAGAAACCAATATTACGCACTAAAAATTTTGAAAAAATAAAAATACAGAGCGTGCAAAAAAAGTTATTAATTTTTTTTTTTTTTTTTTATTAAGGCATCGACAGCTGGGTCATTAGCCTATAACAGTATGCAAAATTTTTCTTGTCTCTTATATTTTGTAATATAAATTAATTAATTTCAGGTATTCTATTACCTTTTGTTGTTCCCTTTTTTGTGTTAGGCACCCTTTTAGGTTTGCATGTAGGTTGGATATTTGACGTTGTACCGTAAATTTGGGACATTCCAGTATGATGTGTTTTATTGTGAGTATTGTTCTACATCTTTCGCAGACTGTTGGATTTCTCCTTAATAATAAATGTGAGTGTGTGAGGTGTGAATGTCCGATTTGCAGCCTAGTGATAATTATTTGTTCTCTTTTATTTTTTAAATTGTTGGTGGTCGGTTGCCATTGAACTTTTTCTTTTATTTCTTTAAGTGCAGTTGATGTATGGTTCCATTCTGTTTGCCATTGTTCTCTAACTTTGTTTTTGGTATAATTTTTTATATCGTCTATCCAGTATGTTATTTCTTCCGGTTCTTCACTTTTAGCAGCTTGTTTTGCGGCAATATCTGCTTTTTCATTTCCCTCGAGACCTATGTGGCTTGGTATCCAGACGAATATAATTTGGATTTGTCTAAGTTCCAGTTTTTTTAGCCTCTGGAAGATGGTTTTTGCAAGTATTTCATTGTTGAAGGCATTTTTAATTGATTCTAGTGAGCTAAGTGAATCAGTACATATTGCTACCCGTTTCAGTGTGCTGTTTTCTATGAATTTGAGAGCTCGTGTTATTGCATTCATCTCGGCATAATATACACTAGCAATTTTGGGTAATTTTTGTTTAAAAACTTGATCCTCGAGAATGAAAGCACTGCCAACTCCTTTCTCTGTTTTTGAACCGTCTGTGTATATTTCCGTTGGATTATTATTTATTTTCATGATCTGTCTAAACTCATTTTTAATGATTTCCTTTGGGGTACTATTCTTATCGTATTTTGAGCAGTTTAAGTAAATGGTAGGTATTTTTATTTCCCATGGTGGGTATTCTTCATCTTCCAAATGGTACAGTTTCGGATTTGTGATTTGTAGTTCGGATAGGGTATCTTCTACTCTTGCCTTGTACGGTTTACTTAATCTGTTTTGGTGTAATTTTTCGTCGTTTTCTATTAGTACGTCATAGACTGGGTGGCTTGGTAGTGATTTGATTTTATAGTGATAGTTAGTCATTAAGATCTTTCTTCTGTATTCTAATGGTGGAATACCAGCCTGGCAGCAGAGTGCTTGATATGGGCTCGTTCTAAACGCTCCAAGTGCTAATCTTAATCCAGTTGTCTGTATCTGTTCTAATATCTTTAAGCGGGACTTGCTGGCTGCTCCATATATATTGCTACCGTAATCTATTTTAGACAGTATCAAGGATTTGTAAAGGTTAATCAAAATATGTTTATCTGCTCCCCAGTTTAGGTTGCATGTAGATTTTATTATATTCAATCTGTTTTTGCACTTATTTTTTAAGTCTTCAATATGTTCTTTCCAAATCAATTTTTTGTCAAATATTAAACCTAGAAATCTACTGGATGTTTTAACCTCGATGTTGTTTTCGTATATTCGTATATTTGGTTCGCAGTGGTGTTTTCTAAGCCGACAAAAATGAATGCAATGGGTTTTATCTTTTGAAATTTTAAAGCCATGCTATGCTGTACTGCATAATTTGATATTGCGTTGATGGAGCTTTGCAAAGTCTCCTCTATGTCTTGCATTTTGGTTGCCGAGAAGTATATTGCTAAGTCATCAACGAACAGGCTTCGCCCTACTTCTCGTGGTATACAATCAGCCATTCCATTTATTGCCACTAGAAATAGTGCTGCACTTAAGGTTGAGCCTTGAGGGATACCGTTCTCAAGGGTGTGGCTGCTTGTGGTGCTTTGTCCCATTCTCACTTTAAAAGTCCTGTGGCTTAAGAAACTATTGATAAAATTTGGTAGCTCACCTCTCAAGCCCCATTTGTATAGTGTCTTCATAATTCCATATCGCCAGGCTGTATCAAAAGCTTTTTCCACATCGAAAAATACTGCTACAGTATGCGATCGGTTTGCAAAACTGTTTTGGATGTAATTGTCAATTATTATTAGTTGGTCTGAGGTTGATCTGTGTTTGCGGTAACCCATTTGATTTTCATTAATGAGACCTTTTTTTTCTAGGTACCATATAAGGCGGTAATTGACCATTTTTTCTAGTGTTTTTCCAAGACAACAGGTTAGGGATATCGTCTATAGTTCGATGGATACTGTGAGTCTTTACCAATTTTCGGGATAGCAATGACTACGGCTTCTTTCCACTGGTTAGGATAAGTACCTTCTTTCCATATTTTGTTGTAAAGGTTAATTAGGTACATTTTTTTATTTTCAGGTAAGTTGGAGAGAAATTCATATGGTATTTCATCTAAGCCTGGAGTGGTTTGCTTTGTTGCGCTTAATGATTTTCAAATTCTTTTAAAGTAAATGCTTTGTTATACGAGAAGTTATATTCTGTTCGAAAATCTAAGTATTGTTGCTCTTTCTCCTCTTTTGTGGCTTTAAACGAGTCTTCGTAGTTTTCAGATGAACTTATTGTTTCAAAAAATATAGCAAGTTGTTCCGCGATGTTCTCTTCTCCAGTCACTTCGTTTCCGTTTATAATAAGCATGGATGGTGGTATACTAAAGTTTTTTCCTTTTATTGATCTTATTTTGTCCCATACTTCCTTAATCGGTGTTTCCAGATTTATGGAGTTGACATAGTTTTTCCAAGATTCTTTTTTATTTTGTACTATAATGTATCTAGCCTTTGCTCTTAGTTTTTTGAAAGTCAGCATGTTTTCTTGGGTGGGGAATCTTTTAAATTTATTGAATGCTCTTTTTTTATTTTCAATAGCAGTTTCTACATCTCTGTTCCACCATGGGACTTTTTTTCTAGGTGTAGTTCCTTTTGTTTTGGGGATGCTAGTGTTAGCGGAGTTTTGTATTGCTGCTGTAAATTCATCTACTTGTCTTGTAACGTTTGATTCTACTAGAGAGGTTTCTTGTATTATTTCCTGGTATAAATTCCAGTTTGCTTTTTCGGTTACCCATCGTTTTTTGGTAATGTTTACATTGGATGTTATGGTCACTTCTATACTTATAGGTAAGTGATCGGTATTTTGGTCTTCCAATACTTTCCATTGATAATTATCAGCAACATTTGGTGTACAAATAGTTAAGTCTAAGGGTGAGAGAATATTTGATCTAGAATTAATGTATGTCCCCTCTCCGGTATTTAATAAGACTAGATCTAACTCATCTATGAGGTCTTCTACGATTCTGCCTCCTGGACAGGTTTTCTTAGAGCCCCACAGTGGGTTATGTACATTAAAGTCACCTAATAATATAAAGGGCTGAGGTAGTTGCTGAATAAGTGCTCGGAGGTTTTGGGGAGTCCAATTGTTGTTCGGTAGGTAGAGGTTACATATTGTGATTTTTAAGGGATACCTTATAGTAACTGCCACCGCTTGTAAAGGCGTCTGAAGGGTAATCTTTTTTAGTGGTATATTTTCTCTAACGATTATCATTACTCCACCTTTTGCTCTTCGATCTGGTATATCATCATATCTTACTATGTTGTATCCTCTTAATTTAAAGCTTGCGTTTGGTTTCAGGTGCGTTTCTTGTAGGCATATACAGAAGGGGGTTTTATCCATCATTGATTTCATTGAATGATATTTTCATATAGGCCTGTAAATGTGTATGTTTTTTAGGTCTATGCGGGTACATTTGGATAAAAGTGTAAGATAATGTAAAATGTAAAAATAAAATATATGTATATATGTAGATATGTTAAATGTAAAAAATATTGTAAAATGTAACATCGAATATAAGTATATATAAAAAATGTGGTTTAATTGAATGTATATTTTGTGATATAATGTGCAGAGATGCTATAGGCCATCACCCCCTGCTTGAGGTAATGAGCTATTTATCTCTGGTTCTTTAATTTTTTCTACACTTCCTTTTCGTGGTTTTCCTTTGGGCCAACCTTTTTTCTTTTTTTTTGTTTTTTGCTGCGTCTTGTTATCTTCCGTTTCTAAATCTGAACTATCTGTCCGATATCTTTTAGAAATGTTGGAAGTTGCTTGAGAATAAGAGTCTTCTGAGAATTCCATCGTTGTGATTGGTCTCGGTAAAAACATTCCTAGGGAGGCAGTTAAATAGGGAACTAGTTCTTTTACTAGTTCCGGTATATTTACAACAGGAGTTGCGATTTGAACAGGAGCCTTAATTGCTTGTGCATAGGATATATTAGATTTAGGGTAATTGGGTATTACCTTGTTTCTAGCTTCTATGTAAGTTAAGTTCTCTTTTACTTTCAGTTCCTGAATCGCGACTTCATTTTTATACACTGTGCATTCTTTAGACCGTGCTGAATGTGATCCGTTGCAGTTGACACACTGTACTGGAGGTTGACAGGGGTTTCCGGTGTGTAGTTCTTTTCCACATACACATATTTGCTCTTTCGTGCATCGTGTTGCTGTGTGTCCGAAAAGTTGACATTTAAAGCATCTAAGAGGTGCAGGTATGTAGTGACGTACTTTCAAGTTATAAAATGCAACTTTGATTTCTGTAGGTAACTTGGTAGTATTAAATGTGAGGATATGGTTGGCTGTATCTACTAAATTACCATCCTTTTTGGTCTTAATACGTCTAACTTCTATGACTCCTTGGTTTTCGAGCTCATCGCAAATCTCTTGTTCCGTGCAGTTGAGTAAATCTCTACAGTTTATAACACCTCGTGCTTGATTAAGCCTTTTATGTGGATTGACTTCTACCTCGTATTCCATGAACTGTTTTAATTCTGATATTTTGCTAGATTGGGCTGCAGTTGCTGTTTCTATCAGTAATCCTTCTTTAATTTTTTTCAAATTTTTAACTTGTCCCACTTTCCCATACAAAAATTTCTGAATTAGAAAGGGATTAGTCTTTGAAAAATCCCCTTCCGTTCTCTTCACGATCAGGAACCGAGGTTGAACCGCCGTCTCCTGATTCGTGTTTTTATGATTGCCTCTGTTTACATTAGGCGAGGGAGGCACCTCATTGGTTTTTTTATTAGAACTGTCCATATAGTTCCCACGAGTAGGGAAGAAAAAAGGTCCGCCGCAGCAGTGCTCCTTACTGCGGTAAGGCTGATTATAAGCGAGGGGCGCCAGGTACTCGCAGAACACCCTTTTTGACTCACTGCGTAGAGCCTTTCACCCATTAGCACGGTTCGTCTAACACTGTGGGTTACGGATTTTTTTTTCCAGGTTTACTCCCTGGACTGAGGTGGGGGAAGGATTGGGTCAAAAAGATTATGAAGGACTGATAAACGCAGGGAGAAGGACAGCGGACAGCTGCTCCATTTAGTCGCCTTTTACGACAGGATTGGAGATTCCCTGGGAGTATTCTTCTTGAATTGAAGTTATTAATTATATTTTATCTGTTATTTTGATCACCCAGTATATTTTTAATATATTCTTCCATTTTAATTAATTATATTAAATTTAAAAACTTTAAATTCAAAACATATTTTTTGACCAATTAAAAATACAGTGTGTGCAAAAAAATTTTTAAATTATATTTTACCTGTTATTTTAATCACCGTGTATATTTATAATATATTTTTCCATTTTAATTAATTTTATTAAATTTAGAAACTTTTATTGGTACAATTTTTTTTGGCAAATTAAAAATACAGAGTGTGCAAAAAAAAATTATCAAGAACAAAATTTGAATTATTTATATAATTTTTTATGTTCGAATTTACTAATTATTTATTAGAAATTTAAATTATTTTTAACGCCAAAAATTTAGCATATTATTCATTATCGCCACACAAAGTGCTAAAATGCCATTAAAAAGTTTATTTACCTCGTTTTATAAACTTTATAGCACCTTCAAACAAATAATATCATATTTAAAACAGTGTTAATCTGCAATTATAATTAATTCGCTTCGAATGATATCAGAGATATTATATCTAAATGTCTTAATTGTTTAAATAAATACGAGGGTTATACAATTTATTTTATATTATTTGTTTGAATATTAAACAAAAATCTAGACTTAAAAGAAAGTTGTTGTCGATGATATTTTGGTATAGCGGGAAATTAAAGACTACTATTTTAATAAAGTCACAAAGATGGAAAACTATAAAAAAATTTATAAAAATTTCAAAAATTTTGTTCAAAATTTTAAAGAATTTTAATGACTTTTAGTCAAAAATTTCAAGAATTTGGATCAAAATTTTCTAATCAACAATTTCACGAATTGTGGTAAAACATTTGAAAAATTTTAATCAAAAATATGAGAAACTTTGGTCAAACATTTTGGAAATTGTGATCAATTTCAAGAATTCTTAACAAAAAATTCAAGAATTTCGATTAATTCCTTGAAATTTGTTCAAACATTTTAAGAGTTGATCTATTTCAAGGATTTTGATCAAAAATTTCAAGTTTTGATCAATTTCAAGAATTTTGATCGAAAAATTTAAAAATTTGATCGAAAATTTCAAAAATTTTCATCAATTTCAAGAATTTTTATGAAAAATTTTAATAATTTTGATGAATTTCAAGAATTTTTATCGAAAATTTCAAGAATTTTGGATAAAATTTTCAAAAATTTGGATCATTCAAGTCCTTTGATCAATTAAAAAAATTCGATGAAAAATTTCAAGATTTGGATCATTTGCAAGAATTTTGATCAATTGCTTGAATTTTGATCAAAAATTTCAAGAATTTAGATCAATTTGTTAAATTTTGATAAAAAAATTTCAAGAACTTTGATCAATTTAAAGAATTCGATCAAAATTTCGAGAATTTTGATCAATTTCAAGAATTTTAATAAAAAAAATTAAGATTTGAATCATGTACGAGAATTTTGATCCAAAAATTCAAGAATTTTAATCAATTTCTTGAATTTTGAGCAAAAATTTCAAGAATTTAGATCAATTTATTGAATTTTAATAAAAAATTTCAAGAACTTTGATCAATTTAAAAAATTCGATCGAAAATTTCATGAATTTTGATCAATTTTAAGAATTTTAATCAAAAAATTCAAGAATTTTCATCCAAAAATTCAAGAATTTTGATCCAAAAATTCAATAATTTTAATCAATTTTTTGAATTTTGATATAAAATATCAAGAATATAGATCACTTTGTTGAATTTTAATTAAAAAATTCAAAAACTTTGATCAATTAAAAAAATTCGATCAAAAATTTCAAGAATTTTTATCCATTTCAAAAAATCTAACCAAACAATTATAAACTTGATCAAAAATTTCTACAATTTTCATTCATTTCAAGAATTTTGTTCCAAATTTCAATAATTTTGATCAATTTCAAGAATTCTGAACAATTTCAAGAAATTTGGTAAAAATTTTTAAGAATGTCAATCAATTTCAAGAATTTTAATTAACAAATTAAAGAATTTTGGTCAATTTCCATAATTTTGATAAAAAAATTTCGGACTTTTGGTCAATTTGTTGAATTTTGATTAAAAATTTCAAGAACTTTGATCAATTTAATAAATTCGATCAAAAATTTCAAGAATTTTAACAATTTCAAGAATTTTGATCGATAATTTTGATGAATTTCAAGAGTTTTGAACAATTTCAAGAAATTTAACCTAAAAATTAAAAAAAATTGAACAAAAACTCCTGGAATTTTCATCAATTTCAAGAATTTTATCGAAATTTCAATAATTTTGATCAATTTCAAGAATTTTGCTAAACAAATTAAAGAATTTTGATCAATTTTTAATTTCTTAAATTTTGATCAAAAATGTCAACAGTTTTGAACGATTTCAAGAATTTTGATCAAAAATTTCAAGAATTTTAATCAATTTCAAGAATTACGATCATTTTCTTAAATTTTAACCAAAAATTTGATCAAATATTACATGAATTTTCATCTTCAAGAATTTTTATCAAAAATTTCATAAATTCCGATCAATTTCTTGAATTCTGATCGAAAATTTTAAGAATTTCGATCAATTTCAAGAATTTTAACACACAAATTAAAAAATTTTGATCAAAAACTCTAGAATTTTCATCAATTTTAAGAATTTCAATCGAAATTTCAAGAATTTAGATCAATTTCAAGAAATTTGGTCAATTTCAAGAATTTTGATCAATTTCAAGAATTTTGGTCAAAAATTTTAATAATTTCGATTAATTTCAAGAATTTAGATCGAAAAATTCAAGAAGCTTGATCAATTTCAAAAATTTTGCTCAGTTTGTTGAATTTTGATAAAAAATTCAAGAAATTTGATCAATTTAAAATATTCGATCGAAAATTTCAATAATTTGGATCAATTTCTTGAATTTTGATCCAACATTTCTAGAATTTTCATCAATTTCAAGAATGTTGATCGAACTTTCAATATTTTGATCAATTTTAAGAATTTGAATCAATTTCAAGAATTTTGACAAGGAAATTAAATAATTTTGATCAACTTCTTAAATTTTGGTTAAAAATTTCAATAACTTAGTTTTAAGAATTTTAAATGATTTTAAGATTTTGATCAACAATTTCAAGAATTACGATAAATTTCATCGAGAATCTTAAGAATTTTCATCAAACATTTCAATAACTTTGATCAATTTCAAGAATTTTGGTCAAAAATTTCAAGAATTTCGATCAATTTCAACAATTTGATAAAAAATTTCAAGAATTTTGATCAATTTGTTGAATTTTGAACAAAAAATTAAAATTGATAAAAAATTTCAAGTTTTCATCAATTTCACGAATTTTGATTTAAATTTAATTAAGATCAGATATTTTGAACGATTTCAAGAATTTTGATAAAAAAAAATTAAGAATTTCGATAAATTTTTTGAATTTTGATCAAATATTTGTAAGAATTTTGATCAAAAAATTCAAAAATTTGGATCAAATTCAAGAATTTTTATCAATTTCAATAATTTTGGTCAAAATTATCAAAAATTTCGATCAATTTCAAAAATGTTAAAAAAGATCAAGAATTTAAATACATTTCAAGAATTTTGATAAAATTCAAGAATTTTGATAAATTTCAAGAATTTTGATAAATTTCAAGAATTTTGGTCAAAATTTTTGGGTCAACTATTTCAAAAATTTTATTAAAAAATTTGGAGAATTTTGGTTAGAATTTTCGTATGAACAATTTTAAGAAATTTTGTTAAAAATTTCAAGAATTTTGGTCAAAAATTTGATGAATTTTTGTCAAAATTGTTGGATCAAAAATTTGAAGAATTTTAGTAAAAAAATTTCAAGAATAAACTCAAAAGAATACTAATTAAATTCCACATTTCCCTTGTACAATTAATTATTGTCTTAATAAGAAATCTTTGGTGATAATTGAAGTTAATTACTTAATGGCAATGATAAAAATAATGATTGGCATTTGTTATTTCTAGTATTTGTTTATTAAATAATAACGTTGTAGTAAAAAATGCGAATTATAACGAATTAATTGTGATTACAACTTTTATATGAGTATCATTCGTTAGATTTAATTATATATTAATTTGCAGCATATTTATAAATGTATCATTACATTTATTTGATTTTTAAATAATATATGATTAAATATGGGAATTTTATGTAACAAAATATATCCTACCTTTGATAGAATTTCTAGGAGATTAACAGCAAAAATTTCTACGGACCTCAGCTAGATCTGTAAAAAAAATATAGCTCTAAAGATTGTTATTTCTTAAAGAAACCCATGGCACCTCCCAATTCCGTCAACATGTTAATTCCGGCAAACTCGATTTACCTAGTCGAGTAGGTACGTCAGTTGTTTTAAGTGGCAGTTGTTTCGCGTGAACAAGCATTTGTTTGAGCTCTAGATCGGTAATTCGCGTGCCCCGCGCGATCTTGCCCCGTTTAACGTTACAACCCCGGGGGGTGCACGAACATCGAGCAAAAACACGAACACGATTTTTTTTTTTATATATAGTTTATAATTTTCGAGAAAAAGATCGCTAAACAGGCTAAATACATTAATGCTATCCAGCTACCACATGCCCTGGTGATGTAACACGATAATCATAAATGTTATTTAAATTGTCTAGCAGAGGGTTGGATATTTATCCAAATTGGCGTTTAATTTTAACCTTAACTATAAAATTAGGAAAAATTATTTTCACTTTTTCATAATTTTTCTGTAAGCCTATGGTCTATGACAGATCATTTATATAACATTTAATTCGATCCAATCAGTCATTGTAAATCATACTTTGATCTAAAATATGAAGAACTTTGGTCAAAAATTTCAAGAATTTTGATCAAAAATATCAAGAATTTCAATCAATTTTAAGAATATTGATAAAATTTTTTAATAACTTTGTTCAATTTCAAGAATTTAGATAAAAAAAATTTTGATCAATTTCAAGGATTTTTATACAAAATATTAAGAATTTTGATCATTTTCTTGAATTTTGATAAAAATTTCAAGACTATCAATTTGTTTAATTTGGATCAAAAAAATCAAAAATTTGGTAAAAATTTTTAAGAATTTTGATCAATTTCAAGAATATTGATGATCAAAAATTGCAATAAGTTCGATTATTTTCAGAAATTTTGATTAAAAAAGTTTAAGAATTTTCATCAATTTCATGAATTTTGATAACAATTTCCGGAAATTTGATTTATTCAAAAATTTATAAATTTTATCAAAAATTTTAAGAATGTCCTTCAATTTTAAGAATATTGATCAGAAATTTCAATATTTTGATCAATTTCATGAATTTTAATTAATTTATTTCAAAAATTTCAAGAATTTTCATTAATTTGAAGAATTTTGATCGAAAATTTCAGTAACCTTGATCAATTATTGCAGTAATTTTCATCATTTTTAAGAATTTTGATCAATTCCAAGAATTTTGATCATTATTATGAATTTTTATAATAAATTTCAAAAACTTTAATCTATTTCAATAAATGTAATCAAAAAATTCAAAAATTTGATCAAAAATTTTAAGAATTTTGATTAATTTCAAGAATTGTGGTTAAAATTTTCAAAAAATTTATCAATTTCAAAAATTTTGTTTCATTTGTTGAATTTAGATAAAAAAGTTCAAAAACTTTGATCAATTTCAAGATTTTTGATCAAAAAAATTCAAAAACTTTGATCAATTTTAAGAATTTTAGTCAAAATTTTCAAGAATTTTGTTAAAATATTTCCAAGAATTTTGTTAAAATATTTCCAAGAATTTTGATTAAAAATTTCAAGAATGTTGATCAAAAATTTCAAGAATTTTGATCAATTTCTTGAATTTTAATAGAAAATTTCAAAAGCTTTGATGAATTTCGAGAATTTAGACCAAAAAATTCAAAAATTTCGTGAATTTTGATAAAAAATTTCATAATTTTGATCAAAAATTTCAGAATTTTGATCAAAAATTTCAGAATGTAGATAAAAAATTTGATCAACGTCAAGAATTTTGGTTAGAATATTCAGACCATCACTTTATTAAAAATTTTCAAGAATTTTGGTCAAAATTTTCGGGTCAACTATTTAAAGAATTTAAAAAAAAAATTTCATGAATTTTGCCAAAAATTTCAAGAATTTTCATCAATTTCAAGAATTTTGATCGAAAATTTCAGTAATTTTGATCAATTTCAGTAATTTTGATCAATTTCAGTAATTTTGATCAATTTCAAGAATTTTGATCAAAAAATTCAAAAATTTTGTTTAAATTCAAAAATTTGATAAAAAAATTCAAGAATATTTATCAATTTCAAGAATTTTGATCGAAAATTCAGTAATTTTGATCAATTTCAGTAATTTTGATCAATTCTAAGAATTTTGATAAAAACATTTAAGAATTTTGACCAATTTCATGAATTTTTATTAAAAATTTCAAGAATTTTTATCAATTTATTAAATTTTGATAAAAAAAATCAAAAGTTTTGAACAATTTCTGGAATTTTGATCAAAAATTCAAAAATTTGATCACAAATTTTAAGAATTTGGATCAATTCCAAGAATATTTATCAGAACGTTAAATAATTTTGATCAATTCAAGAATTTTGATCAAAATATTTGAAAATTTTAACAAAAATTTCAAGAATTTTGTTTAATTTCAAGAATATTGATCAAAAATTTCAATAATTTTGATCATTTTCAAAAATTTGAAAAAAAAATTAAGAATTTTCATCAATTTTAACAATTTTGATCGAACATTTCAGTAATTTTGATCAATTTCAAGAATTTTGACAAAAAATTTAAGGATTTTAATAAATTTCATAATTTTTTAACGAAAATTTCAACAATTTTGACCAATTGGTTGAATTTTGATAAAAAATTTCAAATACTTTGATGAATTTCAAGAATTTTGATCAAAAATTTTAAGAATTTTGATCAATTTCAAGAATTGTAATAAAAAATTTAAGAATTTTGATCAATTTCAAGAATATTTATTAAAAATTTCAGGAATTTTGTCAATTTGTTGAAGTTTGATAAAAAAATTCAATAATTTTGTTAAAAAAATACTTTGCTTGACGGTGGCCTTGCTCTGACCTAAACTATAAAATCGATAAAATTATTTTCAATTATTGATAATTTTTGTGTACGCCTATGATCTATGACAGATCATTTAGATAACATTTAATTCGAGCAATGAGTCGTTTTTAATCATACTTTGATCTAGAACGGAATTCTCTTTTTAAGTATATATCGTAATATCATATTTAATTACGTAGACCGCGAGCACCAATTAGGTTTCTTTGTTAATAAGGGTAATTTCCTAGTTCTTTTTTTCCATTATTTTTTTCTTCATCGTGTAACTAGAAATGCGGTATTTTTTTTTTCTATTTGATTAGTAGTTATTAGTTTGTAATTGTTTTCTTGATTCACGTAACAAGTAGTTCCATTCATTTACAATATTGATGAATATGTGCAACAAATGAATAACACTTTTAGAAAAAATATAGAAAATCAAGAAAAATTCCATAAAAATATCTTAAAAATCCAAAAAAAAAATTGAAAAATCGGAAAAATTAACCCAACAAAATTTCCCAAAACCGAAAAATCAAAAATAATCTCAAAAATCTCAAAAAGTGTCAAAAACAGACAAAAATATCAAAAAATCTCAAAAATTACAGGAAAATCAAAATAAAGCAAATAAAAACTCCTGAAAAAAGATAAATCGGAAAAATTGTCAGTAATCGAAAAAAATCTATAATATCCAATATTCTTAAAGAATCCACAAAATCCCAAAAATACCAAAATATTAAGAAAAATCCTATAAAAAAACAAAACATCAAAAAGAATCCCATCGCAAAAAAATCCATAAAATCACGAAAATTCGAAAAAAATCTAATTTTTTATAAAAAGCAAGAAAACATTGAAGAAATTCCAAAATATCCACAAAAAATCGCAAAATTTTTCGAAAAATCAAGAATAATCTATAAAAACCTACAAAAAAATAAATAATCTCAAAAATCCCAAAAAAATTCAGAAAAATCAAAATAAACCCATAAAAATCCGGAAAAAAGACAAATTGGCAGAAATCGAAAAAAATCTATAACATCCAAAAAAAAACAGAAAAATTATTAAAAAAATGCTAAACAATAAAAAAAATTTTCAAAGTAAGAAAAATCTCAAAAAAAACAAAAAATCCAAAAACATACCAGAAAATAACAATGGAAAAGAGTCTTGAAAGTCTCAAAAAATACCATAAAATCCCAAAAAATCTTTATAAACCCGAAAATTCGAACAAATCAATTTTTTTTTAAAAAGCCATAAAGCTTTGAAAAAAAGTCTAAAATATCCACAAAAAATCTCAAAATTTTCCGAAAAATGAAGAATACTCAAAAATGTGAAAAAAACCAAAAATCTCAAAAAACTTTATAATGGAAAATATTAAAAAAAAGCAGAAAAAAAATAGAAAAATCGCACAAATTGGAAAAAAATTCAAAAAAATAACAAAATTTCCAAACATTTCAAAAAATCGCAGAAAATCCCTTAAAATCACAAAAATCTAAAAAAAAACAATAAAAAACCCAAATAAAAAATCTCACAAAACATCCCAAAAATCCCATAACAAAAAATTACCAAAAAACCCAAAAAATTGAAATTGCATAATATCCGAAAAAATCGGGAACAATTTAAAAATTACTAAAAATCCCAAAAAGTCTTAAAAATTTCCAAAGAATTCGAAAAAACCTCAAAAATATCATAAAATCGCAAAAAAAATCCATATAAACGCGAAAATTAGAAAAAAAAACAGAAAAACGTAAGAAAACATTGAAAAAATTCCAAAATACAAAATTTTTCGAAAAATCAAGAATAATTTCCAAAAATGCCAGAAAATTAAAATCCCAAAAAATCTTAAAAGAACACCAGGAAATGCCAAGAAATTACAATCAATTGCAAAAAATCCGAAAAATTTTTAAATATCTAGAAAAAAGCAGAAAAGATCAGAAAATCGAACAAATAAAAAAAATCAAAAAAACACCAAAAAAACATGCCAAAAATCCCCATAACAAACAATTACCAAAAAAAAATCAGAAAAATATTGAAAAAATCTGAAAAATTGTCAAAAATAGAAAAACCTCTAAAATACTATTATTTTAAAATTTCAACTAAAATAATCAGAAAATATTATCCCCTATTTCAAAATTTATTTTAAAATATATAACAAAATTTTAGGAAAAAAACTTGTTTTTATTTTCTCCATATTATATGTTCCTTTTGTATTTTTCCCAGGATCATTTTATACCTTTCCTTTTGGTTCATAAATCAAAATCCAATCCCGCGAAATCTATATTCCTCCCACTATTTTACCCTTCACCCTGATACACATACTTGATAAATACAGTAGCGTAACAAAAAAATATTTATTGACATTTTCAAAGAGAAAGATTATACTCCCTATGGGTACTTAATTATCTGCATCTTTTAACCTTTTACCGCCAAATGGTATATAAAATGGGATGTGCTTACTAAAGTACTAAAAACCAACCCCTTAGAAATAGATCAAGTTGGACTTATACGTCATTAAAATCGCAAACTAATATATAGTTCTTAATGTTTAGTATGTTAGGACCAGTACCAGTATAAATCCAAATTTGCAGCTTCAAAAAACTTGTGCTATCTTCGATTACTTCATTACGCTGGAAAATGGTCAGTGGCTCCACATACACATATTACGAATTACCCTTAATTCTCATGGTACCTTCTAAACCCATTTTTCAAGCCCTGTGATAATTAATCTCATAAGTCTAAATGGATATCAAGCTACCGGATGAGTTTCTCCACATCACTTTTGTCTCACGCTGCTTCCGGACATTGGTCATTGACACTTGTTCAATGGTCAAATCATTTCAGAATTCTGACCAAAATTTATCAAAGCGACGAATTTGACAGATTTTTTTGGTAAAAACTCTCCAGTCTTGCGGATCCATTCTCTATTGTAAACAATCCATATCTTGCAGGTATAGCCTAGCACTTTTTCCATAAAAAGCTGACCTCCAAAATGGACAATTGTGCTCATGTGAAGCTCCTAATCTCCCATTCTTTCTGTCTGGATAGCTTCATAAGTGCAGTCAACCGAAAATACTGCACTCACAGATTTGAGGTTGGACCATTAGCTTCTATTTGATCCAGGATAGTATTAAATTTTGCATTCCATATTTGGTATATTTCATTGTCCTTGGCAAAAAGAATGAAAGACCTGTCACTCTTATATGAACAAACTTGTCTAATATTGTTAACCTTACTTTTACCAGCATGATATAGCATCCAGCATAATCCAGTTTTTTCTAGCGTTATTCAGTGTCCAACCAATGTGCTCTCGCGTCTTCTAATAACTTCTAATAACTTCCAGCATCCTCTAGCATATTTCAGCGACCTCCAGTGTCCTCTATCGTACTCCAGCGTAATCTAGAATCATCCAGCGTCCAATGACCTCCAGCGGCCTCTAACGTCCAGCAACCTTTAGTATCTTCCACTGTCCTCCAACGTCATTAAACATCTTCCAGCGTCTTCCAACGTCTTCCAGCATCCTCCAGCGTCTTTCAGCATTCTCCACCGTCCATTATCCAGCGTCCAGTGTTCTGATACTATGGAAAATGTTGTAAATTCTAAATTTATTTGAGTATCTTAACTAGACTTGATATTGTATAAAAAAAATTTCAAGAAATTTGACCAAAGGTTTCTAGAATTTTGGTCAAAATTTCCGGATTAACAACTTCAAGAATTTTAATCAAAAATTTGAAAAATTTTAATCAAAAATTTGAAGAACTTTGGTCGAAAATTTCAAGAATTGTGATTAAAAGTTTAACAAATTTTAAGATTTGTTCAAAAATTTCAAGAACTTTAAAAATATTACAAGGGGTTGTTTCTATAAATTAATTTTACCGATTTGTAATCATTATTCAGTTTCTTCAAATCCTTTAAACTGTTCCATTCCTTCAAATCCTTTAAATCCTCCAAATCCTTCAATTTTTTTTTCCAAAATTTCAATAATTATGATCCAAAGTTTTACAAGTTTTAAGAATTGTTCAAAAATTTCAAGAATTGAGATCCAAAATTTAACAAATCCCTAGATTTGTTCAACATTTCAAGAACTGTGATCTAAAATATATCAGCCTGCAAGAATTCAAATACTCCAAATCCTTTATATCCTTCAAATCCTTAAAATCCTTTAAATCCTTTAAATCTTTCAAACCCTTTAAATTCTTTTCCAAAATTTCAAGAATTATTAACCAAAGTTTTACAAAATTCAAAAATTGTTCAGAAATTTCAAGAATTGTTCAAAAATTTCAAGAATCCTTTAAATCTTTCAAATCCTTCAAATTCTTTTCCAAAATTTCAAGAATTATGAACCAAAGTTTTACAAAATTCAAGAATTGTTCAAAAATTTCAAGAATTGTGATCCAAAATTTAACAAATTTCAAGAACTATGATCCAAAATTTATCAACCTTTAAGAATTCAAATCCTTCAAATCCTTTATATTCTTCAAATCCTTTAAATCCTTCAAATTCTTTAAATTCTTTTCCAAAATTTTAAGAATTATGAACCAAAGTTTTACAAAATTCAAGAAATGTTCAGAAATTTCAAGAATTGTTCAAAAATTTCAAGAATTGTGGTCCAAAATTTAACAAACTTTAAGAATACAAATCCTTCAAATCCTTTATATCCTTCAAATTCTTTAAATCCTTTAAATCTTTTAGGAATTGTGATCTAAATTTTGACAAAATTCAAGAATTGTTCAGAAATTTCAAGAATTGTTCAAAATTTCAAGAATTGTGGTCCAAAATTTAACAAACTTTAAGAATACAAATCCTTCAAATCCTTTATATCCTTCAAATTCTTTAAATCCTTTAAATCTTTTAGGAATTGTGATCTAAATTTTGACAAAATTCAAGAATTGTTCAGAAATTTCAAGAATTGTTCAAAATTTCAAGAATTGTGGTCCAAAATTTAACAAACTTTAAGAATACAAATCCTTCAAATCCTTTAAATATTTTAAGAATTGTATCTAAATTTTTACAAATGTCAAGAATTGTTTAAAAATTGCAAAAGCCTAAAAATTATTACAACTTATTTTTATCGATTTTTAATCATTCAGTTTCTTCAAATTTTTCAAATTCTTCAAATCCTTGAAATTCTTCAAATTTAACAAATTTCAAGATTTGTTCAAAAATTTCAAGAATTTTGATAAAAATTTCACAAATTTCAATAATTGTTCAAAAATATGAAGAATTTTGATTTAAAATAACTCTCAAGAATTTCAAGAATTTTTTTCAATATTTTCGAATCCATAATTTTAACAATTGTGGTCAAAAATTTAAAGACTTTCGATAAAAAAAATTTTGTCAAAGAACTTTTGTCAAAAATTTAAAGAATTTTGGTCAAAATTTTAGGATCAACAATTTCAAGAATTTTGATAAAAAATTTCAAGAATTTGGTCACAAATTTCAAGAATTTGACTCAAACTTTTCAAGAATTTTGGTCAATATTTTTGGATCAACAATATCGAGAATTTTTGGTCAAAAATTTGAAGAAGTTTGGTCAAAAATTTGAAGAAATTTGGTCACAAATTTCAAGAATTTTTGGTCAAAATTTTCGGATCAACAATTTCAAGAATTTGGGTCAAAAATTTGAAGAAGTTTGGTCAACAATTTGAAGAATTTGCTTCAATATATTTGAATATCAAGAATTTTGGTCAAAAATTTCAAGAGTTTTTGGTCACAATTTCCGGATCAACAATTTCAAGAATTTTGACCAAAAATTTCAAGAGTTTGACTCAAAATTTTCGGATAAACAATTTCAAGAATTTATGTCAATATTTTCGGATCAACAATTTCGAGAATTTTGGTCTAAAATTTTAGGATCAACAATTTCAAGAATTTTTCCAGCGTCCTCTAGCATCCAGCGACCTTTAGTGTCTTCCAACGTCCTTCAACGTCATCCACCGTTCATCAGAGTCATACAGAGTCCTCCAACGTCTTCTAACGTCCTCCAACGTCTTCTAACATCCTCGAGCGTCCAGTGTACTGACGTTGTGGAAAAAGATGTAAATTTTACATTTATGTGAATAACTTAACTAGACTGTTATTATATACTACAAATAAACTACGCCGCTGGTGATATCTATGATGATATCGCCCTGTCGGATTTCATTTTAACTAAAGGCGTCGATCGGCTTTTGTTTCATCCCGCTCTTACAGACTTCGATTCATTCCGCTACATAAAATAAAAAGTTTGCGACGGTCACTTATATTCACTTGGACGCTTATTCACGGAAAAATAGGGGAATGCGAATTGGTCGAACTCCGAGTGTATTAAGGGTGTCCGGGAAACGATTTTAGGGATTTCCGGAATGTAATTTGTTTTCGGACGTTATCTTTAAGGAACATACAGGGTGTTATATTAAAATAGATTTTACATAGAATAGAAAAATATTTTAAACGAGGAATCTGTATATGCTATTGATATAGGCAATGTTGAACTTTACCTGGACTAAAACACAAAACGGTCATCAGCGTACAGATCTACATTTCGAGATATAAAGATAAAAATAAATTAAAAGTGATGAAGGAACGCTAAAAAAGTAGGAGAAAAAGAGTGGGAGAAATTCAATAAAAATTTTAAATTTTTTCTAATTACATAAATCGCTCTACATACAACCATTCTCTTATCAAATCATAAAACACAAACTACCTACAACAAAACAAAACACAAATCATGACCGTCGTCTCAGTTCATGAATCAGTTCGATCTGATGCAATCCTAGCAAACCGCATATAACAATAAATTTCACAAATAAATAACCAATAAAATTATAAGCATATATTTCAGCAGAGCAAAACTATACAGTGTGCAATGTGCATATATACCTCCTGCGATCCAGTCCAGGCGAAACAAAACCATTTGGTATTTGTATATCGACGTCACGAGTTTTCAGATCACGAACGAGAGATTCGTTGAAAGATCGCAGCTGTGTGTATCCTCTACACTAACACAGGAATAGATGGTATCGATTGGTCATTTTTTTTTAATGTCCTTGATTTACATTTAAAATTTATATCCTAGACAAGATCCAAAATAATTAAATACGAAGCAAGATATAAAAATTATTATTATTATTATTTTAAAAGCGAACTATTTTTCTTTAACCTTTTTTTCCTCTTAGCTTAGATAAATTTAGTCCGCAGCACGATGGCAAAGCTAAATAATTCTCCTCTGTCTTGTGGTTCAATTAAAAAATGTTGTTAGCTCAATGGCCAACGTAAATCCCATTTGCAGCATAATGGACAAGATAAATATTCCTTATCAGTCTTGGTGCTCAACTAAAACCTGCTCTTGGTACAATGGCGAAGCTAAATCTAGTTTGCAGCACGATAATTAAGCTAAAAAATCTTCTCTTTGTTGTGGTTCAGCTAAAAACGGTTGTTGATTCAATAGCGAAGCTAAATCTAGTATTCAATACGATGGAGAAGCTAGATACTTCTTTTCGGATAAGCTAAATAATCCTTCTCTGTCTTATGGCTCAACTAAATATTGTTGTTGGTTCAATAGCAAAGATGATTCTAGATTGAAACACGATGAACAAACCAAAAAAAATCTTCTCGGTCTGTGGTTCAAATCAAAACTGTTGTTGGCTCAATAGAGAAACTAAATCTGGTTTACAGCATGATAGACAAGCTAAATACTTCTTCTCGTTTTTGTGGCTCAACTAAAACTTGTTGTTGCCTCAATAATCAAACTAAATCTAGTTTGCAGCACGATGGATAAGCCAAAAAAATCTTCTCGATCTTATGGTTCAACTAAAAACTATTGTTGACTTCATAGAGAAGCTAAATCTAGTTTAGAGAACCGTGGACAAGCTAAATATTTCTTCTCTGTCTTGTGGCTCAACTAAATATTGTTGTTGGCTCAATAGTGAAGATGATTCTAGATTGAAAAACGCTGTACAAACCAAAAAAATCTTCTCGGTCTGTGTTTTAAATAAAAACTGTTGTTGGCTTAATAACTAAGCTAAATTTAGTTTACAGCATGAAGGACCAGCTAAATACCATTTCTCGGTCTTGTGGTCAACTAAAATTTGTTATTGACTTAATGGTGAAGCTAAAACTAGTTTGCAGCACGATGGATAAGCCAAGAAAAATCTTCTCGGTCTGTGGTTAAAATAAAAACTGTTGTTGGCTCAATAGCGAAGCTAAATCTAGTTTACACCATGATGGACAAGCTAAATACTTCTTCTCGGTCTTGTGGCTCAACTAAAACTTGTTGTTGCCTCAATAATCAAACTAAATCTAGTTTTGCAGCACGATGGACAAGCCAAAAAAATCTTCTCGATCTTATGGTTCAACTAAAAACTATTGTTGACTTCATAGAGAAGCTAAATCTAGTTTAGAGAACCGTGGACAAGCTAAATATTTCTTCTCTGACTAGTGGTTCACCTAAATATTGTTGTTGACTCAATAGAGAAGATGATTTTAGACTGCAAAACGATAGACAAACCAAAATAAAACTTCTCGGTCTTGTAGCTAAACTGAAAATTGATGGTGGCTCAATATGTAAGATAAATTTGGTCCGATGGCGAAGCTAAATACTCTTTCTCAGTCTTGTGGCTCAACTAAAAACTGTCGCTGGCTCAATAACGAAGCTAAATCTAGTTTGCAGTACAAAATCAAGCTAAATATTCCTTCCAGATCATGTCGCTCAACTAAAACATATTGTTGACTCAATAGTGCTAAATCTAGATTGAAGCACGATGGACAAGCCAAAAATATTTTATCGGTCTTGTGGATCTACTAAAAATTGCTGGTGGCTCAATAAGGAAGATAAACTTGGTCCGCAGTACGATGGAGAAGCTAAATACTCTTACTCAGTCTTCTGGCTCAACTAAAAACTGTCGCTGGCTCAATAACGAAGCTAAACTTAATTTGCAGTACAAATTCAAACTAAATATTCCTTAAAGATTATGTAACTCAACTAAAACATATTGTTGATACAACTGTCAAGCTAAATCTAGATTTCAGCACGATGGACAAGCCAAAAATATTTTATCGGTCTTGTGGATCAACTAAAAATTGCTGGTGGCTCAATATGGAAGATAAACTTGGTCCGCAGTACGATGGAGAAGCTAAATACTCTTTCTCTGTCTTGTAGCTCAACTAAAAACTGTCGTTGGCTCAATAACGAAGCTAAATCTAGTTTGCAGTACAAAATCAAGCTAAATATTCCTTCCAGATCATGTGACTCAACTAAAACATACTGTTGACTCAAAAGTCAAGCTAAATCTAGATTTCAGCACGATGCACAAGCCAAAAATATTTTCTCGGTCTTGTGGATCAACTAAAAATTGCTGGTAGTTCAATATGGAAAATAACCTTGGTCCCCAGCACGATGACAAAGCTAAATACTTCTTCTTTGCCTTATGGCTCAACTAAAAACTGTTGCCGGCTCAATAACTAAGCTAAATCTAGTTTGCAGCACAATAGACAAGCTAGATATTTCTTCTCGATTAGGTGGCCCAACTATAAACTATTGTTGACTCAATAGAGAAGCTTAATCTAGTTTACAGAACCAAGGACAAGCTAAATACCCCTTCTCTGTTTTGTGGCTGCAACATGATAGACAAACCAAAAAAAACTTGTCGGTCTTGTAGCTAAACTGAAAATTGCTGGTGGCTCAATATGGAAACTAAACTCAGTCAGCAGTACGATGGCGACGCTAAATACTCTTTCTCTGTGTTCTGGCTTAATTAAAACCTGTCGTTGGTTTATAGTCAATCTAAATCTAGTTTGCAGCACGATGGACACACCAAAAAAAATCATATCGGTTTTGTGGCTCAACTAAAAATTATTGTTGACTTAATATAGTAGCTAAATCTAGTTTACAGAACCATGGACAAGCTAAATATTCCTTCTCTATCTTGTGGCTCAACTAAATATTGTTGTTGACTCAATAGCGAAGATGATTCTAGACTGCAACACGATGGACAAACGAAAAAAATCTTCTAGGTCTTCTAGCTGAAAATTGCTGGTGTCTCGAAGTTAAATCTTGTTTGCAGTACAATAGACAAGCTAAATATTCCTTCCCGATCAAGTGGCTCAACTAAAACCTGTTGTTGGCTCAATAGTCAAGCTAAATCTAGATTGCAGCACGTTGAACAAGGTAAAAAAATCTTCTCGGTCTTGTGGTTGGACTAAAACTTGTTAATGGCTGAATAGTCAAGCTGAATTTAGTCGGTAGCACTGTGGCATAGATTAATACTTCTTTTCGGTCTTGTGGCTCAACTAAATATTGTTGTTGGCTTAATAGTGAAGCTAAATCTACTATGGAATACGATGGACAAACCAAAAAATATATTCTCGGTCTTGTGACTCAACTAAGACTTGTTGTTGTTTCAATAGACTAGCTAAATTTAGTTTATAGCACTATGGCGAAGCTAAATACTTCTTTTCGGTCTTATGGGTCAACTAAAACCTGTTGTTAGCTCAATAGTCAAAGTAAATCTAGTTTGCAGCACGACGGACAAGCCAAAAAAATTTCTGGGTCTTGTGGCTTAATTAAAAAAATTTTAGTTTTTCGCACGATGGCCAATCTAAATACTCTTCGGTCTTGTTTTTCAACTAAAACTTGTTAATGGCTCAATAGTCAAGCTAAATCTAGTTTGCAACATGATTGACTAGCCAAAAAAATCTTCTCGTATTTGTGAAAATAAAAGTGGACAAAAAAAGTAATAAAAGTAGGGAAAAAAGTTAAAATTTGTCACCATCCATTTACTTACTTTGTTTTTATCTAATCAAAAACTTATATTTGTGCTATCCTGTATATTATATTATATTAGATTATAACAATATAGCGAAAAATAAAAAAAAAGAAATAGTAACTGAATATTACCAACCGAAGAGAAGAGCAAGTGTTGCTTATGTGTCATAATTAACCACTGCAGCCAACATATGTCGAAAAAATACTCTAACGGATACGTATATGCTAATGAGTAAATAAATTAATATGTTGTTCGCATGCATATGCATTCTCTGCTTAACCAAACATACTTTTCCCTCTCGAACAATGCCCATTATATCCACAATTTCTTTGGGCCACTGAATCCACATTATTTTTCCTTCTCTCGCACAAGTTAGTCAAGTCTAAAGATAGTTAGATAACGCTGAAATTAACACTAGCAACCAGAAGTGACTTGTACGTTTTTCTCTTTCGCTCTTGTGGGATTGAAATAGGGTTAAAAAAGGAGGTGAAACGCGAATATTGAGCATACTCGGAGTTTTTCAGTGCCTACTGGATTTTTTTTTATATTTACGGCGTCCCGCTTTGCTGGTTGCTATGGTTACCGATGTGTGAACGCAAATAACAGAGTATTTCGGACATGGAATTGTACAAGGTAATTCAAAAATTATTATTAACTAAATTTTTTTTTTTTTTAATAAAATGAACGGGAAAACAAACAATAAACGCAGATAATGGGGAGAAAAAAAGAGAAAATTTTTTTTAGCTTAACCATTTTGCTGCAAACTAGATTTAATTTGACTGTTGAGCCATAACAGCTTTTAGTTCAGCATCAAGACCGAATAGAAGTGTTTAACTTCTCCCTAGTGCTATAGACTACATTTAGCTTGACTGTTGAGCCGACAACAGGTTTTAGTTCAGCCGCAATACCGAAATGAAGTATTTAGCTTCACCATAGTGCTACAGACTATTATTAGGCCAACAACAAGTTTTAGTTGAGCCACAAGACCGAAAAGAAGTGTTTAGCTTCGCTATAGTGCTCCAGACTAGATGTAGCCTTACTATTGGGCCAACAACAGATTTTAGTTGAACCACAAAACCGAAAAGAACTATTTAGCTTCACCGTAGTTTTACAAACTCGACTTAGCAGAAGTATTTAGCTTCGCCATAGTGCTACAGACTAGATTTAGCTTGACTATCGAGTCAATAACAGGTTTTAGTTGAGCCACAAGACCGAAAAGAAGTATAAAGCTTCACCATAGTGCTAAAGACTATATTTAGCTTGACTAGTGAGCCGATAACAGGTTTTACTTAAGCTACAAGACCGAAAAGAAGTATTTAGCTTCGCCATTGTACTTAAGACTAGAATTAGCTAGACTATTGAGCCAATATCAGGTTTAAGTTAAGCCACAAGACCGAAAAGAAGTATTTAGCTTCACCATAGTGCTACAGATTAGATTTAGCTTTACTATTGAGCCGATAACAGGTTTTACTTGAGCTACAAGACCGCAAAGAAGTATTTAGCTTCACCATAGTGCTACAGATTAGGTTTAGCTTGACTATTGAGCCGATAACAGGTTTTACTTGAGCTACAAGACCGAAAAGAAGTATTTAGCTTCGCCATTGTGCTACAGACTAGATTTTGCTTGACTGTTGGGCCAATAACAGGTTTTAGTTAAGCCACAAGACCGAAAAGAAGTATTTAGCTTCACCATAGTGCTACAGATTAGATTTAGCTTTACTATTGAGCCGATAACAGGTTTTACTTGAGCTACAAGACCGCAAAGAAGTATTTAGCTTCACCATAGTGCTACAGATTAGGTTTAGCTTGACTATTGAGCCGATAACAGGTTTTACTTGAGCTACAAGACCGAAAAGAAGTATTTAGCTTCGCCATTGTGCTACAGACTAGATTTAGCTTGACTATCGAGTCAATAACAGGTTTTAGTTGAGCCACAAGACCGAAAAGAAGTATAAAGCTTCACCATAGTGCTAAAGACTATATTTAGCTTGACTAGTGAGCCGATAACAGGTTTTACTTAAGCTACAAGACCGAAAAGAAGTATTTAGCTTCGCCATTGTACTTAAGACTAGAATTAGCTAGACTATTGAGCCAATATCAGGTTTTAGTTAAGCCACAAGACCGAAAAGAAGTATTTAGCTTCACCATAGTGCTACAGACTAGATTTAGCTTTACTATTGAGCCGATAACAGGTTTTACTTGAGCTACAAGACCGCAAAGAAGTATTTAGCTTCGCCATTGTGCTACAGACTAGATTTAGCTTGACTATTGGGCCAATAACAGGTTTTAGTTTAGCCACAAGACCGAAAAGAAGTATTTAGCTTCGCCATTGTGCTACAGATTAGATTTAGCTTTACTATTGAGCCGATAACAGGTTTTACTTGAGCTACAAGACCGCAAAGAAGTATTTAGCTTCGCCATTGTGCTACAGACTAGATTTAGCTTGACTATTGGGCCAATAACAGGTTTTAGTTTAGCCACAAGACCGAAAAGAAGTATTTAGCTTCACCATAGTGCTACAGATTAGATTTAGCTTGACTATTGAGTCGATAACAGGTTTTACTTGAGCTACAAGACCGAAAAGAAGTATTTAGCTTCGCCATAGTGCTACAGATTAGGTTTAGCTTGACTTTTGAGCCGATAACAGGTTTTACTTGAGCTACAAGACCGAAAAGAAGTATTTAGCTTCACCATAGTGTTACAGACTAGATTTAGCTTGACTATTGGGCTAATAAGAGGTTTTAGTTTAGCCACAAGACCGAAAAGAAGTATTTAGCTTCACCATAGTGCTACAGATTAGATTTAGCTTGACTATTAAGTTAATAACAGGTTTTACTTAAGCCACAAGACTGAAAAGACGTAAGTACTTAGCTTCGTCATAGTGATATAGACTAGATTTATCTTGACTATTGAGCCAACAACAATTTTTAGTTGAGCGATAAGACCGAGACATATTTAGCTTGAGACCATTAGGCTGAGAACAAGGCTTAAGAAAACAAGAAAAACATCGAAATCTAAAGATTTTTCTTGGGTTATTTTTGTCTAGATCAAAAAGTCGGCTAAAATGTATATATGTAAAAATAAAGATTAATATTTACGTAATTTTGATTAACGTATATAATAATAATAATAATGATAATTAAGTTAGCAAGTGCAAATTCTTTTTTTGATCGCTCATACCAATCTTTCTTAACCAATAAATACATTCCGTTCTCGAGCATTTTAATTGGGGGGGCTCGGCGCTAGATGTCAGCCCAGTCGGTAATTAAAAGCTGAGTCGGGAAGCCGCATTTGACACCTCTGTACATTGTTAAAACAGAAGAAGAGAAGTAAAAGAAGGACTCCGACCGTTTTATCTGGCTTCCATCGGTTGCTTGATTCGTGATGGTACGCGAGCTCCGTAACGAGATGGACTGTGCTCATTTGTTTATCTCTCTGTTCCGTTTCGTTCTGAGAGAAAGAGAGAGGAGTTATTGTTTTGGTTTTTAAATGGGAATAGGTTTGATTTTGTGATTGGTTACTACTAGGAAAATACAGTGTATAAGTTTGCACTTTATATTATTTATTATTATTAATATTGTTAGGGCTAATTTTTTTCTGCATGTGTAAATAAAAATTAATTAACATAATTTACTAAAAACTTATTGTTATTTTTTTTATGGTAAGTACTCTGTTTTGTTTAAATTGTGGTAACGTTTCTGTTAGACCTGAAGATGGATATCCAGTCGAAACTATTAGTCTAATTATTTTAATTATTATTAAATATGTATGTTAGGCACGAAGTAATTAAATAAATCAAGTTCAGGTTTCTATTTTTTTATTATCCCTCCAATTGTCTTCCCCCACTCAATAAAAAGACAATTTCAAACAAAAAAATAGTAAAAAAAATACAGAAAAAAAGTTTAAAATACAAAAAAAATGTGGGCAAAAAGAGGGGGAAAAAAGGGGGGCGAAATTATACAAGATTCAATTAATCAAGATCTCTAACTCTTCCCCTTTTTCTCTTCTTTTTTTACTGTTTTGTTTATTTCAATTTTTTTCCACTTTACCCCATTTTTCCCTATTGTTTACTAAATTGTTTGTTTCAAAATATTTTCTATTTACAACTATTTTCGGAGAGCTTGATTGATTTAATTGGTGAATGGTGGGGGAAGGTTAGAATTATTAATTTCCCCACCAATTCCAATTTTCTCCCACTATCCACTCCGAGCCGAGCGCAGCGAGGTTCGGAGCAGTCCCATCAATGAAGCTTGTGTTTTAATTTTTTTATGGCCCCCTCCAAATTATCTTCCTCCATTAGTTTCTCCTTTTTTTAACAAAAAAAAGGGGAAGAAAATATGAGAAAAGAAGTTATTTAATAAGTAGAGGAAAAATGGAAAAACTTTGTAAAAAGAACTTTAAAACTTAAAGAAAATAGTAAAAAAGTAAAGAAAACAAAGTGGCATAAAAAACTGGAACAACAAAATTTGATTTGATTGCTTCGAACTTCGCTGCGCTCGGCTCGGAATGAATCGTAGAAGAAATAATAAAAATAAAGTAGGGGGAAAATAGAAAACAAAAGGTGAGAAGAAAGTGGAAAAAAGTGGGAAAAAATGGAAAAAAGAAGAAACAAAGTTTGATTGATTTGATTGCTCCGGAATGGAGAAAATAATCATTCTAACTTGGAAAAAATTGTAAAAAATTTAAAAATATTGAAAGAAATTTAAAAAAATGCAACATATTAAAAAAATAGCAAGTTTTAAATAATTGTAAAATTTTTTAAATAATTATAAGAAATTTATTAATATTGTAAGAAATTAAAAAAAAATGCAAGAAATTAAAAAAATTGCAAGATAGTTAAAACCATTTTTAAAAATTTAAAAAATTGTAAGTACCTGATTTAAAAATTGCAAAAAATTAAAAAAATCGCAAGAAATTTAAAATAAATTTTAAATATTTGTTGAAATTTAAAAAATTGCAAGAAATTAAAAAAATTGAAAGAAATTTAAAAAAAAAAATACAAATTTAAAAAACTGCAAGAAATTTAAAAATTGCAAAAATTTAAGCAAATTACAAAACATTTTAAAAATATTGTAAGAAATTTAAAAATATTGTAAAAAAAATTAAACAAATTGCAAGAAAAATTTGAATAAGTTTTAAAGGTGGTAAAAAAAATATTAATATCAAAAATTGGAATGAATTGGAAAAAAAGTAGGAAAATATTGAGAAATATGGGAGAAAAAATGGAAGAAAAATGGAAAAAGTTGGATAAAAATTGGACAAATATTGAAAAAACGAAAAAAATTCAAAATATTGAAAAAAAAATTGGAAAAAATGGGAGAAAAATGGTAAAAATTGGAAAAAATGGAAAAAACTGGAAAAATTGCAAATACTGGAAAAAAATTCGATAAAAATTGGAAAATGTCTGAAAAATTGGAAATATTGGAAAAAATTGAAAAGAATTGTAGAAAAAATAATTAAAATTTGAAAAAATATCAAAAAAAATTGGAAAAAACCGGAAATATTGGAAGAAATTGGAAAAAATTAAAGAAAATTAAAGGAAATTCAAAAACATTAAAAAAAATGAAAAAAATTGGAAAAAATCCGAAAAAATTGGAAAGTATTGGAAAGAATTAAAAAAAAACCGGAGCGAGAAAAATGGGAGAAAAAATGAAAGAAAAATGAAAAAATCGGATAAAAATTGAAAAACATTGGAAAAACTGGAAAAAATAAGATATATTGGAAAAAATTCGATAAAAATTGGAAAAAATTTGGAAACATCGGAAAAATGGGGAATATTGAAAAAACTTGGATAAATTTAAAAAAATTGGAGAAAAATAATAAAAATAGGAAAAAACCGGAAAAATTGGAAAAAATTGATAAAAAGTGTAGAAAAAAATAATAAAAATTAAAAAAGAATTGGAAAAAATTTCAAAAAAAATTGGAAAAAATTGGGAAAAATTGGAAAAAATTGCAAAAAAAACCGGAAATATTGGAAAGAATTGTATAAAAAATAATAAAATTGGAAAAAAATCGAAAAAAATTGCAAAAAAAATTGGAAAAAAGAAAAAATAATAAAAAATAGTAAAAAAATATTAATTTTAAAAATTGGAATAAATCGAAAGACAATGAGAAAATATTGAAAAAAATTGGAGAAAAAATGAAAAAAAATTGACTAAAAATTGAAAAATTGAAAAAAAAAAAAATTGGAAAAAACGCTAGAAAAATGATCAAAATTTGCAAAAATTGGAAATATTGAAAAAAAATTCGATAAAAATTGGAAAAATTGGAACTGATGGAACAAATTTAAAAAAAATTGTAGTAAAAATAATAAAAATTAGAGAAAAAATTGGAAAATATATCAAAAAAAAAATGGAAAAAATAGGAAAAAGCGGACAAATTCGAAAAATTGGAAAAATTGGAAAAATTGGAAAAATTGGAAAAATTGGAAAAATTGGAAAAATTGGAAAAATTGGAAAAATTGGAAAAATTGGAAAAATTGGAAAATAGTGGAAAAAATTGGAGAAAAAAATAATAACAATTGAAAGAAAATTGGACAAAATTGCAAAAAACATGAAAAAAAATCGGAAATATTCAGAAAAAAGTAAAAACAAATCGAAAAACAATTACAAAAATCACAGAAACTATAAATAACAGAAAATAACGAAATTTCTTTAATTTTTTTTTTTGAGGACTACATCTTTTAAGTAACCAGCCACGTCTCCGATGAAAGAGGCCCTCCACCATAATATAACATATACGTAGTTAAATAGTGTTTGGTATAGCTTAGATAGCTGATTAATATCCGGCTCGAAGGACCAACATTGTTTGTGATATTTGTGAATCTGATTCTTTTAATAAATGGTACTTTTGTAAACAGTACGTATATGTATAAAGTCATTATAAATTACCATGAATCTAGTTGCATAAGTCCCTAAACATAATTGAATTTATAATAGTTATTATTGCTATAAGATTTTTTTATCGAGATAATAAAACAAGTAATATCATTATTACCTTTTAAAAAATCACTCTCCTACTATATCATTTTATAATTTTCAATTTCTTTTCTTTCGCACGCCTCCACTTAATAACACGTTCAAGTACTTTACATTTTTTATTAGTCAAATTAAGAGTTTTTCTTTAATAATCCCATTCCGATAGACGGAGGCGTTTAAGATCCTCAAAACCAATCTAAATTCATAAGCACACCTTAAAGTTATGTTTCTGGTCGTTGTCGTTGTCTTCATTTTATTTTTTATGACCCAACTTGGAAGTTTTTTCTTTGATTGGAGAGTTTCATTATTATCATGACAAGACTCATTATTCTATTAACCCGTTTATTACTATTTATCTTTCAATGCGCCGGTTGAGATCTTCATTAGGAAAATGATAAAACACGTCGCATTAATCAGTCTATGAGAGATAAGAAACAATAACAAAACGGTTATGTTGTTTGTAAAAAATATTTGTTATCAGAAAATCAGAAACAAGAGCAGTAATATAAATTTTTAAATAAATTACAAACCTTCACGAGCACACAAAGATACGCCACTGGAAGAGAGCAATTAAACAAATGATTCAACCATCCGGACGTGAATTAATAATGAAAATATTTCCCCTGGATTCTACACTACGTGTCATTTTGAATTATGTAATTGTGATAAGATTCATCATCTGCGATCCCAAAAACATTATAGTACTATTTTTTATGACATTTATTAAGAATTTGTATATATAGTACGCCATATTTGATCCACCATTTTGAATTTTGCAATTTTGACAGTAGATTCGTTATCTAGCAACACTAAAAATCTTGTAATACGATTTTTTATGACATTTATTTAAAATTTGTATCCATGGTCCGGTATATTTCATTCGCCATCTTTTAAATTGGTTACAATTTTTATAAATTTGTTAAAATTTTTATAAATTTCTTACAATTTTTTTAAATTTCTTACAATTTTTAACAATTCCTTACATTTCTTATAAATTTCAAACAATTTTTACAAACTTACAATTTTTATAATATAATATAATTTTTATAAATATCATAAATTTCTTACTGTTTCTCAAATTTCTTGCAATTTGTTTAAATTTCTTACAACATTTTTAAAATGTCTTGCAATTTGTTTAAATTTCTTGCTAATTGTTTGAATTTTTTGCAATTTTTAAATTACTTTCAATTTTTTAAATTTCTAAAAGTATTTTTAAATTTCTAAAAGTATTTTTAATTTTCTCATAATTTTATAAATCTCTTACAATTTTTTTAAATTTCTTACAATTTTTAAAAATTTCTTCCAATTGTTTTAAATTTCTTACAATTTTTAACAATTCCTTACATTTCTTATAAATTTCAAAACATTTTTATAAATTTCTTACAATTTTTACAAACTTACAATTTTTATAAATATCATACAATTATTTTAAATTTCTTACTGTTTCTGAAGTTTCTTGCAATTTGTTTAAATTTTTTACAAGATTTTTAAAATGTCTTGCAATTTGTTTAAATTTATTGCAAATTGTTTAAATTTTTGCAATTTTTAAATAAGTTTCAATTTTTTAAATTTCTAAAATTATTTTTAAATTTCTTACATTTTTTATAAATTTTTTATAATTTTTATAAATTTCTTAAAATTTTTACAAATTTTTTACATTCATATTTTTATTTTGAATTTCTTACTGTTTCTGAAATTTCTTGCAATTTGTTTAAATTTCTTAAAATATTTTTAAAATGTCTTGCAATTTGTTTAAATTTCAATTCTGCAATTTTGAAATTAATTTAAATTTTTTAAATTTCTGAAAGTGTTTTTAAATTTCTTACAATTTTTATAAATTTCTTAAAATTATTACAAATTTCTTACAATTTTTATATCATTCAATTAATTTAAATTTCTTACTGTTTTTGAAATTTCTTGCAATTTTGTTTAAATTTCTTACAAATTGTTTGAATTTTTTGCAATTTTTAAATTACTTTCAATTTTTTAAATTTCTAAAAATATTTTTAAATTTCTTGCAATTTTTTTAATCTTTTTCCAATTATTTTCCAATTTGTACTATATTTTCTCTCATTTTTTTACTTTTTTCCAATTTTTCCAATTATTTCCAATATTTATAATTTTTCCAGGTTTTTCCATTTTTTCCAATTTTTATTAAATTTGCATTCAATTTTGTACAATATCTACCATTTTTTTTCAATTTTTTCCAATTCTTTCCAATTTTTCCAATTTTTTCCAATTTTTCCCAATTTCTTCCAATTTTTTCCTATTTTTTTCCAATTATTTCCGTTTTTTTCCAGTTTTTCCAATTTCTATCAATTTTTTTTCTCATTATTTTCCAATTTTTACCATTTTTATCCATTTTTTTTTATTTTTTCCAATATTTCCAATTTTTCCACTTTTTCCAATTTTTTCCATTTTTTTTCGGGTTTTTTGATTTTTTTCCAATATTTTCAATTTTCCTGTTTTTTCAAGTTTTCCAATTATTTTCCAATTTTTACCATTTTTCTCCCGTTTTTTTAATTTTGGTTTCAAATTTTTTCTAATATTTCCAATTTTTCTTTTTCCATTTTTCCAATATTTATCAAATTTGTACCCAATTCTTTTCCTTTTTTCAAATTTTACCGTTTTTTTTTCAGTTTTTCCAATTTTTATCCAATTTTTTCTTTTTCAATTATTTTCCAATTTTTACTATTTTTTCTCCAATTTGTTAATTTTTTCCAGTTTTTTGCAATTTAATCCAATTTTTTTTTAAATTTTGAATATTTTTTCTACCATTTTTTTCAATTTTTTTAAATTCTTTCCCATTTTTGTCAATATTTCCTATTTTTTCCGGTCTTAAATTTTTTTCAATTTTTATCCATTTTTTTTTTCATTTTTTCCAATTTTTATCCAACTTTCCGGTTTTTTCAATTTTTGTCCAACATTTTATAATTTTTTTCTAATTTCTTCAATTTTTTTTTTTTACAATTTATATTCAATCTTTTCCCATTTTTTTGTTTTTTTTTCAACTTTTTGTGGAGCGAAAATTGGGGAGGGAGAGAGTTTTTTTATGACACTATCGACAATTTGTTTAAATTTCTTGCAATTTGTTTATATTTCTTGTTTTAAATAAATTACAAGTAATTAAAAGGATTGCAAGATATTTTAAAAAATTGCAAGAAATTTAAAAAAATTCCAAGAATTTAAAAGAATTAAAAAAACCACGGAATTTATAAATTAGCAAATTTAAAAAATTGCAATAAATTAAGACAATTGAAAGAAATTTTAAAAAAATGAAATGAATTTTAAAAAAATCGCAAGAAATTTAAAATAATTGCAAGAAATTTAAAGACAATTGAAAAAATTTAAAAATTTGGAATTTAAAAAAATCGCAATAAATTAAAAAATAGTAAGAAATTAAAAAAAATTGTAAGAAATTTAAAAAATTGTAACAAATTTAAAAAAATTGCAATAAATTAAAAAATTGCTAGAAATTGAAATAAATTACAAGAATTTAAAGGAATGGCAATAAATTAAAAAAGAAATTTAAATAAATTGGTAGAATTTAAAGGAATTGCAATAAATAAAAAAAATCACAAGAAATTTAATAAAATTTGTAGGAAATTTCAAAAAATTGCAATAGATTAAAAAAATTGCAAAAAAATGTAAGAAATTTAAATAAATTACATTTAAAAGAATTGCAAGAAATTTAAAAACAATTGCAAGAAATTTAAAAACAATTGCAAGAAATTAAAAAAAAAGATGAAAGAAAAATTTAAAAAATTGGAAGAAATTAAAAAAAAAAATGCAAGAAATTTAAAATAATTGCAAGAAATTTAAAAAATTGTAAGAAATTTAAAAAAATTGCAAGAAATTTAAATAAATTGCAAACATTTAAAAGAATTGCAAAAAATTTAAAAATAATTGCATGAAATTTAAAATTATTGCGAGAAATTTAAAAAAAAAGAAAGAAAATTTAAAAAAATTGGAAAAAATTTAAAAACAATTGCAAAGAATTTAAAAAAAAGCAAGAAAATTTAAAAAATTGAAAGAAATTTTAAAAAAATCGCAAGAAATTTAAAAAAATTACGAAATTACAAAAAATGTGAGAAATTTATAATAATTGCAAAAAATTTAAATAAATTTCAGAAATTTAAAAGAATTGCAAGATATTAAAAAAACAGTAAGAAATTAAAAAATATAAATACGTAACTTATAAAAACCGCATTTTTGTTGTTATTTCTGTTTTTTTTTTAATCACTCAATTTTTGGTCTATTTCTGCTCATAATCATCTCCTCGAAAATTTGGAAGTTGTTACAAATAATTCCGTTTCAAGGATAGAACAAATTTATTACGAAAGTAGTTTATTTCCCGCCATTGTTTAACTATACTACAGCAACAAAATAAAAATAAACCTTTGTTTCGTGGATCGGTCGGTCAAAAAAAAAAGTTACCTATGTTTCGCCATGACACGCTTAAAACAAAAGGTATCGCGTGTTGGAAATAAATATGGCGTCGTAAATTAGGTTCGCGTGAGCGCGCTTTTAAACATTCAACTGCGACATACGTCACATACACACTAGGCTAATATTTTTCTATACAAATGGACGATGATTGATTGAATAATAATTTTTTTACTAAATATTGTGTGGGCGTGTGAAAGAAAAGAAATAAATTTTTTTTTTTAAATTTATTTATGCTTCGTCTTTAAATATTGGGTACGTTCCTTCAGGCGGAATTAGTGGGTAGCACTTTCGTGGAAGGATATGGATAAATCAAAAGTCGATTTTCGATATTACGCCCAACTTGGCCTCTTTAAATCAGGACCGCTCGATATTAATATTAAAAAAAAATTATTTGGGGTGTTTCTAATAAATATATTTTTATGTGGGAAAAAAATCATGTAGATATAAAAGAAATTTAAACAATTTGCTAGAAATAAAAAAAAAATAAAAACAATTGTAAGAAATTTAAAACAATTTAAAGAAATTTAAATAAAATATCAAGAAATTTAAAAACAATTGCAAGAAATTTAAAAAAATTGTAATTGTAAATTTAAAATAATTGGAAGAAATTAAAAAAAAAATGCAAGAAATTTTAATAAAATTATAATAAATTTAAAAAAAAATAAAGAAGTCAAAGAAAATAACAAGAAATTAAAAAAAAATGCAAGAAATTTAAAAAAGATTGCAAGAAATTTAAAATAATTGCAAGAGATTTAAACACAATTGCAAGAAATATAAAGAATTAAAAGAAATTTTAAAAAAATCACAAAAAAAGTTAAAATAATTGCTAGAAATTTAAAAAAATTGCAAGAAATTTAAAACAATTATAATTAATTTAAAAAAAATAAAGACATTAAAGAAAATAACAAGAAATTAAAAAAAAAACTTGCAAGAAATTTAAAAAAGATCGCAAGAAATTTAAAATAATTGCAAGAGATTTAAAAACAATTGCAAGAAATGTAAAAAATTAAAATAAATTCTAAAAAAATCACAAAAAAAGTTAAAAAAATTGCAAGAAATTTAAAAAAAATTATAATAAATTTAAAAAAAAATAAAGACATTTAAAAAAAATAACAAGAAATTAAAAAAAAATTGCAAGAAATTTAAAAAAATCGGAAGAAATTAAAAAAAATTGCAAGAAATTAAAAAAATTGTAAGAAATTTAATGAAATTGAAATATATTTAAAAAAAAGTCGAAAGAAATCTAAAGCAAGAAATTTAAAATAATTGCAAGAAATTTAAAATAATTGCAAGAAATTTAAAAAAAAATACAAGAAATTTAAAATAAATTTCAAAAAAGTTTAAAAAAATTGAAAGAAATTAAAAAAAAATGGCAAGAAATTTAAAAATAATAGAATGAAATTTATAAAAATTGAAAGAAATTTTAAAAAAATCGCAAGAAATTTTAAAATAATTCCAGGAAATTTAAAAACAATTGAAAGAAATTTAAAAAAATTGCAAGAAATTAAAACTATTATAATAAGTTAAAAAAAAATTAAAGACATTTAAAAAAATAAAAAGAAATTAAAAAAAATTGCAAGAAATTTAAAAAAGATAGCAAGAAATTTAAAATAATTGCAAGAGATTTAAAAACAATTGCAAGAAATGTAAAAAGTTAAAATAAATTTTAAAAAAATCACAAAAAAAATAAAAAAAATTGCAAGCAATTTAAAAACATTGTAAGAAATTTAAAAAAATTGAAAGACATTAAAAAAATTCGTAAGAAATTTAAAAAAAAATGAAAGAAATTTAAAATAATTGCAAGAAACTTAAAATAATTGCAATAAATTTTAAAAAAAATTTCAAGAAATTACAAAAAATTTAAAAAAAATTTCAAGAAATTAAAAAAAATTGAAAGAAATTTAAAAAAATGGCAAGAAATTTAAAAATAATAGAATGAAATTTATAAGAATTGAAAGACATTTTAAAAAGATCGCAAGAAATTTTAAAATAATTCCAAGAAATTTAAAAACAACTGAAAGAAATTTAAAAAAATGGAAAGAAATTTAAAAACAATTGCAACAAATTAAAAAAATCGGTTGTGTCGCCCCAAAACTTTCCCGACGAGTATCCACGAATACTATTTCAGATATTTAATGTTAAATTTTGACTTTTTTTTAGTTTTGACAGGTGACAGTTGGAGACAGTTATATACGGGCTTTTAAGTGATAAATTGCAAGTCAAATTCCATGACATATTGCATCTGTCATTTTTTGATAGTGACACTTCCGTTTGACAGATGTCGCAAAAAAACTAATGGGTTCTTCCGACGAGTAACCAAAACCCATATACCAAATTTCAGTTCACTCGGATTAAACATGTGGCCTCTATGGAAGAATACATAAAGACAGACAGACAGACAGACAAACTTCCGTCTGGAAATGGTTTTAATCATCTCAAGTGATCTCAAAATGGATATTTCCATCTTTATCTCGAAATTTTTTTTTAGCTCATTCATAATACTTTCCCTTCTTGGAGGTGGGTAGGAAAAGTAAAATATAAACGAGGAAAATTATTTTATTATTTGGAAAATCAACATTTTTTAAATAATGTAGTCAAAACAAAAGAAAATATAGAAAAAATAAGAAATTATTTAAAATCTAAAATTACTGAAAAAATGTTGTTAAAATTAGAGGAAAATTAAAACAAAAATAATTACTCAATTTTTTGAAAATATGGGTAAGATAAATTAGTTCCGTTATTTGGAAAATAAATTTTTTTTTTATATACAATGTATTCAAAACAAAAGACAATCGTAAAAAACATATTATATATTTTGCCGAAAATGGAATCAAAAAAAATTTGTTTATTTTTTTCTAATCTAAAATTATTGAAAAAAAAATATTGGAAGGACTAGAACAAAAAATAAGAACTTACACGATATTTTTAAATGTAGCCGAGGGAAATTAGTTTATTATTTGAAAAATAATGCGATCTAAAGAAAAAAAATAAGAAAGTATTTAATTTTCCAAAGGGAATTTGTTTATTTTTTTGGTGTAATCTAAAATTACTGAAAAATCTTGTTAAACTTTTTAAATATATAGTCAGGGAAATTACGTAATTATTTGGAAAATAAGTTTTTTTTCAAAAACAAGGAAATCGCAAAAAATAAGAAATTATTTAATGTGCCAAAAAATATGAGTCAATAGGAAATTTGCTTATTTTTTGGAAAAACTCCAAAACTACTGGAACAAAACACAATAAAAATTCAAAAAAAATAAATAAAAAGAAAAAACTTAAATTTTCATAAATACAGTATGGGAAAATTCGTGTTCTTGTTATCAATAAATCATAAACCATTACCAAAAAAATTACATAAATGTTACCTTTATGATGAAGCTCGGATCTTCAGTTTTCTTCTCTCACTTCACTTTATTTTAACTGAAAAAAAGAGAAAACCTGTTACTAATAAATAAGAGGGTCATATTTTTTTAAAACTTGAGATGGGAATAGTTACTCAAATTATTAAAAAAAATCGCTGTGTCACCCTAGAACTTTCCCGGCTCGACTGTAGAGAATATGTTATTTATTATTATTATTATTTTAATTACAAAATACTATGCATTACAATAATTTATGGAACATATTAAAAACAGCTAGCCGATTGTGAATACGTCTACCGAATTGATATTTCAATGTTGATAATGACATAAGGTGTGCATGCGCACGTTGTATATCACACTGCTACAATTATGATCTCCTAAAATCAAGTGTGAAAACTATTGGGAATTCGGGAAAAAATTTCATATAATAGTTGTAAGGAATTTTATGCTTTACAACTTTACACTGAAACATTTTGCACTAAAGATCATAATTTACCTCCAATTTAAAAAAAATGGAAAATTATAAATGTGTATTTTTCTCGCCATCTAGCGGCGAAACTATGAGGAAATCGATAAAAGTTAAACATAAAAGTTAAAGAAAATTTGATGCTTAAAACTTTGCACAGGAAAATTTTGTACTAAAATGCATTGTTTGTCCTCAAAATCAAGAAAAAATAGAGAAAACATACATGCACATTTTTTACGCGCCCTCTAGTGGCGCAACTATTGGAAATTATAGAAAAAGTTTCAGACTTGAGTTGTAGGGAATTTTATGCTCTAAAACTTTGTACTACAATATTTTGCACTAAAGTGTATTATTTATCCTCAAAATCAAGAAAAACTAGAGAAAACCTACATGCACATTTTTTACGCGCCCTCTAGTGGCGCAACTATGGGAAATTCTGGAAAATGCTTCAGACAAAAGATATAGCGAATTTTATGCTCTAAAACTTTGTACTATAAAATTTTGTACTAAACTGTATTATTTGTCCTCAAAATCAAGAAAAACTAGAAAAAACATACATGCACATTTTTTACGCGCCCTCTAGTGGCGCAAATATTGAAAATTTTGAAAAGCTTAAGAAAAAAGTTGTAGGGAATTTTATGCTCTAAAACTTTGTACTACAAAATTTTGCACTAAAGTATATTGTTTGTCCCCAAAATCAAGAAAAAGTAGAGAAAACCTACATGCACATTTTTTACGCGCCCTCTAGTGGCGCAACTATTGAAAATTCTGGAAAAAGTTTAAAACAAAAGTTATAGATAATTTTATGCTCTAAAACTTTGTACTGCAACATTTTGCACTAAAATGTATTGTTTGTACTCAAAATCAAGAAAAACAATAGAAAACATACATGCACATTTTTTACGCACCCTCTAGTGGCGCAACTATTGGAAATTTTTTGAAAATGCTTAAGACAAAAATTGTAGGTAATTTTATGCTCTAAAGCTTTGTACTACAATATTTTGCACTAAAATGTATTGTTTGTCCTTAAAATTTAAAAAAAGTAAAAAATTGTTACATGTGTATTTAACCAATGTCGGTCTTGAGGACCTTCCACTGTACCAATTTAAACCAAAATCTAATGGTCGCATTCTAGGCACACACCGACCCTCCATACCAAATTTCAGCTTAATCGGCCAAACGGTTCGGCAATTATCGTGGAAAATTATACACAGACACACAGACACACAGACAAACCATACGCTGAAAATGGTTTCAATCTTCTGGGGGGGACCTCAAAATGGATATTTCCATCGATATCTCGATTTTTTTTTGCTCGTTCACCTTACTTTCCCTTTGATGGGTCCGGGAAAGTAATATATGTGTAAAACTTTATTGCCATCTTGTTTAGTAATGACGTCATCACTTATAGCAACTGTCACTTCCGGTTGTCCGATTAACACCAAAATCTATACAGGTCGTCTCCTTGCTACCCTAAATATGTATATAAAATTTCATCTAAATCGGTTCAGCTGTTTAGACGCTATCGTGTTCACACACACACACACACACAGACACACAGACGCACAGACACATACACAGACAGACATGATGCTAAAAATGGTATAAATGGATTCAGGTGACCTCAAAACGTAAAGATTCGTTAAAATCTGAGTATGGCCAAAATATCATGAACGCCAAGGTATCAAAAAAAAAATATTGGCAAAACATTGTTTTACAATATTTTTTTGGGTTGAAAATATTATCTGAATATTGAATTTTAATATTGGCTAGAAGTCGAAGTGTTAACATTTTGTAAAATTGGCCAAATATTGATTTAAGAGGGGTTTAACCCTAATGTGATTGTAAGTAATACACTGTACCGCAAAAATCAAACTACTCGGATTGTGGTTAAAAAATTAAAAATATTTTTTTACTTTTAAATTAAGAAAGGTTGGATATAGGCATCTCTCGAAGTACTTTTTTTAATTTTTGAGAAAAAATTGAAGAAAAAAAATTGACAAAATGGGCCAGATTCATTATTTTTTATCTCACAAAAAAAAGTTTATTTCAAAAAAGTACTCTGAGAGATGCCTCAAGTATACATTTGCCTTTGTTGATAAAAAAAATTGTTAAGATCAATCGAAAATTAGACCCTCAAAAGTGATTTTTGCCGAACCTCTTCAAGGTGAATTTTGGAGCATATTTCATCACTGATCCAAGCGCCCTCGCACAAATTTGCACTTTTATATGAATACTATGAATTGCTGAATGAATCGCAATTTCATTCATAAACATAACAATAGCACAGGAGATAAAATTAATAGAAGTGTTCAAATAAAAATACTAAAAATAGCACAGGAGATGAAATCAATAAAAGTTGCAAATGGGTTGATTGCCTTTTCGAATACCTATGACATATTATTAAGTTATATGTTATATGTATATATGATGAGCATAATCATTGTCTTAAATGCGTTAATTGGAAAACAATCCAATATTTTTAAAAAAAATCTTATTTTTGACATTTTCAAACTTTCAATTTTTAAGTTGCGTATACCTGAGTTACGACTTTATTATGGATAGTGAATTCATTTGTGAAATTGAAAATGAAACACCGATATCCAATAAAAAAGATTTAGCTATTATTATTATTAGAAAAACCGCTGTTATCGTTTTCTAGTCAGCGTGGACTGTGAAGTGATTGAAAGGGATTTTTGCACCTAGAACAAGTGCATTATTTTGACGGCGACTATTTGTTCGGCATTTTCTTTGACACGATATTAATAAAAAACATTTTTTGATAATGCGCCGGTGGGCGGTCAGTACAAAAGGAAAGAAATTATGAAATAAAAGAAGAATCAATAAAAATAAATTGAGGCTATTACAGAAACGGAATAAATATTGAAAAATTATTGTTATGTTTGATTAAAATTATTAAAAAATTGTGTCAGTAATCAAGAGTTACCATTTTTCATTACTATCCCACTTGTTATACCATATACCGGGTGTAAATGGGTCTTGGGCCACCCCTATAACGTTTACACGGGTTAATAGATTTATACCAAATTTTGGTGGATTATAATAGAGCTATTTTTGGATTTTTTTAAATAAAAATCCAATTTGGCCGACATCCGGTTTGACCGGAAATGACATGAAAATTAGAAATTAAAATGAAACACCCGGTATATTTCTAGATATTTGGATTCTACGACTTCAAACACGTACAGGTCGACTGTCAAATGTGTCGTAAGACGCCATTTTTTATTCTATTTTTGAATTTTTTTTATCCATCCTATATGGTCATGAGTTAGTCTAAATTGCTTATAATCAAACTAAAATTAACTAAAAGTCTCAATTTTTTCAATTATTTATTGTTTATTCTTAATAATTATTTATATTTAAAATATGATGTTGTAAATATCCTTTTTTGAACAGGGATGTCTTCAGAAGAATTTTGTATCGAAATTAAAAAGAAATGACATTTCTTCTTTATTTGAGAAAAAAAAGTTGTTATGTACATCATTTTAATGGTAATTGAATAAACAATTTTTAATACTGGGTGGCCCATCTGTTTCATTTAAAAAAATTGAGTTTTAGTTAAAAAAAGTGGATTTGCTGATTTAAATGTTTAATAAAAGTAACAAAAATAAATAATTGACAAAATTGAGAGTTTTCAACTAATTCTAGTTTAATTATAAGTAATTTACACCAAATTATGACCACCTACGATAGATAAAAAAAAATCAAAAATAAAATAAAAATGGCGTCTTAAGTGACATTTGATATTCGACGTGTACGTATTTGAAGTCGTAGAATCCAAATATGTAGAAATGTAGCGGGTCTTCCATTTTAATTTACAATTTATATGTGATTTCCAGTCGAACCGGATATCGGCCATATTGGATTTCTATGTAAAAAAATCTAAAAATAGCTCTAATCAACCCAAATTTGATATAAATCTGTTTACTCGTTAAAGTGTTATAGGGGTGGCCAATGACCCATTTGCACCCGGTATACTATAATCGATTATGTATGTAATTCTTTAGAGCGCGTCTTTGTACTTTGTACTGTAAAAAAATTGACAAAATGGACCAGATTCATTATTTTTTATCTCCCAAAAAAAAGTTTATTTCAAAAAAGTACTCTGAGAGATGCCTCACTTATACATTTGCCTTTATTGATAAAAAAAATTGTTAAGATCTATCCAAAATTAGACCCTCAAAAATGATTTTTGGAACCACTGCAAGCGAATTTTGGAGCATTTTTCATCACTGATTCAAGCGCTTCTATCGTGAAAGAATACACACAGACAAACAGAGAAAGACAGACACAGAGACACACAGACAAACAGACACACACACAGACAGACAAAATTTTTTAACTCGTTCACAATACTTTCCCTTCTCGGATGGTGGGTCGAAAGAGTAAAAATCTCATGTAAACTCTACCCTGATGTAGATGATTAAAAATTAAAGAAAAGCTACGGAGCCAAGTAAAATGTAAAATATAAGAAACCGAACTAAAATACCATAACTTTGTCAGCCGGAGCGATAGACGATCAGATGTTTACGATAATTTTACGCAAAGCCGCATGACAGAGACACTAAATATATGTTTCTTTATCATCAGGCCATATTGAAATTCAATGTGGGGGAGATATTGAATTTCAATATTAATTTTCCATATTGGGGAACTATTTATTTACCACAACAATATTATGGATATCAGAAAATGATATTGATTTTTTACAGTAAATTGGTCTACATATTGGCAGACTATTGGCAAAATATGTCGATTTCTGTCTTTCATATTATCTCGAGTTGTAAATTCTTCTTTGTATACTTTTATTTTAACGAATCCCCAAAGAAAGAAATCTATACAAGTTATACAAGGTGATCTTGGTGGCCACTCAATTGGCCCCTATCTTCCTATCCATTTATTAGGAAACGTTTGACCCAAGAATTCTCTGACGTTCCTTTGAAAATGGACGGAAGCACCGTCTAATTGTAACCACATGTCATTTCTAACACATAAGGGAACTTGCTGAATTAATTGGGGAAAATCGTTTTGCAAGAAGTCTAAAAATAATTGTCCGGTTAAACGTCCTTCAAAGAAAAATGGTCCTACTACGTAATTGTGTACAATTCCTCCCAAAACATTTAAACTCCATTTATGTTGAAAACTGTTGACGTAAATTAAGTGTGGATTACTTGTGTCATAATAATGAAAATTATGACGATTGACAAAGCCATTTCTGTGGAATGTTGCCTCCGGCGGGCGTAATTTCGACCAATAATCCCTTCAATTACCTGGTCAAAGAAAGGGGTCAACTAATGGCACAGACATTTTCGACCGGTGACAAAAATTGCAAGGGATAATGTTTTAATTTTAAATTAAACTTTATTTAAATTAAATAAATAAAATATGAAAAAGCGTTATTTCTACATCGGATTCAAATGTATTGACCCCTCACTTTAACATTAAATAAGTAAAAAACAGTAAAGCCAAACATTTTGAAAAAAATATATGTTAGGTATTGATACTTTCTTTAATGGTTCCCAAAAAATAAAATATTAGATTTTTGTACTTTCTGAAATATAATATATATGGAAAAATGTACCTAATTTTGACGTTATTTTTTTAAACTGCTACTTTAAACTGTTTTAACAATGTAAATTCGCTAAAATAGTTCTTGATATAAATAATATTCACAGATTGAAACCTTTTATTCCTAAATATATGAAAAACAATTTTATTTTTGTGTTTTTTTTAGAAAAAAATGGTTTTTGAAAAATATAACTCGAAACGTTGTGATTTTTTAATATTAGGTTCATTTCTTAACCAGAAACATATTTGAGAAATTTTAAAACTCGATGCATATTTAAAAATTAAAGGTTTGAATATTCCAGCAAAAATTAAAGATAAGGAAGTAAGAAATAAATTAAAATTTATTGAAAACATGGTTAATATGCTTCGATCTGGAAATATTTCTAGAATGAATTTTGTCAAATAGTTCTTAGAAAATTCAGATGATTAATAAAAATTTATAAACATTCACGTATTCATAAGTATTAAGGTCCTGTATTGAAGTTTATGTATATATTGTTATGAATTTCTACGATAATCTCAATTTTGGGGTGAGTTCTAAAGAAATAAAAAAAATAATAAACATTACATAATTATAAACACAAAATTAAATTTTGTATATGTCCTTTTACTATAGTTTATTATTTCACTTCCTCCACTTCCTGCCCAGTCTCTTGCGCCAATATATTTTTCTCTATCTTCTCCCTACCTCCTCTTAACCCAATTCCCTGGTCTCGGCTTCTATATCTCTATATCCTTTCTAACGTGTTCTTATTGGTTTTTTTTAGTTGTTTTTTGATATGCTTATTACTCTTACAATTTTATTCTCTTCCCCTTATAATAAAGATTTTTTTATAGTGTTAGTACACAGTTTTATTGATTTTATTCCATATTTTTACACAGTTATTCTCTTATATAAACCTTTTTCTTACAAAATTTTCTATATCGTTTTAAACTGACAAATCTTATTTATTATTTTTTTCAACTGTCGTCTCTACCCAAAATAATTTTTTTCTTACTTGATTAATGAATAAACTTGCCATTTACTTTTTAATTATACTGCAAAAATTTATTTTAATATTCTTTCCAAAATTTAACTTTTCGATTTGATAATACAAATAAGATTTTTTTTATACTCATCCACAATTGTTGATTTTAACTATTTTATACACCAATTATTTTCAATAAATGCTTTAAAATTAAACTTTTAACGATAAACTCTGTTTATAAAATTCAAAAATCACAAAATATTTATGTTATTCAAACCTCTCAACGAATAACTAATAACTAACTTATAAAAATGACTCATACAGAGTATTTCATTACAATATATATAACATATGTTTTTCTTGCACAAATTTTATGCTTAAGTAATAAAAATTTATACACTTATAAAAGTCTTTTATTAACTTCACGTTGATGTATAGTATTTCTATTTTAAATTGAATATGTTTACAAAAAAATAAGTAACAAAAACTACTAAACGGATCCCACTTTCATAGTAGTAGTGAAAATTTTCAATTGTGAATAGAAAAACTACCTGTACCTTTCGGTCGAAAATACATATTAGATAGGAAAGTACCTGCAAACTGCCTGTCGAATTTACATGTCCCCTTTTGTACCTGAACTTTTTCCAGTCGAAATTACATCCGCCCGTTGCCTCGTCGGTAAATAACACATTCTTAAAAAAATTTTCATTTTCTGCCAACATGTCTTGTGCCCATGTACAAAAATTAACTCGTTTCTGATAATCCTTTTCCAATAATTCCTGATGAAGCTGAAAATGGTAGGGATGGTATTAATTTTGTTTTAAACATTTTCCTATTGATAATTTGGCTATACTTAGTTGAACACTTATTTCTCTAACACTTATTTTAGGATTCTCTTCGACGGCCAAGCAAATCGCTAATTGGTTATCCTGATTCAGAACAGTTTTTTCCCTGTTCTCTTTTTCATAAGCTAAATTCCCAGTTCTTTCAAACTTTACTTTTAACTTTTAGAATTTCCTTGGGTGACACCGTTCTGGAAATTTTTGTGCATAACATCTAGAGGCTAGAAAGCAATTCCCAAAACTTTCTCCAATTGCATACACCAAATCAATCAATTCTTGTTGTGAATAGTTAGCCATTTTAAGAATAAATTTTAACACTTTTACAATATTTAAAACTGACAAGTATTACTGTCAATGTCAACGATGAAATTTTTCATTTAGTCCAGAGCACACTTCTAATTTTAATATAAATATAATTCATGCCAATTACAGCTTCAAGAAAAATTATTAGAAATTTATTATGTGCAAAGACCTGCATTTTGTTAATGGTCGGACACTTGCTAGATCAACTAATTATTTTTTAGTTATAAAATTACTTTAATGAGTATCCTTTAATTTCTATATTTAAATTATTCGTGTCTCAACTTTCAAACATCGATGTACCTGGTTGTTTAAGTTAGGATTAAGAGAAATATTTAGATATATTCAATTTGAATGAATGTTTTTTTTTTAAACTGTAAGAGTTGGAGTATCATGTATGGATATTTTTAAAAACAGAATTTAATGGGCTTTTCAAATATGTTATAATATACAGGGTATCGTATTTAAGAAAAGTGAATAAATTTACTTCGAAAATCGGAAAATTTGGCATTAAATTTTGAATACCCTGTAACACTGAAATTAAATATACTTTTACCGAGGGCTTTCTGGTTCTTACGAAACATCATATACAAATTTGTGACTAAATTACTTAACAGATGTCTTTTGTATGGCGGTTTATAAGAAGTTGTGTAAAATTCGAAAAATTGACAAATTTCGTAATAACTTGGCAACGGTGTATGGGATATTAAATCAAAATTAACTATTAATGTAGACCTAAGGGTTGATTTAAAAAGTGTAAAAATATCCCCACCATTCCATTAAAAAAAAAAAATTGTGGCACCTTTTCTTGAAACACCCTGTAGAAGCCAATATAATTTTAAAATGTAGCTTAATTGGCACCATATTTATTTCCGAAGTAATTTTTGCATCACATTTCAAACAACACTGTAAGAGAGGAATGCCGCACTAAATGGACACACTGTATATACTGATAATTTTTTTTTACTGATTCTTATTCTCCAGATCATAAACGGCGTAGCGCCCCTAGTTCCGGTTCTGGGTCCCGCCATAGAATCGATTACAATAGGTAGATTCCATGTATGGAAATGTACCCAAAAAATGGGAGATTTGGGCCGAAAAAAGGGGAGATTCCAGATTAACAATGGCCTTTGAACAAAAATAAGAGAATTTGGTACGAACAGGGAAAAATGATATGGTTTGCTTAAAAAGGGGAGAATTTGGCCAAAAAATACGAAATTTTGGCTAAACGATATTTTTCGTTTTATCTTATAAGCCGCTTAAGAAAGGACCTGGCCCAGTTTACATCAAAAATAATTTTACAACTTCAGGTAAAGGGATTATTTTCGCGCCCAGTTTACATCCGCCATGTATTACATATAAATCAATAATCAAAAATCAAATTTATCAAATTTGTAAAATATTTAATGGTATACAGGGAAAATAAAAAATATTGATTTATGTTTTGGTAAAATGCCATGAGAACAATAGAAAACTTCATTTTTATTTAGTTATTTTTTACTATATTTAAAAAAAAAAATTTTTAGACAAAGGACCAGGCAGCTGGATTATGGAGAAATGGGTTCCGGTTAATTTGCCTGAATTTTTGGGCTTAACTCAATTCTATGGCCAGTTTTCAACTTACAGGGTGATGAAGTTGAAAAATGTCCATTTTTTAAAACATACTAAAATGTAATTATCTTAATGCATCAAGGATTTTTTGATGTAATAGTATTCTAATAATATCAAATAATATTGATTTGTGTAGACAAAGTATAATTTGATACAGGGTGATTCAAAAAATACCAAAAAAATTATTGATGCTGTGTATTCCACTTTACAGTGAGAATATGAAAATATTAATATTTGGTCTGAATTTACTTTAGTTGGACTTATTATAACAAGATATATCTATTCCAATCTTGGAATAATATTCGATTGCAAACTTCGTTTTCAAGAACATGTGTCGTTGTTGGTCAAGAAGTCTTACCTTATTGTGCGACAGTTATATAGATATCGTCACATCCTTAATCTATCGTTGAGGAAAACTCTGTGCGAATCCTTAGTATTATCAATTTTAAAATATGGGTTAGTATTATATTATCCTTGTTTAGATCAAATTACTAAATACAGATTACAAAAGATTGAAAATTTTTGTTGTAGATTCGTTTACGGTCTAAAACGATATGACAGGGTGTCCTTCAAAATTAATGAACTCCAATGGCTTAAAGTCGGAAACATGTTTAAGTACCATATGCCATCCTTAGTATTTCGAACTATAGCAACTTCCAAACCTCCGTATCTTATAGAGAAATTGCAATTTAGAGGCAATGCTCACAATTTGCCTTTAAGATACCCGAATACTCTAATGCTGCCCAGATACAATCTAACCTTGTTTCGGCGTTCATTCACTTACAATGCGGTTAATATTTGACTTCAAAACTAAATCTGAAAGATCTTTTAAAAAATATTTTAAACTTCTGTTGCTGTCCACTCAGTAATTTACTTTGCATATTTAATATTTAATATTTAATATCATTTAATATTTTTTTAATTTTACAGTATATCTTTATTTTTATCTTTTTTACACTTTATGATATTTTATAATGTCAAATCTTATAAAATGAGTTACATAATATTATATATTACATCATATACAAAAAATTCTCAAACCATAAAATATGTGAGGAGAGGTTAAGTAGAGTAGAGCAAGCTAGACTTCTCCTCTTCATATATTATGTATTGTATATATAACAAAGCAAAATAAAGGCACTAGTATAGTATAGTATATAAAAACATTGTATACAGGGTGAGTCATAAAGTTGATTGACTCTGCAGGTTATTTTTAATACAATTTTATATATTTTGTAATACAAGTTAGAAGTCGACACTGAACCATTTTCAAAAATATATAATTTATAAATTAAATACAGGGTGATTCAAAAGATATTTAAGGTAGAAACTTACGAAAATTCTTTTTTTTTGCGAATCACCTTGTAATTTAATATTTCCTCCGTTAATTTCTCTAATTTTTTCTTATTGTCTTTAATTTGAGTTTGTTAGTCCCCTATAGAAGTTTTGCGAAGTTACTATGATCATTTTTTTTATATCGACTTTATGATGACAAGCCTATCACAATGTATACGCTTATACCTGTGCTCATAAATGTGTTTTTATTTTATTTAATCATTCATGATTTATGTCATTCTAACGTTATTTGTTTAAGGAAACAAATAACAGGTATAATATAACATCAACAAATAATGTATTAAAAGTGAGCCAAAATATTATATATAGTCAAGGACAACTATGAAATAATAAATATCTACACTCAATAGAAAGCCTCCGAATATTTTCATTAGCATTACATATTAGGCACGTATTGGAGTTAGCTGGAAAATGTGCGTTAATTCTGAGACAATTTGAATTACCGATTTTTATCATTCTGAATTTTCTTGTATAACTCTGTATTTCCCTGTATAACCCTATATCGTAGAGTAAGGGTAAAAAGAGCTTAACTTTCCAATCTTAATTTTCTTTCTTTTTTTAAAAACTATGACCTTATAGTCATTCGAGACACCATGAATTTATGCTGAAAAACCTAACTGCAACGAACGATCATAGTAGGCTGTGAAAACAAATTGTTACTTATTTTCACCTATCTGTCAAAAATAATTTCTTAGCTCAAAACATTCTGTGTTTCTTATTAACAATTGTTTTGTTTATGTTTAATTGTTAATTATGGCTTTTGCAAATAGAGCAAACTATTATATATGTGTGTAACAGAAATTATAATAGACGACAAATGAATCGTCTCCATGACGAAGAAAACATTTTTCAGCAAAAACTTGCAATTTTGAGACGTGAAGCTTTTAAACGACCACCTTTGAATATTGATGAAGATAGTAGGGTATGTTTTAATTATTTTCAAGTTATATTGGTAGACATCAGAGACATGGAAAATAATCCCAATTGCCTCAAAATCAACGTACTTTTTCCAGCTAAATCCAATACGTGCATGGTATGTAATGCCAATGAACATAGTTGTCCTGACTATGTACGAATATGTCAGCATCATCTTAACGAAGTCGGAACTCTTTCGAACATGTTGCAAGGTGGATTACGTTCTCTTAACCGTCCATATACAGGGTGTCCAGAGATGAAACCGACAAAACTTAGGGGGTATAATAGACTGCCAATATGATTGCAAAAAGTCATATACAAAACCGCTTCGTTACTGATATACAGTGTGATTTGTGAATTTAGACAAAAAATTCAATTCGCCATATTAAGTACAGGGATAACCCGATTTGGTTTAAATTTGGTACATGAATTAAACTAAATTGCCTTAATAAGTAGCCCTTTGAACGAATCAAATATCAGGACCGGAATATTCTTTTTCTTCCATCTTCCCCCTGTATAATAATTATCAAAAATCTGAGCTCAGATTCGAAATCTGCGAAAAAAATCGTACAGGAACTTGTTAAAAAAGTTTCTGGCACCATTTCAGTTATTCAGTAATAAATTATTATTTTCAATTTTTTCATTCGAGAAATTAATTTTTGGATAAAATACCATCAAAAATGGGTTATTATAATAAAAAATTACAAAACCAAGACATAAATATCGTAATTTTCTTTAATTAGTTCGTAGTAAAATTTTATAAAATACTTTCATAACCCAAGAAAAGACGAAAAAATAAATTCGTATCAGGACCGGAATGAGTCATTTCTTGTAAGAATAACTGTTCTAGTATAATAATTATCAATATTCTGATCGCAGATTCAAAATCTGCTAAAAAAGCGGATAGGAATTTGTTCAAAAAGGACTGTACTGAATTTTTTATAATTTATATTTACTTACTAATTTTGAATTTATAATAATAATTTTTTGAAATTAGGGATTTTACACTTGACACAAGCCTACTGTATTTAGACAAAAATTGTAATCTACTGATACGGATTTATTCTTCACTTATTTTTGGGTTATGAGAAGAGTATTTTATAAAATTTTACTACGAACTAATTAAAGAAAATAACAATATTTATGTCTTGGTTTCGTAATTTTTTATTATATTAACCCATTTTTGATGGTACTTTATCCGAAAATTAATTTCTCGAGTGAAAACATTTAACATCATAATTTATTACGGAATAACTGAAATGGTGCCAGAGTGAGTTATTCTTATAAGAACTTAAGATGGAACAAAAAGAATATTCCGGTCCTGATATTGGTTTCGTTCAAGGGGCTACTTATTAAGGCCATTTAGTTTAATTCATGTACCAAATTTAAATCAAATCGGGTTTTCCCTGTATTTAATATAGCGGATTGAATTTTTTGTCTAAATTCACAAATCACACTGTATATCAGTAACGAAGCGGTTTTGGACATTTGTATATGGCTTTTTTCAATCATATTGGCAGTCTCTTATACCCCCTAAGTTTTGTCGGTTTCATCTCTGACACCCTGTATAATAAATGATCTACTTCAATTTCTCCAGTGTCTTAGAACAGCTGCTACCAGTAATCATGCTCGAACTTATGAAGATATAGATAACTTTACAGAAGAGGAATTTAAATCGTTAACATCGATTTCCAAAAATAATTTCAACGATTTGTAGGAGACCTGCAATTTTTTTGAACAAGATGGAAATCGTGTAAATATAGCAAGAAAATACTTGACAAGTTTTTTCATAAAAATTAAAAAAGGTGTAGGTATTAGATAATTTTTTTAAGTTATATTTCAAATATCCTTCTCGACAAGCAACTAGTATGGTTATGAATAAGATTCGGTTATGTCTAATGCAACGATTTGCTTGTTGCATTACAAATAGAACTGCATTTCCCGGGTAAAAATGCATCAGGCTATTGGGGATACCACTTAAAAAAGAGCGCACCGGGAAACTCTACCTCTATGGTGTTGAGGAAACTGATTGATCTGTTTGTTAATATGTTTATTACTTATAATCTACATACATTACATAATTCTTCGAACTGATTGCAGATATGTATGTATATAAATAACATAGTAATATTTGCGTCTTCGAATATTTGGCTCAATAATAGAGAGTTATTGCAGAACATCTGAAATATACCGTATACCTTACATTGACATCTAAGCATGCGCAGACCTAAACAATTTTTTATAAGGTATAAGGTCATGCACTATTTCTTAGGGATAAGGTTAAACGTTAAACCTTATACGTTATAGGAATTTTTTGTTCTGTCGATGTGTTTTGCTGATACCTAAATAAAATGTTTTATGGTTAATAACTGACATTTAACCTAACCATTTAAAATTCAGATATATTTAAAAAGGTATTAACATCTAAAATTTCTTCCATGTTTCGCGAAAAAAAATAAAATAATCTAAAAACTCGAGTTACTTTTAACTTTTAACAAAAAACGTGGCCAACGTAACACAAACGAAAATATTTGATAAAGGACAAGTCTAGCGTCTAACCTTACATAGCGTTTAAGGTAAAGATCCTTGCTATAACTCATATTTATATGCATGTACTAAGCCAAATAGTACTAAGGTATAAGGTATACGGTATAAAAATTTGGTGTCCTGCAATAACTCTCTAATAATATTTTGGCTCACTTTTAATACATTATTTGTTGATGTTATATTATACCTGTTATTTGTTTCCTTAAATAAATAACGTTAGAATGACATAAATCATGAATGATTAAATAAAATAAAAACATATTTATGAGCACAGTTTATTATATATACATTGTGACAGGCTTGTCATCACAAAGTCGATATAAAAAAAAATGATCATAGTAGCTTCGCAAAACTTCTATAGGGGACTAACAAACTCAAATTAAAGACAATAAGAAAAAAATAGAGAAATTAACGGAGGAAATATTAAATTACAGGGTGATTCGCAAAAAAAAATCAATTTTCGTAAGTTTCTACCTTAAATATATTTTGAATCACCCTGATTTAATTTATAAATTATATATTTTTGAAAATGGTTCAATGTCAACTTCTAACTTGTATTAAAAAATATATAAAATTGTATTAAAAATAACCTGCAGAGTCGATCAACTTTATGACTCACCCTGTATACAATGTTTTTATATCTTGTTATAATAAGTCCAACTAAAGTAAATTCAGACCAAATATTAATATTTTCATATTCTCACTGTAAAGTAGAATACACAGCATCAATATTTTTTTTGGTAATTTTTGAATCACTCTGTAGCAAATTATACTTTGTCTACACAAATTAATATTAATTGATGTTATTAGAATACTATTACATCAAAAAATCCTTAATACATTAAGGTAATTACATTTTAGTACGTTTTAAAAAATGGACATTTTTCAACTTCATCACCCTGTAAGTTGAAAATTGGCCATAGAATTGAGTTAAGCCCATGGACACTATTGTTCAGGAAGTTGATATCTTTAACATACCAAAAATTCAAGCAAATTAACCGGACCCATTTCTCCATAAGCCGGCTGCCTGGTCCTTTTTCTTTTTACTTTCCCACACCCATCAAAGGGAAAGTAAGGTGAACGAGCAAAAAAAAATCGAGTTATCGATGAAAATATCCGTTTTGAGGTCCCCCAAGAAGATTGAAACCATTTCCAGCATATGGTCTGTCTGTGTGTCTGTGTGTAATCTTCCACAATAACTGCTGAACCGTTTGACCAATCAAGCTGAAATTTGGTATGGAGGGTCGGTGTGTGCCTAGAATGCGACCATTAGTTTTTGGTTCAAATTGGTACAGTAGAAGGTCCTTAAGACCGACATTGATTAAATACACATGTAACAATTTTTTACTGTTTTTAAATTTTAAGGACAAACAATATACTTTGGTGCAAAATGTTGTGGTACAAAGTTTTAGAGCATAAAATTTCCTACAACTTTTGTCTTAAGCTTTTTCCAGGATTTTTAATAGTTGCGCCACTAGGGGGCGCGTAAAAAACGTGCATGTAGGTTTTCTCTAGTTTTTCTTGATTTTAGGACAAACAATACACTTTAGTACAAAATGTTATAGTACAAAGTTTTAGAGAATAAAATTCCCTACAGCTTTTGTCTTAAGCTTTTTCCAGAATTTCCAATAGTTGCGCCACTAGAGGGCTCCTAAAAAGCGTGCATGTAGGTTTTGTCTAGTTTTTCTTGATTTTGAGGACAAACAATGCATTTTAGTGGCATACAACGTGCGCATGCGCAGCTTATGTCATTATCAACATTGAAATGTCAATTCGGTAGACGTATTCACCATCGGCTCTCTATTTTTAATGTGTTCCATAAATTAATGTAATGCTTAGTATTTTGTAATTAAAATAATAATAATAAATAACATATTCTCTACTGTCGAGCCGATTTTTTTTTTAATTATTTTGTACGATATTTTCTCTTATTTATATTAAAATAAAATTTATCATTTTAATACAATTCAATTTATCTTTTATTTTTAATGATAATCTTAATTGTATATACAGAAACAAAGAAACGCATGTAGCAATCATAACCCGAGGCAATGAAAATGATAAATGTCACCATAATTAATTTTTCCTTCCTCGTGTAAATTAATTACACTTTTCTATTAATAACTAATGTAGATGTTATTACAATTTCAGTACGAAAAAAAAAATTATTGCACCTCGAGCGTGTAATTATTGCTAGAAGGTATGCAAAGGTAATTATGGCTTTTGAGGAACAAGGATGTCGTAAATCAAAAGGATTTTCTTTTAGGGGACATGTGACAAAAATATTCATTAAATATAAAATAATTAAAATCCATTGAACTGGTAAATGAAATAATTCTCTATTCAGTAGAATCAATCAAATATAAATATTGATAAAATCCAGGTTATTTTATTAGTCCATAGAGCACCCACCAGGTTTGATTTTTGAAATATATATCAACAACGAACAAACTTCACCGCTTTCAATACAAACCCATACATGTGTTCAAAAACAATACGATAACATTTAAATTTTAGTTCGGGTCGAATGGTCATCGTTAAACAAAAATATCGGGGCGGCCTTTCCATTATTTTTAGGAGTTTATTAATTTACCTTTCGACAAAAAACAGAAACAAAGCCTTTCTGATTGGCTGAATCGCAATGCAATTTGTAGATGCGCTTTTGTCATTGTTATACAAAGGGCTCTCTGTTATCGAGAATAAAACACGCGCATTTATACACGACGAAACAATTTCGATCGTTTTTTGATTGATTTTCGGGAATTTTCATGAAAATATGCTTTTAAATTTTCATGCTAGATATTTTGCTTTTTTTCTTGGCAAATAAAATGCAATATTTGGGAATAAAGTACACTTATGTTTACTTTAAACGGTCATGGATGCTTAATAGAAAAATGATCACAATAAACCAGAAAAAAACTGATAACTGAATATTCGTGTTTCGCTGAAGAGTTTAAGATTATAAAAATCCCCCTTCTCCAGTTCTCTCCCCACTAAATTGATTTTTTTAAAAATTGTGAAACACATTTCTTTACTTTTTATAAGTAACTTAAATACCAACTTTCAATTTTACATTATTTTCGGTGTATGACATATAGGTAGTTTCATAAAAAAGCCTATATACCATTAAATATTTTAAAAATTTGATAAATTTGATTTTTGATTATTGATTTCTATATGATGCAGAGCATTTTATGAAGATAATTTTTTTTTTAAATTAATTTTTTTTTGTAAAATGAATAATAACAAAGGTTCCCATTTATTGGCAACTTTTTCAGACATGTAAAAAATCCCCCTCCGCTGTTTGCGCCCCACTTAACTGAATTTTCAGAAAATGATAAAAAATTTATGTCTTTATTTTTCAAATACCAATTTTCAAGTCTGTACCAAGTTCGGTGTATGAGATATAGATAGTTTCATAAAAAAGATCCCTCTCTAATTCTCTCCACACTTAAGGGTATTTTCTAAAAATGGTCAAACACTTATTTCTATAAATAGTTGTATATAAAAGCCCCTTATCTCATTTTTCCTCCACTTAAGTGTATTTTCTAAAAATGGTAAAACACTTATTTATTCATTTTTTTAAAGTAGCTTAAATACGAATTTTTAAGTCTGCATCATGTTCGATGTATGAGATAAAAATAGTTTTATAAAAAAGCCCCCAACCTAATTTTCTTCCCACTTAAGTATATTTTCTAAAAATAGTGAAACATGTTTTTCTTCATTTTTTATAAGTAACTTAAATACGAATTTTTAAGTCTGCATCATGTTCGATGTATGAGATAAAAAAAGTTTTATAAAAAAGCCCCCAACCTAATTTTCTTCCCACTTAAGTATATTTTCTAAAAATAGTGAAACATGTTTTTCTTCATTTTTTATAAGTAGCTTAAATACGAATTTTTAAGTCTGCATCATGTTCGATGTATGAGATAAAAAAAGTTTTATAAAAAAGCCCCCAACCTAATTTTCTTCCCACTTAAGTGTATTTTCTAAAAATGGTGAAACACATTTTTCTTCATTTTTTATAAGTAGCTTAAATACAAACTTTCAAGTCTGTACAATGTTCGATGTATGAGATAAAAATAGTTTTATAAAAAAGCCCGCTACCTAATTTTCTTCCCACTTAAGTGTATTTTCTAAAAATAGTGAAACACATTTTTCTTCATTTTTTATAAGTAGCTTAAATACGAATTTTTAAGTCTGCATCATGTTCGATGTATGAGATAAAAATAGTTTTATAAAAAAGCCCCCAACCTAATTTTCTTCCCACTTAAGTGTATTTTCTAAAAATGGTGAAACACATATTTCTTCATTTTTTATAAGTAGCTTAAATACAAACTTTCAAGTCTGTACAATGTTCGATGTATGAGATAAAAATAGTTTTATAAAAAATCCCCCAACCTAATTTTCTTCCCACTTAAGTGTATTTTCTAAAAATGGTGAAACACATATTTCTTCATATTTTATAAGTAACTTAAATACAAATGTTCAAGTCTGTACAATGTTCGATGTACGAGATAAAAATAGTTTTATAAAAAAGCCCGCTACCTAATTTTCTTCCCACTTAAGTGTATTTTCTAAAAATAGTGAAACACATATTTCTTCATTTTTTATAACTAGCTTAAATACAAACTTTCAAGTCTGTACAATGTTAGATGTATGAGATAAAAATAGTTTTATAAAAAAGCCCCCAACCTAATTTTCTTCCCACTTAAGTGTATTGTCTAAAAATGGTGAAACACATATTTCTTCATTTTTTATAAGTAACTTAAATACAAATGTTCAAGTCTGTACAATGTTCGATGTATGAGATAAAAATAGTTTTATAAAAAAGACCCCTTCCTAATTTTCTCCCTACTTCAATGAATTTTCAAAAAATAATGAAAAATGTGTTTCATTTTTTATAAGTAGATTAAATACCACTTTTCAAGTTTGTAGTTACCAGGTTCGGTGTATGAGATATAAATAGTATCATATAAAATGCCCCTTCCCAGTTTTCTTGAAACCCAACTGAATTTTCGGAAAATTTTGAAAATATTTGTTTATTAATAACATAAATACCAATTTTCAACTATGTAGCATCACCCTCCAAATTTCTTTTTTCCAAACTATCATTTTTTTTCTTAACTTACTTGAATTGGTCGCAACAGATTTTACGGTACCAGTTTTTAATTTAACTAACTTAATTAGTTCGTTTATTGAAAATTCTTGGAAAACTCCAGTAAAGGAGATTTCAACATTTTATGACAAAATTTTTCACTAATTTTTAAATTTTGTCCATTGCATTTTTTCTTTTTCATAAATAACAAACTTGATTCTTAATAAAATTGTTTTTCTTAGACAAAGAAAATTTTTGACATTTTCTTTTAATAAAAAATTCTAGGTTTGTTCCATTTTGTCTTAAATTGTTTTTTCTACACAAAGAAAATTTGCCAATAATTCTTCTTGAGGATAATTCTGGATTTGTTTTTTTCTATCTAAAATTATTCTTCCGATAAAGTATTTTTGAACTTTTTTTTTTGGGAAAATTCTAAGTTTGTTTTTTTTTTCTCTAAAATTGTTCTTCCTAACAATAGGAATTTTTTTGACATTTCTTTTTAAAGAAAATTCTGCCATTTTGTCTAAAACTGTTTTTCCTACAGAAAGAAAATTTGATGACATTTCTTCTGATGGAAAATTTTGCATTTGTTCATTTTCTTTCTAAAATTATTTTTCCAATAAAGTTTTTTTTTACATTTTTTTTTTAAATTCTACGTTTGTTCTTTTTTGTCTAAAATAGTTTTTCCTCAAAAGAGAAATTTTTTAGGCATTTCTTTTTAAAGAAAATTCGGCTTTTGTTCCATTTTGTCTAAAAATGTCCAAAAGATTTTTTTTGACGTTTCATTTTTAAGAAAATTCTGCATTTGCTTCATTTTGTCTAAAACTGTTTTTCCTACACAAAAAAATTTACTGACATTTCTTCTTAAAAAAAATTTTGCATTTTTTCTTTTTCTATATAAAATTATTTTTCCAAGGAAGTATTTTTTTTTCATTTTTTTTTTTTTTGAAAAATTCTACGTTTCTTTATTTTTGTTTAAAATTGTTTTTCCTAAAAAGAGAAATTTTTTTGACATTTCTTTTTAAAGAAAATTCTGCATTTGTTCCATTTTCTCTAAAACTGTTTTTCCTACAGAAAGAAAATTTGCTGATATTTCTTCTTAAGGAAAATGTTCTTTTTCTATCTAAAATTATTTTTCCAATTAAGCATTTTTTTTACATTTTTTTTTTGGGAAATTCTCCGTTTGTTTTTTTTGTCTAAAATTGTTCTTCCTAAACATTAGAATTTTTTTGACATTTCTTTTTAAAGAAAATTCTGCTCTTGTTCCATTTTGTCTAAAACTGTTTTTCCTACAGAAAGAAAATTTGCTGACATTTCTTCTTAAGGAAAATTTTGCATTTGTTCTTTTTCTATCTAAAATTATTTTTCCAATTAAGTATTTTTTTTACATTTTTTTTTTGGAAAATTCTACGTTTGTTTATTTTTCTCTAAAATTGTTTTTCCTAAAAATATATATTTTTTTGACATTTCTTTTTAAAGAAAATTCTGCTCTTGTTCCATTTTGTCTAAAACTGTTTTTCCTACAGAAAGAAAATTTGCTGACATTTCTTCTTAAGGAAAATTTTGCATTTGTTCTTTTTGTACCTAAAATTATTTTTCCAGTCAAGAATTTTTTTTACATTTTTTTTTTGGAAAATTCTATGCTTGTTTATTTTTGTCTAAAATTGTTTTTCCTAAAAAGAGAAATTTGTTTGACATTTCTTTTTAAAGAAAATTCTGCTTTCGTTTAATTTTGTCTAAAACTGTTTTTCCTACAGAAAGAAAATTTGCTGACATTTCTTCTTAAGGAAAATTTTGCATTTGTTCTTTTTCTATCTAAAATTATTTTTCCAATTAAGCATTTTTTTTACATTTTTTTTTTGGAAAATTCTCCGTTTGTTTTTTTTTTGTCTAAAATTGTTCTTCCTAAACATTAGAATTTTTTTGACATTTCTTTTTAAAGAAAATTCTGCTTTTATTCCATTTTGCCTAAAACTGTTTTTCCTACAGAAAGAAAATTTGCTGACATTTCTTCTTAAGGAAAATGTTCTTTTTCTTTTTAAAATTATTTTTCCAACTAAGTATTTTTTTTACATTTTTTTTTGGAAAATTCTACATTTATTCTTTTTTGTCTAAAGTTTTTCTTCCTAAAAAAGAATTTTTTTCATTTATTTTAAATAAAGTCCTGCATTTGTTCTTTTTCTATTTAAAATTATTTTTCGTATATTCCTTGACATTTATTTTTTGGAAAATTCTACGTTTATCATTTTTTGTCTAAAGTTTATCTTTCTAAAAAAAAAGAATTTTTTTGACACTTCTTATTAAGGAAAATTCTGCATTTGTTCAATTTTGTATAGAATTGTTTTTCTTGCTGTCATTTCTTCGTAAGGAAAATTCTGTATTGGTTCTTTTTCTGTCTGAAATTGTTTATCTTACTAAGTATTTCCTTGATATTTTTTTTGGAAAATTCTACATTTATTCTTTTTTATTTAAAATTCTTCTTCTTAAAGAAAGGACTTTTTTACATTTCTTTTTAACTAAAATTCAATAGTTGTTCTATTTTGTCTATTGTTTTTACTTTTCAAAATTATTTCCTAGTAGAGTTTTCCTGTTACTAATAGGAAAAAAATTATCTTTGTCTTTTGTTTAACTATGTTTAACTCTTATTAAAAACCAGTTTTATTTATTTATTAATGATACAAAGATAACAAAAAACCGTTATCTACTTAAAATCAACGATTTAATTTAAAACTTAACATTTATCTAACGCCAAGACGTCACGCGAATTTTTTTCAACTTCCTCAGACATATCAACCCCCTCGAGAGAGAAATAGTTGCATATATATGTATTTAAATGGAGAGCGCGATGTCCGTAAGTTATAGGCTATAACGGTCCTGTCGGCCGCCCTAGGGCCTAATTACTTACTGTCCGTCGCTGATAAATATCTGAGATGGGCCGCGAGATACGACGGGGGCCCGGAAGGAAGCAGATGGAATACACCACCTGCTTCGAGGAAGAACTCTTCAAAATTCTAACTTGAAACTATTTTGATTTCTACAAGACAAAAATTTGCTGCGTCGCCGTCGTTTTTACGGCAACAAAATTGTTTCAATTTGTTTTCTGCGTGTACGTCCACAATTTTGATTTAATTTACATCGGAACAAAAACAAAAGATTCGAATCGACTAATTCGCCTCCGTTGATGAACAGTTCGGATTACACGAAAAAACTTTTTGTTGAGATAATTTATAGTATGTATGGTCCCGCCGATGAAGATAAGCTACTTAATTTTCTACAAATTAGTTTCATAATATTATCGCGATAGTCATCGGGATCACAAAAGCATAAAAAAAAATATATATATATACAACAAGATGAGAGCGAAATTACGCTACGGAACAACTATAAGTAGTGTAATTTGTTGATTTGGTTTTTCGACGTTCACGCGAAATGAAACTCGGCTATACGCGCATTGACAGAACGATTGAATAGATAAAAAAACAAATATACAGTTTTGTTTAATGATTTAATCGTGATGTGATAATTCTAGAATAATTATTTTATATACAAATTAAAAAAAAATACCTAGACCACATGCGATAAACTGAAGTAAGTAAACATTTTTATTTATTTTTCGTAATTGGAGCTATAACAAAAAAAAATAAAAATATTTTACACTGCAAAAAGTAATAATACACGATAGAAAAATTTTCCTTACACGAAGAAAAATATTTTTCTGGCAAAGAAAAACAGATGGAAAATTTTCCGTAACGGACAAAGTGAGATTTTTCTTAAGACGAGAAACAGGAGTTAAATTTTCCCTATGAACCAAAATTAAATACATTTTCTGTATGAGGAAGAACAATTTTAGATAAAATGGAACAGAGATTTAAAAAAAATGTCATATATATATACTTTTTTTATAGGAAAAACAAAAACGTAGAATTTTCCGAAAAAAAATTGGAGAAATACTTTGGAGGAATAACAATTTTAGAATTTATTTAAAGAAAAATTGAACAAATGCAGAATTTTCCTTAAAAAGAAATGTCAAAAAATATTCCTTTTTTTAGGAATAACAATTTTAGATAGTATTTATTTAAAGAAAAAATCAAAAATACTTTTCTTTAGAAATAACAATTTTAAAAATAAGTGTAAAGAAAAATCCTTTAGGAAAATCAATTCTAGATCGAAAAAACTAATGCTGAATTTTTCTCAAGAAAAAATGTAAGCAAATTTTCATTCTGTAAGAAAAACAAAATTGAACAAATGCAGAATTTTCCTTAAAAAGAAATTAAAAAACAATTTGATACAAAAAGGTCAAACGTAGAATTTTCCAAAATAAAAAATTAAAAAATACTTTGGCTATAGGAAACACAACAGAACAAACATAGAATTTTCCAAAAAAATAATGTCTAAAAAATACTTTGTCTATAGGAAAAAAAAATTTAAATAGAAAAAGAAGAAATGCAGAATTTTCCTAAAGAAGAAATGTCAGCAAATTTTCATTCGGTAAGAAAAACAATTCTAAACAAAACTGAACAAATGCAAAATTTTCCTTAAAAAGAAATGTCAAAAAATTCCTTTTTTTAGAAAGAAAAACTTTAGACACAAAAAGAAACGTAGAATTTTCCAAAAAATATATCAACGAAATACTTTGTAGGAAAAATAATTTTAGACACAAAAGAAGAAATGAAGAATTTTGCTTAAGAAGAAACGTCAAAAAATATTTCTTTTTTTAGGAAGTACAATTTTAGACAAAAAGAAACGTAGAATTTTCCAAAACAAAATTGTCAGAAAAATACTTTATCTATAGGAAAAACAATTTTAAATAGAAAAAGAATAAATGCAGAATTTTCCTTAAGAACAAATGTCAGCAAAATTTCTTTTTTGTAAGGAAAAAAATTCCAGACAAAATTGAACAAATGCAGAATTTTCCTTAAAAAGAAATGTCAAAAATATTCCTTTTTTTTAGGAAGAACAATTTTATACAAAAGGAACAAACATAGAATTTTCCAAAAAAAAATTAATAATAATTTGTCTACAGGAAAAAGAATTTTAAATAGAAAAAGAACAAATGCAGATTTTTCTTTAAAAAGAAATGTCAGCAAATTTTCTTTCTGTAAGAAAAACAATTCTAGAGAAAATTGAACAAATGTAGAATTTCTCTTAAAAAGAAATTTTAAATAATATTCCTTTTTTTTAGGAAGAATAATTTTAGACAAAAAAAAACAACGTAGATTTTCTAAAAAAAAATGTCTAAAAAATACTTTGTCTATAGGAAGAACAATTTTAAATAGAAAAAGAAGAAATGCAGAATTTTCCTTAAGAAGAAACGTCAAAAGATATTCCTTTTTTTAGGAAGAACAATTTTAGACAAAAAGAACAAACGTATTTTCCAAAAAAAAAATTAAAAATAATTTGTCTATAGGAAAAACAATTTTAAATAGAAAAAGAACAAATGCAGATTTTTGTTCAACAAGAAATGTCAGCAAATTTTCTTTCTGTACGAAAAACAATTCTAGAGAAAATTGAACAAATTCAGAATTTTCCTTATAATGAAACGTCAAAAAATATTCCCTTTTTTTAGGAAGAACAATTTTAGACAAAAAGAACAATGCAGAATTTTCAAAAAAAAAATGTCAAAAATATACTGTATCTATTGGAAAAACAATTTTAAATAGAAAAAGAAGAAATGCAGAATTTTCCTTAGGAAGAAATGTCAGCAAATTCTCATTTTGTAAGAAATACGATTCTAGAAAAAATTGAACAAATGCAGAATTTTCTTTAAAAAAGAAATATCAAGAAATATTCCTTTTTTTAGGAAGAACAATTTTAGATAAAAAAACAAACGTAAAATGTTCCAAAAAGAAATGTCAAAAAAATACTTTATCTATAGGAAAAATAATTTTAAATTGAAAAAGAAGAAATGCAGAATTTTTCTTAAGAAGAAATATCAATAAATATTTCTTTTTTTAGAAAGAAAATTTTAGACAAAAAGAACAAACATTGAATTTTCCAAAAGAAAATACTTTATAGGAAAAATAATTTTATATAGAAAAAGAAGAAATGTTAGCAAATTTTCTTTCTGTAAGAAAAACGATTCTAGACAAAATTGAACAAATTCAGAATTTTCCTTAAACAGAAATGTCATAAAATATTCCTTTTTTCAAGAAGAACAATTTGAGACAAAAAGAACAAACTTAAAATTTTCAAAAAAAAAAAATGTTAAAAAATATTCCTTTTTTTAGGAAAAACAATTTTAGACAAGAAAGAACAAATACAGAATTTTTTTATTTTTTCTAATCCGAAGAGTTTTAGACAAAAGAGAACAAATGCAGAGTTTTTCTAGTTTTCCCTAGTAAGAACAGTTTTAGACAAAATAGAACAAACACAGAATTTTCTTTAAAAGAAAATTTAAAAAATAACTTTTATTTATGAAAAACAATTTTAGACAAAAAGAGAACAAATACAGAATTTTTCTAGGTTTCTGTAGTAAGAACAGTTTTAGATAAAATGGAACAAACGCGGAAATTTCATTAAAAATAAATGTAAAAAAATACCTTTTGTTTATGAAAAACAACTTTAGACAAAAGAACAGATCCAGAATTTTTCTTCCTTTCTCTAGTAAAAACAGATTTAGACAATATTAAACAAATGCAGAATTTTTCTTAAAAAGAAATGTCAAAAATACCTTTTATTAGAGAGAACAATTTTAGACAAAGAAAGAACAAATGCAGAATTTTTCTACCTTTATCTGCTAAAAACAATTTAGACAAAATGGAACAACCGCGGAATTTTCCGTAAAAAGAAATTTAAAAAAATACCTTTTATGTAGGAAGGACAATTTTAGACAAAAAAAGAATAAATGCAGAATTTTTCTACCTTTCTTTAGTAAGAACAGTTTTTAGACAAAATGGAACAAACGCAGAATTTGCCATAAAAAGAAATGTAAAAAATACCTTTTTTTTATGAAAAACAATTTTAGACAAATCCAGAATTTTTCTTCCTTTCTCTAGTAAGAACATATTTAGACAATTTGGGACAAACAGCGAATTTTTCTTAAAGAGAAATGTCAAAAAATACCTTTTAGAAAGAACAATTTTAGACAAAAAAAGAACAAACGCAGAATTTTTCTACATTTCTTTAGGAAGAACAAATTTTAAACGAAATGGAATAAACGCAGAATATATATTGAAAAAATTCCGTTCTTTAAGAATAAAATAGTGAGATTATGGATGTATGAAAAGAGTTAATCTCTGCGGGGATCGCAGAGACGGGGGAAAGTATGAAGAGGAACGTCCCCATTACTATTGATAGGATTTAAACGCAGAAAACGGCTTTATATTTAAAATATAACGTAGAATAAATACGCAAAGAGAAATCATGCGCAGAACCAAAGACAAAAAGGTATTAATCTCTAACTTCGTTATTATTGGTCCAAATTCAACGAGGAAAACGTCACTGTATTTAAAATGCGACAAATAATAAATAAGTAAACAAAAATCATGCGCAAAACCAACGACAAAACATCACTAGAGTGTAACTTCGTTATTAATAGTTGGATTTTAAGTTAACAAATGATATTTTTTAGCAAATTTTAAAAATTCATTAATTTTTATTTTTGTGGAAAATTTAGTGAAAATCTGGCAATCGGTGCCAAATTAATAATTGTTCTACTAAATAAAGTACACCAGTATAATTATTAGGAAATCAATGTGTTGGAAAAAGAGATATAGTAGTAATGACGTGTTATAATTTTCATTAAATTTTATTGAAATGTATAAACCACTGTTGCCAAATTTAATCCTAAATAAATTTTACTTTAACATTTAGAAAAAAAGAGGGTAGTTAGGTTCTAATTACACTCCGACATTAGTTTTTTATATTTATTTGCAACTAATACCAGTGTTGCCACGTGTTGTGTTATAATTTTAGAACAAAGAATGTCTCATCTTTAAAAATTATTTATTGTTTTAATATTATTATTTCTTATCTTTGTTTATTTAATTTACATTTTTTTTTTTTTTTTTTTTTTTTTTTTTTTTTTTTTTTTTTTTTTTTTTTTTTTTTTTTTTTTTTTTTTTGGCATAGGGTAAGTGCCCATTCAGCCAGCTACAATGATGTTTTTTTTTTTTTTTTTCCAATGTTGGGTTTTTTGCATTGGTTTCAACCGAGCTATTCTTTGTTCCTAATTTAAAGCATATGGAAGGATTGGGGTTACACAGTTTTCTCGCCCAGGGGTCGATCAGGGCATTTTTTACACAGGAGGTAGACCACGGTTAGGTAGGTATATAAACAATTAGGAAGGACACCAGGTATATTTCATCATCTAATCCCTAATTCATCAAAGCCTAATTTTTGATTTCCCTACGAATTCTAAAATGCTATCGAATATTTTTTTATTATTTAAGGACAACAGGTACATGACATTAAAGGGTCTGTAAACCTCCAAATGTGTCAAACTAGAATATAGTGCTGTACGTTGTTCGATATATTTACTACATTCGAATAATATATGTTCCAAAGTCTCAATTTCGTTACAAACATTACAATTGGGTGATTCCACGACACCGATTTTGTGTAAATGTTGTGCATAGCATGCATGTCCCAATTTCATTCTAGTTATTGTTGTAATGGATTTTCTTGGATAATTAAATTCTTTGTACCATAACTCTTTTGGGATAATTGTTTGTAACATGGTGTACTTTGATATATGTTCTTTCCAATGTTGTTGCCATAATGAATTCCATTTTTCTTTTATACTTTTAGCTCTGGTTTGTAGTAAGTCTTCCAGTGTTGGTCGATAGGATAGGTGGTCGCCATTTTGTATACTGTCCTTAGCTAGTTGGTCAGCTTTTTCATTGTTTTTAATCCCAACATGTGCTTTGACCCAGATAAATTCAATTAAATAATTCTTTTTCATTATTCTGCTGATATTACACCTGATGCTGTTTATGTAAGTATTATGATTTTTTATCGGATTTTCTTTAATAGTTGTAAGTACAGATAGGGAATCAGATAAAATTGTAATTTTGTTATAATCATTTTGCCAACAGTACTCTAGAGCCTTTAATATGCCAATAGCTTCCGCATTAAAGATTGATATTTGATGATGACATTTGTATTGTTTTATTATGTTTTCACGGGGAATGTAGAATGCACATCCTGCACCCTCTGCTGATTTGGAGGCATCTGTATATATTTCTGTCCAGTCATTTTTGTTTTCCCTTAATTGAGCTATTATATTTTTGTTTTCGATTGTATTTATACTATATTTCGGTATTGTTACTTCAGCTATGCCTAGTGACAGGAAATAATCCATGGAATGATTTATAGCCGGTGTTAATTGCGAGACATTTCTATATCCAATACAGATAGTTGGTGAACTTTTCTTAAGCCAATATTTTTTTTGTAGATCATTCATATTCAGTTGGTTTATGTTTTTGCAGATTGGTGATTGTAACATTTTCAGTTTTAGATAAAATTTTTCTGCCAAATATTCCCTTCTGAGATTGAGTGGGGTTTCGAGGGCTTCTACTCGCATGGCTTCTGTGGATGTGGACTTCATTGCTCCTAAACACAGCCGTAGCGCTTGGTTTTGTATTTTATCGAGTTTTGAAAGTGTTGTCTTAGTAGCTGATCCATACAGTATACATCCATAATCTAAAATTGAGCGTATATAGGCTTTATAAAAATTTAACGCTGTTTGAGGGTTTGCCCCCCACCATGTACCACGTATCATTTTAAGAAAATTTAATCCTTTTTGGCACCTTGTGATTATTTTATCCACAAATGGTTTCCAGCCAAGTTTTTTATCTAAAATAGTTCCTAGGTATGTTACTTGCTGTTTGATAGGTATTTCCATGCCTTCCAGTATCAGATGTTGTTGATTAGGTATATTTTTTCTGGTAAAAAAGGTTATAATGGATTTTTCTGGTGAAAGTTCAAACCATAACTCTTTGGATATATTTGTAAAAGGTGTCACAGCTTCGTTTAGTTTTTCAATGGATTTTTCATACGTTTTTTCTTCTATATATATAGCAAAGTCATCTGCAAATTGCACTACTGTGGAGTTCTCACTTTTTTTTGTGTGAAACTCTATTGTGTATATGTTGAACAAATCCGGTGCGATTGCTGAACCTTGTGGGATCCCGATTGATATACATCTTGGTCCAATTAATTGCTTTTTAGTTCTAATGGTAACTTGTCTATCCAGATACATTTCACAAATATTAGCGGCAACTTCTTCAGGTATTCCAATTACTTTCATTTTATTTTTTAATACCTCTAGATTAACTGAATCGTATGCTCCTTTTACATCTAGGAATGCTGCTGCAATTACCCGATTTTCTGAGTAACCATTTTGGATATCAGTGACTATATGTGCAACTGCATTTATGGTTCCCACTCCATTTCTGAAGCCATATTGAGTATTTGGTAGATGATCATTTTCTTTAAGCCACCAATTTAGTCTTTTTTTAACTAACCGTTCATATACTTTCATTAGACATGATAACAGTGATATCCCACGGTATGAGTTTCCATCTTCCGGATTTTTATCTGGCTTTAAGATAGGTACTATTATGATATTTTTCCACTTTTGTATATTTTTGCCTTTTAGCCACACATCGTTGTATATCTCTAATAAGTATTTCTTAGCAATAATCGGTAACTGTGATATCATACAATACTGTATGTCGTCTTGACCGGGTGCGGTGTTTTTTGTTTTCTTTATAGTGCACTCCATTTCTTGCATGGAAAAAGGTCGTTTGAAAATGTCATGGTTATTGACTGATTGGGGCATATGATTTTGCAAATTTGTATAATCATTGGGTGCTGTGGGCGGTGTCAATTTATCGCAAAAAAATTCTACCCATTCTTCATTGGTTGTTCGGGCAGCCACCACTTTTCTATTCATTTTTTTTGCCTGATTCCATAATTCTTTCGCCGAGGTTTGACTGTTTAGTTTTGAGCACCACTCTTGCCAGTTGTTTATTGCTTTAAGTTTTAACATCCTTTTTGATTTAGCCATTTCTTCTTTATATTTTATATAATTATCTAGGGTACTTGATTGTTTATAATTTCTTAATTGCGTTTTTCGGTTTTCTACAATTTGATTGCAGCTGTTATCCCACCATGGTGGTGATGCCTTGTTTCTTTTTTTTATTGGCTTTTTTATTGGTATTGCTATTTCAGCAGCTGTGTTTATACCTTTTAGCAGAACATCATATTTTTCGTTGATATTATTACTTTCTTGTACATGTGTAAAAAAGTCTTCAGTAGATTTGCTGTATAGTTCCCAATTTGCATACTTGGTATTCCATTTTACTGTTGGATATATCCAGTCAGCTTCTTGATTTTTGCCTTCTACTGTTATGGATATAAGTATTGGAAAGTGATCTGATCCAAGAGTGTCTTTTATAGTAACCCAATCTGTGCTTCTGGCCAATTTAGAACTGGTCAATGTTAGGTCCACCGCTGAATTTGAGTTTCGATAATCTAACCTTGTTGGTTCACCAGTGTTTAGTAAAACTAATTCCGGGTAATCTTCCAATACTTCTATTATTTGTTTCCCTTTCTGGTCTATTTTATAAGATCCCCACATATTGTGATGTCCATTGAAGTCTCCACCTATGATACTGTTTCCATCTAGTAGATCAAAAATTTGTTTCCAGTCGTCTTTGCGGGTATTGCTTCGTGGTTCACAATAAAAAGAAAAACAATTAATGACCTCATTTTGTTTGATTTTAAATTTAATACCACATACTTGAAAACCTTCTAAAAATTCAGTATTGAACGTAATTTCAGCATACTCTATACCTTTTTTAATGAATATAGCCACACCTGTCATTCCATCTAACCTATCTTTACGAACTATATTGTAACCCGAGAATGTTACATTTTTGCTCGGTTGAAACCATGTTTCAGATATGAGTGCTATATCTACATTATTTTCTGAAAGACATTTACATAAACTGTATTTATTTGCTATGGCTGATCGGGCATTCCATTGCATAATTGTGAATTGGATATTTTTTTTGTCCATTTCAATATAAATTATCGTCTAAATCACTACTACTATTATTTTCGCTACAAAATTGTATTAACATATTTTTTACTGAACTAAATTGAATATTTTTTAAATCATCAAAGGACTCTACTTTTTCTAACACGGTTTTAAAGAATTTAAAGAATTGCTCTACCATTTCATCGTTAGCTAATTCTTCCGTTTCCATATCATTTTCTAGGTCTTTCTTATGGGGTGGAAGTGGTTGGGACGGTCCAAATGCAAAGGGAAACATTTGCTGTGTTTTTTCAACTTGAGGAGATATTTGGATTTTTCGTTTTTTATTAGATGAGCTTGGAAGGGATATATTTTGGATGTTTTGGGAAATTGGTATTTTTTCTAGAGGGGGTGTATTATTATTATCATTATTGTTACTTTTAATATTATTATTTTTGCGGTTGTTGCTTATACTTGGGAATGTTTGAGAATAATTATTTAATACTTCAAACATGTTGTTTGTTGTTACATTGGCATAAGAATTTTGAATATTATTTTTGGCCTCCAGATACGTTAAATTATGTTCAGCCATCTTTTTTTTTTATTTCTTTTTGTTTAATAAAGTTAGGACAATTTTTTGACGTTGTTTTATGGTCGTTTTTTTTACAAAAAATACAGAAGCTATCTTGTGGTACCCTACAATTATGATTATCCTCTTTTGTTTTACTGCAGTTAATACATAAACTTGTTGTACTATTGCACTGTTTAGCTACATGTCCATATTTTAAGCAGTTGTAACATTGTGTAACTTTTTGTATATACGGATCTACCCGACATGATACACTATTAACAAAAATATGGCTCGGTAATATATTTCCTTCAAATGTTAGTAGAACTATCTGCCTAGGTACATATGCCGGTTCACCTTCAACTTCTATTTTTCTTTTAAACCTTCTGACCTCTGTAATTGAATAGGGTGAAATAATATTGTCAAATAAATATTTTTCATCAAATATTGTGTCTACATCCCTAATAACACCTTTTCTTATTAACAGATTGTTTGGGATATAAGCCTTCAAATTATCCTGAATAAGATTTTTATTATTTACTTAATTGTTAGCGTCCTTTAAAGTCTTTAATTCCACTGTAATTCTATTTTTCCCTACCTTATCTATTTTAGTAATATTTTTAATAGCTAATTTTTTATGAAGTATGTGTCCTACCATCATTGGGTGTAATCTACCAATATTTTGGTCATTTATTTTTTCTATAAAAACATAAACCTTATCTCTATATATATGCTGTTTTTGTAAATTAAATGTTCTGACTTTTTCGATACCGTCACCTGTCACCGTCTGTATAGAGCGGTGTTCATTATCCTGTCCTGTCTCTGTATTCTGGTTGTTTGTTTGTGCCGCTTCGTTGTTGTTGTGGCAAGATCCTTGCAGATTGGCGTTTTCACTCACTAATGTTTTCCCCCCGCCGTCGGGGGGATGAGAGTTACTCATGTTTTTCACTGCTTTTCCTCTTCTTCACTTTCTTTCACTGCTGATTTTTTTTTTTTTTTTTTGGCGTCTTTTCGCGATTTTTTTTGGAATTTTTTCTCAACTGCTTATTTTCGATAACACGTGTCGCTCCTGCGATAGTCACGACTGTACTTAATTTACATTTAGTGAATGATTTTATTATCGTTATTTTAAAAATTATGTCTAATCAGCGATTATTAAATAAAATGATAATTTTTAAATAAACTTTCATTATATACTTAACAAATTCAATCTAAAGAAATATTATAAAAATTTCTTAAAACCCATGTAGGAAAGAAAATTTCTTAAAGTCACGACATAATTATCGGCTTGTATGTGTATATGCTCGTTAATAAGTTATACAACAACGTTTTACTAAAAATGTGAATTTCACATAAATTGTGGCTTTAGATGGCGTATCTTTTGTAAGGTCGTTGTTTTAAATAAGTGCTAATATCACGCCATATTCGAAAACGGATACTTCAAATATTTCTACGTCAAAAATAAAAATAAAATATCCACAATAATTTTGGTTAGACCGTTAAATTTAATTGTTAATTGCAGGTTTATATTTTCATAGTCGTATGTGAATTTCTCACACTGAAAATTAGTACAAATTTCTCTTTGTTTAATACTTACCCAATTGCTTTAATGTAGATTTAATAGCCATCATCAAAAAAAAAATATGTTTTACGAATTAGATTCCAGCTAAAAGTAATTAAAAATTTGAATTTTTATTGTTGTTATCCTGCTAAAAGATCTAATGCATATTTTAATAACTGTAGAATATAATTTGAAAAAAATTGTTATTTTGGTTTCTCACTTTTCTCACCCGCACAATTTTTTTTATTAAATTTTGAAAAAAAAATCGTATTTACAGCAAATTTTATTCCCTTTCAAACTAAGTTTATCGCGTTCTTATACATAAAGAATTGTATAATTAAGAAAAGGAAGATATTAAAATGTTAAAACCAAAAAAAAATCATTATTGTAGCCTCTCCCTTATCTCACCCCTACAATTTTTTTTAAATTTTCAAAAAATTCAGACTTGTAGAAAATTTTATTTCCTCTCAAAATACGTTAAACGCGTTTTTATACATAAAGAATTGTATAGATAAGACAAGGAAGAGAGTACAATGGTTAAAAAGAATTATTGTAATCTCTTCCTCACCCTCACAATTTTTTTTCTAAAATTTTGAAAAAATTCTGATTTGAACCAAATTTTATTTCCTTTCAAAGTAACGTTAAACGTATTTTGATACATAAAGAATTATATAGATGGGAAAAGGAAGAGACTAAAATTGTTAAAAGTCTCTTCCTTCTCTCAACCCCACAATTTTTTTTTCTAAAATTTTGAAAACATTCTGATTTGTAGCAATTTTTTTCCCTTTCACAATACGTTTATCAAGTTATTATACATAAAGAATTGTATACTTGAGAAAAGGAAGAGACTACAATGGTAAAAACAAAAAATAATCATTACTGTAGTCTCTTCCTTTTCTCACCTGCATAATTTTTCTTCTAAAATTTTGAAATAATTCAAATTTGTAGCAAATTGTATTCCCTTTCAAACCAAGCTTGTCATGTTTTTATATATACAGGGTGTTAGTAAATTCGAACGACAACGCTCTACTCCAGAGAGCTCTCGTTAATTGATGGATTTTGATATAGGAACATTAACCCCTAAAGGGCTTAGTTACCGAGATACAGGGTGTTAAAAATTTGAAATTGAAATTCAAAATTTGCTATAAATCAAAAACGCCTTGAAATATTTTTGTCAAATTTGGTGACCAATATGCTCTATAAGAAAGTAATATTTTGACATGAACTAACTTTTGAAAAATTTAACCAGTGGCGCGCTATCAGTGTTAGTTGCAACTTATATCCCCCTATTTTTTACGCCACTGGAACAAATATATTTTTTTTATTTTTTTTAAATTCTATGTTCATTTTTAGTTAAAAAAGTTATAACCTTTTACGGAGTTAAAATGAACGGTGTTGTAGAAATTAACATCTAAACAAAAGTCTGCAATTACTTGGATAATTTGTGACTATTAAATTTTCTAAACTCTAATCTAGCAGGCTTGTGTCAAATTGTTAACAGTTCGTGTATTTGACATTGACATTTCACAATACAGTCTTAAACTAGTTTGTAAAATAATTTTGTTGGTACAATATGAATTTTTCATTTGAAGAATTTACCGATATGTTAATGATATACGGGGAAGCTCGAAAAAATGGTAGAATGGCAGCACATCATTCTACATTTGGAAGTATTGAAAGAAGACTGAAAGAAACCGGAAACTTGTTGATTAAAAGGAATAATGCTGGAAGGCCACGAACAACAAGGACTGTGCGCCTGGAAGAAGCAATATTAAATAATATTAATGAAAGGCCATCTTTAAGTACTCGAACTCTAGGCCGTGCATTAAGAGTGAACAATTATACTGTATGGAAAGTTTTAAAAGAACAAATGTTGCATCCTTACAAATTCACCAAGGTTCAGGCATTAGAACCTAGAGATTTTCCGGTACATATGGAAATTTCAAACTGGTATGTACAAAAGTGTCGTGAAAATCGAAATTTCCCAAAATATGTATTGCACACCGACGAGGCCAAAATTACCAAGGAAGGAATTTTTAATTCCAGAAACAGTCACGTTTGGGATGAAGAAAATCCGCACTCTATTCGTGAACGTGGATTTCAGCATGAATTTTCAGTCAATGTGTGGGTGGGTATGGTTGGAGATTGTTTAATTGGACCTTACCTTTTACCAAATAAATTAAGTGGTTTCAGCACGATGGGGCATCTGTTCATTTTGCTGCAAATGCTAGAAATTTTTTAAATAGACGTTTTAGAGAAAAATCGGTTGGTAGGGGTGGACCCCAATGTTGGCCTCCAAGGTCACCCGACTTAAACCCTTTCGATTTTTTTATCTGAGGCTACATGAAGTCCTTAGTGTACGAAACCATTGTCGAAACTGAACAAGACCTATAATAGCGAGAATTCAAGCTGCGTCAGAACTAATTCAGTCCAATCAGAAGTTATTCTCAAATACACGTTTTTCAATGAGAAAACGGTGTAGAATGTGCGTCCAAGTAAACGGCCGACAGTTTGAACATCTATTGTATTTTTGTCAATTTTGTTATTGTTATAATACATTTGTTTGAATTTAATTTTGGTAGCTTTTGCGTTATTGTGATTTTTATTACATTGCAGGTCTGGTCTGAGAAATTAAGCCCATAAATAGCATGTAACCGAATTAATAGTACGGATTAAAGCAAATACTTACTTCTTTAGCAAAACGCTCACAGGCAAATAATATTACACCATAAATCATAATTTGTAAATTATCCAAGTAATTGCAGACTTTTGTTTAGATGTTAATTTCTACAACACCGTTCATTTTAGCTCGGTAAAAGGTTATTACTTTTTTAACTAAAAATGAACATAGAATTTAAAAAAAATAAAAAAAATATATTTGTTCCAGTGGCGTAAAAAATAGGGGGATATAAGTTGCAACTAACCCTGATAGCGCGCCACTGGTTAAATTTTTCAAAAGTCAGTTGATGTCAAAATATTACTTTCTTATAGAGCATATTGGTCACCAAATTTGAAAAAAATATTTCAAGGCGTTTTTGATTTATAGCAAATTTTGAATTTCAATTTCAAATTTTTAACACCCTGTATCTCGGTAACTAAGCCCTTTAGGGGTTAATGTTCCTATATCAAAATCCATCAATTAACGAGAGCTCTCTGGAGTAGAGCGTTGTCGGTCGAATTTACTAACACCCTGTATATAGAATTGTACAGTTGAAAAAAGGAAGAGACTACAATGGTAAAAACAAAAAAATCATTATTGTAGTCTCTTCCTTCTCTCACCCGCATAATTTTTCTTCTAAATTTTTGAAAAAAATTCAGATTTGTAGCAAATTTTATTGCCTTTCAAACTACGTTTATAACGTTTTTATACATAAAGAATTGTTCAGTTGAGAAAAGGAAGAGATTACAATGGTAGAAACAAAAAAAAAATCATTATTGAAGTCTCTTCCTTTTCTCACCCGCATTACTTTTCTTTTAAAATTTTGAAAAAATTCAGATTTGTAGCAAATTTTATTCCATTTCAAACTATGTTTATTACGTTTTTATACACAAAGAACTGTATAGTTGAGAAAAGAAAGAGACTACAATAGTAGAAACAAAAAAAATCATTATTGTAGTCTCTTCCTGCTCTCATTCGCATAAATTTTTCTTCTAAAATTTTGAAAAAATTTGTAGCAAATTTTAGTCCCTTTCAAAATACCATTATTACATAAAGAACTATCTAGTTGAGAAAAGGAGGAAACAAAAAAATCATTATTGTAGTCTCTTCTTTCTCTCACCCGCATAATTTTTCTTTTAAAATTTTGAAAAAATTTTGATTACCAGCAAATTTTATTCTCTTTCAAACTACGTTTATCACATTTTTAAACATAAAGAACTGTATAATTGAGAAAAGGAAGTTACTACAACGGTAGAAATAAAAAAAATTATTATTGTAGCCTCTTCCTTCTCTCACCCCTACAATTGTAAAAACAAACAAAAATCTTCATTGTAGTCTCTTCCTTTTCTCACCGGCATAATCTTTCATCTAAAATTTTGAAAAAATTCAGATTTGTAGCAAATTTTATTCTCTTTCAAACTCCGTTTATCATATTTTTATACATAAAGAACTGTATAGTTGATAAAAGGAAGACAATACAATGGTAGAAACAAAAAAAAATCATTATTGTAGACCATTTCTTCTTTCACCCGCATAATTTTTCTTCTAAAATTTTGAAAAAATTCAGATTTGTAGCAAATTTTATTCCCTTTCAAAATACGTTTTTTACGTTTTTATACATAAAGATCTGTATAATTGAGAAAAAGAAGAGACTATAATAGTAGAAACAAAAAAAATCATTATTCTAGTCTCTTCCTTCTCTCACCCGCATAATTTTTCTTCTAAAAGTTTGAAAAAATTCAGATTTGTAGAAAATTGTATTCCCTTTCAAACCACGTTTATCGCGTTTTTATACATAAAGAACTGGATGGTTTAGAAAAGGAAGAGGCTACAATTGTAGAAACAAAAAAAATCATTATTGTAGTCTCTTCCTGCTCTCATTCGCATAAATTTTTCTTCTAAAATTTTGAAAAAATTTGTAGCAAATTTTAGTCCCTTTCAAAATACCATTATTACATAAAGAACTATCTAGTTGAGAAAAGGAGGAAACAAAAAAATCATTATTGTAGTCTCTTCTTTCTCTCACCCGCATAATTTTTCTTTTAAAATTTTGAAAAAATTTTGATTACCAGCAAATTTTATTCTCTTTCAAACTACGTTTATCACATTTTTAAACATAAAGAACTGTATAATTGAGAAAAGGAAGTTACTACAACGGTAGAAATAAAAAAAATTATTATTGTAGCCTCTTCCTTCTCTCACCCCTACAATTGTAAAAACAAACAAAAATCTTCATTGTAGTCTCTTCCTTTTCTCACCGGCATAATCTTTCATCTAAAATTTTGAAAAAATTCAGATTTGTAGCAAATTTTATTCTCTTTCAAACTCCGTTTATCATATTTTTATACATAAAGAACTGTATAGTTGATAAAAGGAAGACAATACAATGGTAGAAACAAAAAAAAATCATTATTGTAGACCATTTCTTCTTTCACCCGCATAATTTTTCTTCTAAAATTTTGAAAAAATTCAGATTTGTAGCAAATTTTATTCCCTTTCAAAATACGTTTTTTACGTTTTTATACATAAAGATCTGTATAATTGAGAAAAAGAAGAGACTATAATAGTAGAAACAAAAAAAATCATTATTCTAGTCTCTTCCTTCTCTCACCCGCATAATTTTTCTTCTAAAAGTTTGAAAAAATTCAGATTTGTAGAAAATTGTATTCCCTTTCAAACCACGTTTATCGCGTTTTTATACATAAAGAACTGGATGGTTTAGAAAAGGAAGAGGCTACAATTGTAGAAACAAAAAAAAATCATTATTGTAGTCTCTCTCTTCTCTCACTCCCATAATTTTTCTTCTAAAATTATTAAAAAAAATTAGATTTGTAGAAAATTTTATTCTCTTTCAAACTACGTTTATCACGTTTTTATACATAACGAACTATGTAGTTGAGAAAAGGAAGAGACTACAATGGTAGAAACAAAATAAAATCATTATTGTAGTCTCTTCCTCTTCTCCCCCACATAATTTTTCTTTTAAAATTTTGAAAAAAAATCAGATTTGTAGCAAATTTTATTCCCTTTCAAACTACGTTTATCACGTTTTGATACACAAAGAACTGTTTAGTTGAGAAAAGGAAGAGACTACTTTGGTAGAAACAAAAAAAAATCATTGTAGAATCTCCCTCCTCTCACCACTAGAATTATGAAAAAATTCATACTTGTAGAAAATTTTATTCCCTTTCAAACTACGATTATCACATTTTTATACATAAAGAATTATATAATTGAGAAAAATTTTTGTTTTTGTATTTAACATTTTTAACAACATTTTCCCACAAAAACAATTTTTATTTAACAACCTTAAAGTATCTTTTTACTAAAAATTACGAAAAAAATCACCATTAAATATTCAACATTATATGACAAAAAGCTACATATAAAAAAAAGACAAAAGAAGCATTCCAAAATAGGAACAATAAAAACTTTGAATTACAAATTTGCCAACCGGATAAAATTTGTTTAAAAATTTTAAATTCTCCGGATCTTATCGAGACATCATATCACCGAAATAATCCGATCGAAATTTAATCCAAGACTTACGTTCTCGAATTTACAACGAGTAAGAAAGAAATAGATAGAAAAATTATATACAGAATGTCTTAAACATTTCCAGTGGTGTAGGTGGTATGTTTTTTATTCAGACAATATATATTAGTATATTATATCCATTTCACTATTAAGTTATTAAAAATAAAATCATTTAATATACGTTTCGGTAATTATATTACCATCATCATATTCAACTTGTTATTTTTATTATTTCTTCTTATTTATTAAGCTCGGCGCTCCTGTTGGCTTTTATAAGAATTCTCGGTCGTAAATAAATTTGGCAAGGAGCGTTGTAAATTGTTGAGACGATACGCGAATCTTTTACTATTTATCTGAAAAGAATATTGCTTTTAAATTGTGTTTTTGACAGTGAAACATCGGCTGTTCCTATCGCAAGAGAATATATCTTAAAGGATTTTCTTTATCTGGTTTTAGACCTGCGGATTTAGGAAAAAAATCGGAAAGTGTAGAAAATTAACTGGTGTAAAATGGTGTTAAAATTTAATAAAAAAATAATTGATTATTATATATATTATTATTATTACTCTAAAATCCTATTCATGTCCAAGTTATCACAAAATTCTTATTTTATAGTAATAAAATCGTTCAATAAAAATAAAAAAAGAAATTTGGTAATTACATTTTTATAGAAGAAGTTGTAAATCTTTGGATTCATTTTTAATACTCTTGAATGACTTCAATGTTGTTTTTCACTGATGAAAATTATTCCCGAAATTTCTCGTCGCGAACTGAAAAAAGATAGAAAATTTGTAAGTCGTAAAAATGGCAAAAATTTGAACAAATCCTGCTGACTGCGCCATTTTTTTTTCACGAAGAAGTCAATTTTTAATATTTCAATATACATATTATAATTTTTTCAATAGAAAATTTTGGGCAAAAACAGTCTAACATAATTTTTGAAGTAAATTTTTACTTTTCTTAATACCTTCGTAACAAAAAAGCTATAATAAAAAAAATTGTGCAGCTTAGAGAAGGAAGAGACTACAATGGTGTTTTTTTTTTAATTTTTCCATTTTAGTCTTTTCCTTTTCTCAATTATACAATTCTTTGTGTATAAAAACATGTTTAACGTAGTTTGAAAGGGATTAAAATTTGCTCCAAGTTAGAATTTTTTCAATGTTTTAGAAAAAAAAGTGCGGATAAGAGAAGGAAGAGACTACAATAATGATTTTTTTTGTTTTTACGATTTTAGTCTCTTCCTTTTCTCAACTCTACCATTGATTATGCACAAAAATGCGTTTGAAAGGCAATAAAATTTGCTAAAAGTTTTTTCAAAATTAAAAAAAAAATTGTGCGAGTGAGAGAAGACTACCATAATGATTTCTTTTGTTTTAACCATTTTAGTCCTTTCTTTTTCTCAACTATACAATTCTTTATGTATAAAATTTACTAATAATAATTTATATACATGATTAAAAATTAAAAAATAGAAATTTTAATACACAGGACGTTCAAAATATACTAAGTGTTTAAAATTTATTAATAATAAAATACTTTAAATGGGATCATAGCTAAGAGGAACTAAATGAACCTTAGAAAAATGTATTCTTGTAAAGTTTATTAATTATTATATACTAAAAATGGGTCATATTTTAACCTTTCTAATATACAAAGCATTTAAAATTTACTAATAATAATTTATATACATGAATCCTATTATACATGGAGAGAAGATTTTTTTAGATCATATTACAACACGTGCAAGATTGGGAGGTGGGGAATTACGTCATTTGTTTACAATGATAACTCTGAAGTTAGCTACGACTCCTCTTACACGTGGAGAGAAGAAGAATTTGTCACAGATTGACAGATGGGGGTCTTAATCATAGGGACCGCACTTTAAATGAACTCTGCGCAGCCCCTCCCACACGGTGCACCTTGTTGCGCAGCCCCATTTGAATTTCCCGCCATTTTAAACACTTTGACAGCTCACTTCCTGGTCCAGAACATACATAGCTCTAACTACTAAAAACGTTTTTACCGTAGATTGAAAGAGAATAAAATTTTCTACAAGCCTGAAGGAAGAAACTACAATAATAATTTTTTTTTTGATTTTACCCTTTTAGTTTCTTTCGTTTCTCAATTATGCAATTCATTATGTATAAAAGCGTTTTTAACGTAGTTTGAAAGGGAATACAAGTGTGCATTTTTGTAAAAATTTATAAAAAAAAATTTTGGGGTGAGAGAAGGAAGAGGCTACAACAGTAATTTTTTTTTGTTTTTATCATTTTAGTTTCTTCCTTTTCTCAACAACACAATTCTTTATGTATACAAATTTGATAAATGCAGTTTGAAAATGAATAAAATTTGCTTCAAATACGAATTTTTTCAAAATTTTAGAATAAAAATTATGCGAGTGAGAGAAGGACGATACTACAATAATGATTTTTTTGTTTTTACCATTGTAGTCTCTTCCTTTTCTCAACTATACAATTCTTTATGTAAAAAAACGTGATAAACGTAGTTAGAAATGAAATAAAATTTGCTTCGAGTCTGAATTTTCTCAAAATTGTAGAATAAGAATTGTGTGGGTGAGAGAAGGAAGAGTCTACAATAATGATTTTTTTTTGTTTTTATTATTGTACTTTCTTCCATTTCTCAACTACACATTTCTTTATGTATAGAAATTTGATATATGTAGTTTGAAAGGAAATAAAATTTGATTCAAGCCTAAATTTTTTCAAAATTTTAGAAAAACAATTGCGCGGGTGAGAGAAGGAAGAGGCTACAATAATGATTTTTTTTTGTTGTTATCATTGCAGTTTCTTCCTTATCTCAACTATACAGTTCTTTATGTATAAAAACGCGATAAACGTAGTTTGAAAGGGAATAAAATTTTCTACAAATCTGAATTTTTTCAAAATTTTAGAAAAAAAATTTGCGGGTATGAGAAGGAAGAAGCTACAATAATGATTTTTTTTTTGTTTTTACTATTGTACTTTCTTCCTTTTCTCCACTACACAATTCTTAATATATAAAAATTTGACAAATGCATTTTGAAAGGGAATAAAATTTGCTTCAAGTATGAATTTTTTCAAAATTTTAGAAAATAAATTGTAGGGATTAGATAAAGAAGAAACTACAATAATGATTTTTTTGTTTATTTTACTATTATAGTTTCTTCCTTTTCTCAATTACACAATTCTTTATCTATAAAAACGTGATAAACGTAGTTTGAAAGGGCATAAAATTTGCTACATATCTAAATTCTATGCAAAATTTTAGAAGAAAAATTATGCTGGTAAAAGAAGGAAGAGACTACAATGTTTTTTGTTGTTGTTTTTACTATTGTAGTTTCTTCCTTTTCTCAATTATACAATTATTATGTATAAAAATTTGATAAATGCAGTTTGAAAGGGAATAAAATTTTCTTCAAGGATGAATTTTTTTAAAATTTCAGAAAAAAAAATTGTGAGGGTGAGAGAAGGAAGAGACTACAATAATGATTTTATTGATGTTTTTACTATTGTAGTTTCTTCCTTTTCTCAACTACACAATTTTTATGTATCAAAAATTTGATAAACGAAGTTTGAAAGGGAATCAAGTGTGCTTCAAGTTTGAATTTTTTCAGAATTTTAGGTAAAAAATTGTACGTGTGAGAGAAGGAAGAGACTACAATAATGATTTTTTTTTGTTTTTACCATTGTAGGCTCTTCCTTTTCTCAACTATACATTTCTTTATGTAAAAAAACGTGATAAACGTAGTTTGAAAGGGAATAAAATTTGCTTCAAATCTTAATTTTTTCAAAATTTAACAAGAAAAATTTATGTGAGTGAAAGAAGGAAAAGTCTACAATAATGATTTTTTTTTGTTTTTACCATTATAGTCTCTTCCTTTTCTCAACTACACAATTCTTAATATATAAAAATTTGACAAATGCATTTTGAAAGGGAATAAAATTTGCATCAAGTATGAATTTTTTCAAAATTTTAGAAAATAAATTGTAGGGATTAGATAAAGAAGAAACTACAATAATGATTTTTTTTTGTTTTTACCATTATAGTCTCTTCCTTTTCTCAACTATACAATTCTTTATGTACAAAAACGTGATAAAAGTAGTTTAAAAGGGAATAAAATTCGCTACAAACCTGAAAATTTTTCAAAATTTTAAAAGAAAAATAATGCGGGCGAGAGAAGGAAGAGAATGATTTTTTTTTGTTTCTGACATTGTAGCCTCTTCCTTTTCTCAACTAAACAATTCTTATCTATACATGTGATAAAAGCCACTTGAAAGGGAGTAAAATTCGATACAAATCAAAATTTTTTCAAAAATTTTAGAAAAAAATTGTGAGGGTGAGAGATGGAACAGACTACAATAATGATTTTTTTTTGTTTTTACCATTGTATTTTCTTACTTTTCTCAATTACACAATTCTTTATGTATAAAGCTTTGATAAATGTACTTTGAAAGGGAATAAAATTTGCTTCAAATCTGATTTTTTTTCAAAATTTTAGAAAAAAAATTATGCGAGTGAAAATGATTTTTTTTTGTTTTTACCATTATAGTCGCTTCCTTTTTTCAACTATACAATTCTTTATGTACAAAAACGTGATAAAAGTAGTTTAAAAGGGAATAAAATTTGCTACGAGTAAAAGTTTTTACAAAATTTTAGAAAAAAATTGTACAGATGAGAGAAGAGAGAATTTACATTTTTTAAATTTTTATCATTTAAGTCTTTTAAGCATCATTATCATATTTATTTATTATCCACTGACCGCACATATTAGCGTTGGCGTACCACCAAGAAAACGTCCACTACCAACAAAATAGAAGAAGACTAGTACCAAGCGAAGAAGAACAAGAAGAAAACTCCTCCCAGCCCAGCATGGATGCTGGAAGCAGCTAAACCAATGACGTCCATCGGACATTTCGACGAGTGGTACCCGAGGTGGTACCGCGCTAGTACCGCATGGGTACTTACTTCTCGCGATGGGCCGGCTAAGGTAGACTTGATTTATTAACGTTAACCGCATCAGTACTTAGATGGGCCGGCGTGGCTAACTTGATTCATAATGTTGGGTACTTAATGTCTGTTTGGCAGTTGGTACGTATGTTTATTTGTGGGGAAAAGTGACTTGGTAATGCCGCTTCGTTGGTTGGTTACAGAAGTTAAGGATTTTGCTGATTGGGTCGTATTTCTTAAAGTATTGAATAATGACACGTATATTGGATATGAAAATATACAAGAATTAAATATTTTTTAAATTCCAGAAATATTTTATATTATTTTAAAGATATTTTCAAATATTTTTAGAATGTTCCTAGAGTTATTATAACTTTCCAGAACTGTTCGGATTATTTGTCAACTCTTCAGAAATATTTAGAAAGTTTTTAAAGATATTTCCAGGTATTTTTTAAATTCCAGAAAAATTCTATATTATTTTAAAGATATTTTCAAATTTTTCTACAATGTTTCTAGAGTTTTTATAACTTTCCAGAACTGTTCGGATTATTTGTCAACTCTTCAGAAATATTCAGAATGTTTTTAAAGATATTTCCAGGTATTTTTTAAATTCCAGAAAAATTCTATATTATTTTAAAGATATTTTCAAATTTTTCTACAATGTTTCTAGAGTTTTTATAACTTTCCAGAACTGTTCGGATTATTTGTCAACTCTTCAGAAATATTTAGAAAGTTTTTAAAGATATTTCCAGGTATTTTTTAAATTCCAGAAAAATTCTATATTATTTTAAAGATATTTTCAAATTTTTCTACAATGTTTCTAGAGTTATTATAACTTTCCAGAACTGTTCTAATTATTTGTCAACTCTTCAGAAATTTTTAGAAAGTTTTAAAGATATTTAAAGATATTTTTAAATATTTTAGAATGTTCCTGGAGTTTTTATAACTTTCCAGAACCGTTCAGATTATTTGTCAACTATTTAGAAATATTCAGAAAGTTTTAAAGATATTTCCAGATTTTTTCCATATTTTTAAAATTTTAGGAACATTTTATAATATTTTAAAGATATTTTTGAATATTTTTGGAATATTCTTAGGGTTTTTAGAACTTTCCAGAACTGTTCAGATTATTTGAAAATCCTTCAGAAATATTTAAAAAGTTTTAAAGATGATTCCGAATATTTTTATAATGTTTCCTAGTATTTTTAGAACTGTTTAGAATATTTTACCAACATTTTTAAGACGTTCCCCATAATTTAGAACGATCCAGAGTTAGAAATCGACAAAAGTTTTTAAACGGTGTTTTTTAAATTGTCCAGAAATAGTTTAAAAGTGTTTGGAAACACAGTTTATATATTTTTAATCCAGAATATTTGTAGAATTTTTTTGGATTTTATTTTTCGATAAAAAATACATTCAGTATATGCAGTTCTCATTAAAAAGTGTCAACAAATAAATAAACCGTTAATTATTTACAACCAACATTAAGGCTGGTTTTTATGCGACAAAGTAAATGACCACCATTAAAGTATGATTTGCACATAATTTAGCAAGACCACACCACGCATTAAAAATCCACAGAATTCCTTTTAAGATGGTGGTAGGACATAAAAAAAATTTCGCCAATTAAATGCTTGTTAAAAACATGAACGCCAACTTTTTTTTTTTAAAAAAAACGTGTTTGATACCAGGATTATTTATAAAAAAATACAGTATGTTTCATTAATATTTGTCACTCTACAAGAATATACTAAAAATACAGTGTGTATTATTAATAATTGTAACTGTAGAAGAATATACTAAAAATACAGGGTGTTTTACTAAAAATTACCATTGTAGAAGAATATACTAAATATACAGTGTGCTTTATTCATAAATGTAACTGTAGAAGAATATACTAAAAATACAGGGTGTTTTATTAATTTTTTTGTGTAGAAGAATATGCTTAAAATACAGGGTGTTTCATTAATAATTATCACTATAGAAGGATATACTTAAAACTACAGTGTGTTTTATTAATAATCGTCACTATATACGAAAAATACAAGGGTGTCTTATTAATAATGGTCACTGTAAAAGAATATACTAAAAATACAGGGTGTTTCATTAATAATTGACACTATAGAAGAATATACTAAAAATACAGGATATTTTACAAATTGTCTCTGTAGAAGAATATACTAAAAATACAGGGTGTTTCAATAATAATTGTCAGTATAGCAGAATATACTAAAAAAAAACAGGGTGTTTTATAAAAAAATATACTAAAAATACTGGGTGTTTTATTAATAATTGTCTCCGTAGAAGAATATTCTAAAAATATAGGGTGTTTTATTAATAATTTTCACTGTAGAAGAATATACTAAAAACACAGGGTGTTTTATTAATAAGTGTCACCGTAGAAGAATATACTAAAAATATAGGGTGTTTTATTAATAATTGTCGCTGTAGAAGAATATACTAAAATTACAGTGCTTTTATTAATAATTGTCACTGTAGTAGAATATACTAAAAATACAATTAATAATTGTCACTGTAGAAGAATATACTAAAAATACAGGGTGTTTTATTAATAATTGTCACTGTAGAAGAATATACTAAAAACACAGGGTGATTTATTAATAATTGTCACTGTAGAAGAATATACTAAAAACACAGGGTGATTTATTAATAATTGTCACTGAAATAGAATATACTGAAAATACTGGGTGTTTTATTAATAATTGTCTCCGTAGAAGAATATTCTAAAAATATAGGGTGTTTTATTAATAATTTTCACTGTAGAAGAATATACTAAAAACACAGGGTGTTTTATTAATAACTGTCACCGTAGAAGAATATACTAAAAATATAGGGTGTTTTATTAATAATTGTCGCTGTAGAAGAATATACTAAAATTACAGTGCTTTTATTAATAATTGTCACTGTAGTAGAATATACTAAAAATACAATTAATAATTGTCACTGTAGAAGAATATACTAAAAATACAGGGTGTTTTATTAAAAAATGTCACCCTATAAGAATATATTAAAATACATGGTGTCTTATTAATAATTGTCTCGCTACAAGAATATAAGCCGTCCCTTCCCCGCACAAGCCTTAGACTTATGCGGAAAAATATACTAAAAACACAGATCGCTTTATTAAAAATTGTCACTCTACAAAATTTTACTAAAATACAGGGTGTTTTATTAATAATTGTCACTCTACAAGAAAATACTAAAAATACAGAGTGTGTTATTAATAATTGTCACTGTGGTAGAATATACTAAAAGTACAATTAATAATTGTCACTGTAGACGAATATATTAAAAATACAGGGTGTTTCATTAATAATTGTCACTATAGAAGAATATACTAAAAATACATAATTGTCACTGTAGAAGAATATAATAAAAATACAGGATGTTTTATTAATAATTGTCACTGTAGTAGAATATACTAAAAATACAGGGTGTTTTATTAAAAAAGGTCACCCTATAAGAATATATTAAAATACCTGGTGTTTTATTAATAATTGTCACTCTACAAGAATATAAGCCGTCCCTTCCCCGCACAAGCCTTAGACTTATGGGAAAATATACTAAAAACACAGATCGCTTTATTAAAAATTGTCACTCTACAAAATTTTACTAAAATACAGGGTGTTTTATTAATAATTGTCACTCTACAAGAAAATACCAAAAATACAGAGTGTGTTATTAATAATTGTCACTGTGGTAGAATATACTAAAAATACAATTAATAATTGTCACTGTAGACGAATATATTAAAAATACAGGGTGTTTCATTAATAATTGTCAATATAGAAGAATGTACTAAAAATACATAATTGTCACTGTAGTAGAATATACTAAAATTCAGGGTGTTTTAATATTAATTGTCACTACAGAAGAATATACTAAAAATACAATAAATAATTGTCACTGTAGACGAATATACTAAAAATAGAGGGTGTTTTATTAAAAAAGGTCACCCTATAAGAATATATTAAAATACATGGCGTTTTATTAATAATTGTCACTCTACAAGAATATAAGCCGTCCCTTCCCCGCACAAGCCTTAGACTTATGCGGAAAAATATACTAAAAACATAGATCGCTTTATTAATAATTGTCACCATAGACGAATATATACTAAAAATATAGGGTGTTTTATTAATAATTGTCACTGTAGAAGAATATAATAAAAATGCAGGGTGTTTCATTAATAATTGACACTATAGAAGAATATACTAAAAATACATAATTATCACTGTAGAAGAATATACTAAAAATACAGGATATTTTACAAATTGTCACTGTAGAAGAATATACTAAAAATACAGGGTGTCTCAATAATAATTGTCACTCTAGTAGAATATACTAAAAAAACAGGGTGTTTTATAAAAAAATATACTAAAAATACAGGGTGTTTTATTAATAATTGTCACTGTAGAAGAATATACTAAAAACACAGGGTGTTTTATTAATAATTGTCACTGTAGAAGAATATACTAAAAACACAGAGTGATTTATTAATAATTGTCACTGAAATAGAATATACTGAAAATACAGAGAATTCTATTAATATTTGTCGCTGTAGTATACCAAAAATAGAGGGTATTTTATTAATAAGTGTCACCGTAGAAGAATATACTAAAAATGCAGTACTTTTTATTAATAATTGTCACTGTAGAAGAATATACTAAAAACACAGGGTGTTTTATTAATAATTGTCACTGTAGTAGAATATACTAAAAATACAACTAATAATTGTCACTGTAGACAAATATATTAAAAATACAGGGTGTTTCATTAATAATTGTCCCTATAGAAGAATATACTAAAAATACATAATTGTTACTGTAGAAGAACATACTAAAAATACAGGATATTTTACAAATTGTAACTGTAGAGGAATATAGTAAAAATACAGTGCGTTTTATTAATAATTGTCACTGTGGAAGAATATACTAAAAACACAGGGTGTTTTATTAATAATTGTCACTGTAGTAGAATATACTAAAATTCAGGGTGTTTTATTATTAATTGTCACTATAGAAGAATATTCTAAAAATATAGGGTGTTTTATTAATAATTGTCACTCTACAAGAATATAAGCCGTCCCTTCCTCGCACAAGCCTTAGACTTGTGGGGAAAAATATACTAAAAACACAGATCGCTTTATTAAAAATTGTCACTCTACAAAATTTTACTAAAATACAGGGTGTTTTATTAATAATTGTCACTCTACAAGAAAATACTAAAAATACAGAGTGTGTTATTAATAATTGTCACTGTGGTATACTAAAAGTACAATTAATAATTATCACTATAATCACTGTAGACGAATATATTAAAAATACAGGGTGTTTCATTAATAATTGTCATTGAATACCTATACTAAAAATACATAATTGTCACTGTAGAAGAATATACTAAAAATACAATTAATAATTGTCACTGTAGACGAATATACTAAAAGTACAGGGTGTTTTATTAAAAATTGGCACTCTACAATATTTTAGGAAAATACAGGGTGTTTTATTAATAATTGTCACTATACTAGTTTATGCTAAAAGAAATTGATCAATCCTGTAAATTTTATGAATGAATTTTTATTTATAAAAAAGCATACTATTTATATAAATAAAGTTTCGTATTTACTAGTAACTTTTAAGATAATTAATAGGACTCGTTTTAAAAGTAATATAAGTATTGCTTTTAATTTACATAAAATTATTTAAATGAGCCAGTCTAGTATGTAATTAACGACTATAAATTTTTTGTTTTATGTCATATCATGAATTATAATTATGTCAAATAAATTTAAATTTTAACTAAAAGAAACATCAACAAATTAGGTGCTAAATTATTATTATTATTTTTAGTTACATTTAGACAATTATAATTGTTCGATTTTGGTACAAAAATAGACTACAGATAATTAGATATTTTTATAGCTAAATAAAACGCTAAAGTAATAAACGAAAATGGTTTTTAATTTAATTTATGTAAGATCAATTTTATATTAAATTGAGTTTAAGTATTTAGAAAACATGCAATTTATAACAAATCCCATTTATAATTTTCTAAACGACCAAATTATCGTTAATTTAATTATTATTTTAGTCAGCTGTTAGTTGAACCTAAATTTTTAATTTTGCATTAAAAAATTAATCTTTTGTTATTTGTTACATGAATAACATCTTAAAAGTTCATTTATAAAATCGAAACGAGTGGGACCACACTGAACCGAACAAAAAATGTTATAAATGAAGGTGCCTTTCGAACATCATTAATCTACTGACGAAAACAATTAATTATTAGTGAATGGTGTGCGCTGAGACTTATTATATAGTTTAAAGTCCAAAATTTATTCAAACTTACCTACTGGTTTTTGTTAACAAATTAAATATCAGAAGGAAAAGGGAAAGTATAAGGAACACTAAAATTAAATTATATTAATAATTATCATTAGCAAAATGAGTATAATATACAAGAAAAAAATGAAATAGAAAATTTCGAGTAACAAATTAAAAATAATAAAACAAGAAAAAAGGTAAAACGAGAAAAAGAAATATAAAACAATGGAAGAACTTAATAAAGAAGAAGATGATGAAGAAAAATATAATAAATAAGAATGTGGGAAAAAGTGAACAAGGATAATAAAATCTAGAATGAAAAATTCAACAATATTATGGATATATAATGGGAATTATTAAAATATAAAAATTAAAGATAATAAAAAGAAAAAAAAAACAGAAAATTAACAAAAGATACAGAAAGACGAATATAAATGTCAAATAAAGGGGTTAAATTTAGTGATGGAAAAGAGTGAGAGGAAAAGTGGGGAAAAAACATTTGAAACAAAGAAGTAGGGGAAATAAAAAGTGCGGGAAAAGTGGAAAAAAAAGTTTCACTGATTTGATTGTTTCGAATGTGAACAGTGGAGGAAAATTGGATTTGGTGGAAGAAATAATAATTCCAAGTTCCCCACTATTCACTCGAAGCAATGAAATCAATCAAGCACTCCGAAAAAGTGGAGGAAATCGAGAAAGTTTGAAACAAAGAAATTAGTAAAAAAGTAGGGGAAAAAAGGTGGAAAGTGAAAAACAGTAAAATTGGGAGAAAAAGGTAAAAAAAGAAGGACAAAACACACATGTTAGATAAAAAGACAAGTGGGAAAAATGAGGGCCAAAAGTGGGACATATAACAAGTGGGAACAAAAACAAAAGATAAAACAAATACAAAAGGGGGAAAAACACAAGTGGAAAAAAGATAATAAGAAAACTGGGATAAAAAACAAGAGGGAAAAAGTATTATCAAAAGAGGGAAAGATGGCGACAAAAAGGGAAAAGGGGGCAAAAAGAGAAAACAAGGAAAAAAAATGAACAAAAACACACACGCGAGGTAAAATTACAAATGGGAAAAAAAGGAGGAAAGTGTGGAAAAAACGCAAGTGGGAAAAAGGAATGAAAAAAGTAGTGGGGTAAAATACAAGAGGAAAGAAGTGGGAAAAAACTGATAACAAAAGGGTACAAAAAAGGGAAACAAAGGGAAAAATAGAACAAAACACACACATGGGGCAAAAATATAAGTCTGAAAAATGAGAGGCAAAAGTGGGACATATAACAAGTGGGAAAAAAGTGGGACAAAGACAAAAGAGGTAAAAAATAGAACAAAAATCAAATGAGATAAAAAGAGAAAAAGTGAGACAAAAGCACAAGTGGAAAAAAAGGGAATAAGAAAATAGGGGGTTAAAACCAGAAGAAGAAAAAGTGGCAACAAAAGGGAGAAAAATTAGGTCAAAAAAGGAAAAAATGGGGGAAAAAATTGAAAAAAAAAGGAAACAAAGGGGTAAAACATCCACGTGGGGCAAAAATAAAAGTGCAAAAAAATAGGAGACAAAAATGGAACACAAAAACAAGTAGAAAAAAATTAGAATAAAATGGAAGAGGAAAAAAATTGAGAAAAAACTGGGAAAAAATGGGGACAAAAAAGAGAAACAGGGAAAAAATGGGACAAACAACCAACCAACCAACATATATGGGGTGAAAATACAAGTGGAAAAAAATGAGGCGCATATCTTGAAGATGGCGAGCGGTTCGGACGCACAGTTAAATGTCTCTACAAAGATTTGTAATAAATGCAAGCATTCAATTGTAAAAAGTATATTGAAATGTGAGAAATGTGATTCCGTGTACCATCCGAGTTGTGCTAAAAAGAAAAACGTTATAATAACTAGTGATAACCTAATAAATTTTTGTGATAAAGACGAAAATGAATGTGATTTTGAAATTGAGAATAAACAAGCTGATTTAGCCAGTTTGATGATGAACAATGGACGTAAATATAATTAAGTATATATTAACAGAAAAAGACATTATTATTCAAGAGCTAAGAGATAAAATAGAATTATTAAATAAACATATACATTTATTAAATAAATTCAATAATATAAATAACGCTCTCCAAGGTGACACACTAGTCAGTACAATTAAGAAGGATACCGAAATAAAAAGTGGTTCTTTAATCAAGATACCTTCTAAACCAGCAATAGATAAGAAGTCAGGAGAACCTCAAAAAGAAAAACAAAACAAGATTAGTCATCAAGCAAGGAATGCCCACGATCAGCTACACAACAATAAACAAACAAACATTACTCGCCAACAGGTTGCTGCGGGGATTTCTTTTGCTCAGGGTGAAATAATATTAAAAAATCACATAAATTTAAACAATGAAAGCAATAGTGATGCGAACGATTATACGAATGGCGGAAAAGCTGACGACCCACCTCATGATCATGGCAATAGGACAACTGGAAAACAGTTGTTAATAAAAAACATCATAGAAAACAAATTGTAGTAGGAAGTAATCGCGAACAAAATGAAGTAGAAGGAGTTGAAGGTACGGTTACTCTACATGTATATCGCCTAAATCCACATACGACAGAAACTGCTTTGAGTGATTTGATGAAAAAACATTTTCCAGAAATTAAGTGCGAACAAATGAATTCAAAACACCCTAATATCTACAGTTCGTTTAAGGTAAAAATTTGGGCCTCAAATTTTAAAAAAGCTATGGATTCTAATTTATGGCCTTATAGGGCATGCATTAGTCGTTTTTTATTTCTACGCAGGGGAAACAACCCCAAGAACACTTAATTTTTAATCCACAACTGCTCTTGCTAAATATTAATACCATTAACAATGAAAAAATTGGTTTTCTTGAAAATGACATGGATCTTTTTAAAGATCTCAATATTTTATGTATAAATGAAACAGGCATTAAAGACGATTACCTAAATTTAATTAAAATAATAAATTTTAAATTAGTTAGCTCTTACTGCAGAACTAATTTAAAATGCGGAGGTACTAGTATTTGGATAAAAAACTCTGATAACGTGAAATGTATTGATCTGTCCACTTTTTGTATAGAAAAACACTTCGAAATATGTGCCGTATATTACACAGTTAATAAAATTGTACATACTATTTTAAATTGTTATCGTTCTCCTTCTGGAGACACTACTGTTTTTTTTAATAAAATTTCCGAGGTGTTGGATCATTTGTATGAACCACAAAGTCAATTCATTCTAACGGGAGATTTTAATTTTGACAAATATTCAAATGATAGCTTTAATGATTTGTGTATACTTTTATCCTGTTTTGATCTTGTGCCAATAGTCAATTGGCCTACAAGAGTTACTGAAAATTCCTGCACACTGATTGATCAAATCTTCGTGAGCAGCCGTAAATATAATATTACTTGCTGTGTCACTGATAATGAAATTTCAGATCACCGTTCCGTTTTTTGTGATTTCAATCTCTTTAAAGGTTTAGAAAACGATTCGAAAATAAAACGAAAGATAAGAAATTTTAGCGAACATAATATAGCGCAGTTTAAACAAGCTCTTTCCAGTGAAGACTGGAAAACTTTAAATAATATTAGTAATCTTGATGATGCATTCTCGTACTTTTATGACATTTTCAAAAATTGCTTTGATTCCTGCTTTCCTGAAAAACAAAGTAATGTACAAAAAACCAGAAAAAATTGGATAGATGCTGAAATTGTTGCCTCAAGTCGGTCACTAGAAGACCTTTTTGTATTAAAAAAGTGCAATCCTAATTTTACCGAATTATATAAAGAACGTAAAAGAAATCATTCTCTTTTATTAACATCAAAAAAAAAGAACACTACCAAAAACGTATTATAAAATCCGACAACAATATTAAAGCCTGTTGGAATGTTGTATCTGAAACGACGAATAGGCAGCGTTCTGTTGAAGCTATTGTAATAGAAAAAGACGGAATGTTATTGGATGACCCACGGGAGGTAGCCTCAGAGTTTAATAGTTTTTTTAAAAATGCTCCTGGTCGTCTGGTAGACGAAATAACAATAAAATCTTGTAATAGTATCGAAAAAATCACATCAAATGTAGATTCCATCTTCCTTACTCCATTTCTGGAAACAGAATTATTAAATTTATTACTGGGAAAAATTAAAAATAAAAAATCTTCTGGAGCCGATGACGTACCATGTTTTATTTTAAAGCAGGTTTTAGATGTTCTCTCTGAACCATTAACATATCTGGTAAACCTGTCATTTGAATTGGGCAGCTTTCCTCAAGCTTTGAAACTGGGGAAAATTTTACCATTATACAAGAAAAATGATCGTACACAACTAGAAAACTATAGGCCTGTTGCTGTCCCGTGTGGCATGTCTAAAATTTTTGAATATGCCTTTCTTGATCGCCTCTTGTCTTTCTTGAGAAAGTACAATATTATAACCGAAAATCAGCATGGATTCTGCGCTAACAAGTCAACAACAACTGCTATGCTATCATTTTACAATAACATTATTCACCACTTGGAGGATTTTGAATACCCCGTTGCTCTCTTTTGTGATCTCAGCAAAGCGTTTGACTGTGTAAACCATGAATTGCTGTTGAACATATTGGAAAAATATGGAATCAGAGGCACTGTTTTAAATTGGATCTCAACCTTTTTACGTGCCAGGAAGCAATATGTATCTTTAAAAATGCAAAATAACAACGAAATTAATATTATTAACTCTGATCCATTAGATATTAACATGGGAGTTCCTCAAGGTTCAATTTTGGGACCGATATTGTTCATACTTTATGTGAATAACGTTGACCCAATAATAGGTGATTATCACTATGTAAGCTATGCAGATGATTTTTCGGCTATAATTTCTGCTAAAAAAACGGACCAGTTAAACCGCGAGAGCTCTCACATCGCTCAAAATTTGTCAAGTTATTTTAGTAGCCTTGATTTGTTTTTTAATGCTAATAAGACTGAGGTACTTAGATTTCACAATAGGCAACAGAACGTTGAGCCGGTAGAGATTAGTTTTAACAATATGGCACTTAATAACGGAAGTAATAGTATTCGCTTTCTTGGAATATGTATAGATCAACACCTTGATTGGAAAGACCATTGCAATGGACTAATTAAAAAAATAAACTCCATAAAGTTTCTTTTCATAAATTTACGGACGATACTTGAAGTTCGGCAACTAATCATGGTGTATTTTGCACAAGTAGCAAGCAAACAAATGAGAAAAAAGAGGAAACTGAGGCAAAAACCACAAGTGGAAAAAAATGGAATAAGAAAAAGTGGGGTAAAAACAAACAGGGAAAAAAACGGGAACAAAAAAGGGAAAAAAGGAAAAATAGGGCAAAAACACACACGAGGGGTAAAAATACAAATGGGAAAAAAGGAGGAAAGTGTGGAAAAACGCAAGTGGGAAAAAGGAATGCAAAAAGTGGGGTAAAATACAAGAGGAAAAAAGTGGGAAATAAACTGGTAACAAACGGGTACAAAAAAGTGAAAAAAAAGGAAAAATAGGACAAAACACACACGTGGGGTAAAAATACAAGTTTGAAAAAATGAGAGGCAAAAGTGGGACATAGAAAAAAGAGAGGAAAAATAGAACAAAAAAACAAATGAGAAAAAGGAGGAAAAGTAAGGCAAAAATGGAATAAGAAAAAGTGGGGTAAAAACAAAAAGGGGAAAAAGTGGGAAAAAATAAGGAAAAAAAACTAGAACAAAAAAGGGAAAAAATAGGGCGTAACACACACGTGAGGCAAAAATACAAGTGGAAAAAATGGGGGACAAAAATACAACAAAAAATCAAGTGGGAAAAAAGAAGGAAAGGAAAGAAAAAAAGTGAGGTAAAATCAAGGGGGAAAAAATGGGGATAGAAAATGAAAAAAGGGATAAAAATACGAAAAAACACACGTGGGGCAAAAAATACGAGTGGGAAAATATGAGAGGCAAAGTGGGAGATATAACAAGTGGGAAAAAACTAATTTTGTCCTAAGACAAGAACTAAAAATGGGAAAAAAGAGTAAAAGGTGGACCAAAAAAACAAGTGGGAAAATAAGACAAAAAACACAAGAGAAAATAGTGGAGTAAAAAGTAAGACGGAAAAAAGTGGTATCAAAAGGGCGAAAAATGGGGACCAAATGGAAAAAAATGGGGACAAAAATGGGTGAAAAAGGAAAAAAATGGAGCAAAAATTAGATGCAAAAATGGGAGATATAAGAAGTGGGAGATATAACAAGTGAGAAAAAAAATTGGGGCAAAAACTAAAAATGGGAAAACGAGTAAAAAATGGACCAAAAAAACATGTGGGAAAATAATGAAGTAAAGTAAGGCAAAAAACACAGGTGGAAAAAATAAGGCAATAAAAGTGAGATAAAAAATAAGAGGGAAAAAGTGGGAGCAAAAGAGAGAAAAATGGGGACAAAAACGAAAGAAAAGGAAAAAATAGGGAAATACACTTACGCGGAGCAAAAATACAGATGGAAAAAAATTAGGGACGCAATGGAACAAAAAAAAACAAGTGGAAAAGGGCGTAAAGTGTGGAATAAACACAAGTGGGAAAAAAACTAAAGAAAAAAGTGAGGTAAAAACCAAGAAAAAAATGGGCAAAAAACGGGGATAAATATGTGTAGAAAAAAAGGAAAACAAGGAAAAAATAGAACAAAACACTGTGGGGCAAAAATACAGGTGGAAAAAAATAAGGGACAAAATGAAACAAAAAAAGTGAGGTAAAATATAAGAGGAAAAAAATGGACAGAAACCGGGACAACAATGGTGGACAAAAATGGGAAAACAAGGAAAAATAGACCAAAACACGTGGGGCAAAAATAACGGTGGAAAAAATAAGGGACAAAACGAAACAAAAAAAAAAAACAAGTGGAAAAAGGAGGAAAGTCTGGAAAAAAAAACAAGTGGGAAAAAACTAAAGAAAAAAAGTGAAGTAAAGTCAAGACGAAACAAATGGACAAAAAACGGGGAAACAATGGTGGACAAAAAAGGGAAAACAAGAAAAAAATAGGATACAACACACGTAGGGCAAAAATTCAAGTGAGAGAAATGAAAGGCAAAAGTGGCAAAAAATTGGGGAGAAAAGGAGAAAAAGTGAGGCGAAAAACACAAGTGGGATAAAAGTGGGAAGAAATGGTGGAAAAAGTGGGGCAAAAATTACAAGTAGAAAAAACAGATTAATCTATAAAAAAAAAATAAATATTTTACTTCGCAATCTGTGCCGCTATTACATTTATTTTTTATTTTTACACCTTCCGTTTAATAAAAAAAAAAAAACAAAAAAATGTAAATACGTAATTAAATAATTCCTTAAAACAACTCTTAACCACCTGTTGCGTTCAATGAAATTAACTAACACTCCAAACTAATCTTAATCTTAAAAACAAAACTTTATAACCATTAGCCGATAACATCATCCTGTACATTAAAACAAAAATACAAAATTACCGATAATTTCCCGTTCTTCCTGAACTTCCAAAAATTAGCGTGTTGGACACCATATTGAAAATTCGTTGGACTCGGAAAGTCAGTCATCAGAAAATACAGCGTGTTCCGTGATAGCTTTGCCCGCGATAAAATCTTAATTATGAGTAAAACGCGTTATCTAGCAAGCTGTGATCGCGATGCGTGCTTGTCCCTCGCACATTCACTTGTTTCCTACGTTTCTCATAGCCGCCCTTGAGTAAAAGGGTGAGGATTACACTGAGAGAAAAAATATGTATTAAGTTAAAAAATAATTATAGTTAAATTTACGACATAATTTTTTTTACACTCTTTTTCTTAGTGTAAAACTAAAAACCGACAAAATTAATTATAATTCCTATTAGGGTAGTTTTTTAGATTAGGGTAATTTTTTTTAATATAGTTTGCAGATGTGTTTAATTGATTATGTTTAATTAAAAATGGGGTTAATTAATAAATTTTTGATGTATTTGTTGATATTGGTCATGTTGAACTTGTTCTGAATTATTTTTTTTATAGTATAATAAAAAAATTTGTGTTAAATATTTGCTGTGGCGCCAATATTTTACCCCCTACCATCAAGTTACCTGTATCGAATGAAAATTATTCTAATACTCAAAATAAAAATAAACAATGGGCAAATTTCACAGACCCTTCAATGGGTCATTTAATCTTAATAAAGCTGTCTAGCCGACATCGTTAACCGCTTAAGTTATTGTGGTTTGTTTGACATTACCTACGAGCCCTTCGGATTTTTTTTCCAATACACAGGCCCTTTTTCTTGAAATGTCGCTTTCACTAGAATTATCGTCCTTAAAATGTTATATATGTTCGGTGACGAGTAGGACACTAACTTTTATGGGTTTTCTCATTAGGAATGGATGTTTTAAGGGCTGTTTGGGATTCTAAGAATTTGATCGTCTTTAAATTTATCGATTTGGGAACAAAAAAATACCGTGATTTTTATTAAATTTAAATTAAATAAACTAAATAATTATCATAATTTTTATTTACATTTTTCGTTACGATGAAAAAAAATATAAGTTAAAATTGAACAGATTAACAATTTAACATTTTATAATAAAATTTTGTCCTGATAAAATATGCAATAAAAATTTTTTTAATATCTTGATTGCCAATTTTTAAAATTCATAAGTCCAATTTGAAAATGTTAATCTAAATTTATGTTTAATTTAAATTTATAACTTTAAATTAAGAAATAAGTCCAATTTTAGAATTTATAAGTCCAATTTGAAAATTAATTTGAGCACTTTTAAGTCCAATTTTAACCTTCGTAAGTTCCATTCGGGCATTTATAAATACAAGTTTAGAACTAATAAGTCAACTTTTACAGTTTAAGTCCAATTTTAGAACATATAAGTCAAATTTTAGAATTTTTAAATGCAATTTTAATAAGTAATAAGTCAAATTTTAGAGGTCAACTTCAATTTTAGAATTTATAAGTTCAATTTTGGAACTTTAATTTCAATTTTGGAATTTAAAAGTCAAATTTTAGTGCTCTACTGCAATTTAAGAACACATTAGTCCAAAAAGTCCAATTTTGGCCTTTGTAAGTCAAATTTTGGCCTTTGTAAGTCAAATTTTAGAACTAATAAGTCAAATTTTAGAGCTGAAGTCCGATTTTAGAAATAATTTCAATTGTAGAATTTATAGATCCATTTTTAGAGCCAACAAGTTCAATTTCAGAATTTATAAGTCAACTTTTAGAATTTTTAAATGCAATTTTAACAACTAATAAGTCAAATTTTAGAGGTCAAGTCCAATTTTAGAATTTATAAGTTCAATTTTAGAACTTAAATTTCAATTTTGGAATTTATATGTCAAATTTTAGTGCTCCATTGCAATTTAAGAACATAAAGTCCAAAAAGTCCAATTTTTGCCTTTGTAAGTTAAATTTTAGTACTAATAAGTTAAATTTTAGAGCTTAAGTCCGATTTTAGAAATAATTCCAATTGTAGAATTTATAGATCGATTTTTAGAACCGATTAGTTCAATTTAAGAATTTATAAGTCAAATTTTAGAACATATAGTTGAAATTTTAAATGCAATTTTAACATTTGTCCAATTTTGGCATTTATAAGTCTAATTAGAACTAATAAGTCAAATTTTAGAGATTAACTCCAATTTTATAACATATAAGTTCCATTTTAGAATTTATAAATCCAATTTTTGAACTTCAAATTCAATTTTAGAATTTATAAGTCAAATTTTAGAGATGAAGTCAAAATTTAGAGCTCAAGTTCAATGTTAGCACATATAAGTCCAATTTCATAATTTATAAGTCAAATTTTAGAATTAATAAGTAAAATTTTAGAGCTTAAATCCGATTTTATAACATGTAAGTCCAATTTTAGAATTAATAAATCCAATTTTTGATCTTCAAATTCAATTTTAGAATTTATAAGTCAAATTTTAGAGCTCAAGTTCAATTTTCCAATAACTCCAATTTCATGATTTTTAAATGCAACTTTAACATTTTTAAGATCAATTTGGGCATTTATAAGTCCAATTTTAAAACTAATAAGTAAAATTTTAGAGCTTAAGTGTAATTTTAGAACTTAAAGTTCAATTTCAGAATTCATAAGTTAAATTTTAGAGCTCAATTGCAATTTAAGAATATATAAGTCCAATTTTTAATCTTTTAAAGGCAGTTTTAATATTTGTAAGTAAACTGTTTGCATTTTTAATCCAAATTTTAGAACTAAATAAGTCAAATTTTAGAGCTTAAATCCGATTAGAAACTATAATTTAAATTGTAGAATTTATAAGTTCATTTTTAGAACATATAAGTTCAATTTTAGAATTTATAAGTGAAATTTTAACATTTATAAGTCCAATTTTGGCATTTATAAGTCAAATTTTGGAACTGAAGTTCGATTTTAGAACAAATAAGTCCAATTTTAGAACTCATAAATCCAATTTTTGAACTTAAATATTCAATTTTAGAATTTATAAGTCAAATTTTAGAGCTCAAGTCCAATTTTAGAAGATATAGATATAAGTCTAATTTTATAATTTTTACTTGCAATTTAAAAATTTCTAAGTTCAATTTGGGCATTTATAAGTCCAATTTTGGAACTAATAATAAAATATTAGAGCTCAAGTCTAATTTTAGAACTTGTATATTCAATTTTATAATTAATAAGTACAATTTGAGTATTTATAAGTCCAATTCTAGAACTTATAAGTAAAATTTTATGATTTATAAGTCCAATTTTATAACGTACAGTCCAATTTTATTATTATTAAGATCAATTTGAGATTTTAGGAATTTAAGACCAATGAGTATAAAATTCGAACTAGTTAGTACCAAATTAAACTATAGACTTTGAAAACCTGTAAAATTTCTTTTTTTTTTAGTTAAATGAGGTTTTTTTTGGTCCGTACACATTAAAGACGATAGAAAAAGTTTAATTGTACAAATTTCATAATTTTTTTCCAATAATAAAATTTGAAAGTTCAATTTGAGAATTTATAAGTCCGATTTGAGAACTTATAAGTTCAATTTAAGAAATTATAGGTCCAATTTGAAATTTGCCCAAGTACGTCCGATTTCATAATTTATATGTCCAATTTGAGAATTTATATATTAGTCCAATTTAAGTTCTTATAAGTTAAATTTTAGAAATTATATGTCAAATTTTAGAATTGATAAGTCCAATTTTAGAACCTATAAGTCCAATTTTAGAAGGTGTAGGCCCAATATTAGAATTCTTAAGTCCAATTTTAGAATTTATATGTCAAATTTAAGAACTTAAGTTCAATTTTATAATTCATAAGTGCAATTTGAGAGTTTATACGTCCAGTTTAGGAATTCATAAGTTTAATTAGAACTTATATGACCAATTTTATAATTTATAAGACCAATTTTAGATCTTTTAAGTTCAATTTTAGATTTATAAGTCCAATTTTATAACGTATAAGTCTAATTTTATAATGCATAAGACCAATTTGAGAATGTATTAGTCTCATTTAGGAAGTTAAGTCCAATAAGTACAAAATTCGAACTAATTAGTCCAAATTAAGCTGTAGACGTGGAAAACCTGTAAAATTAAAAAAAAATGGTATACGGAGTTATTTTTCGTTAGTCTGTATACATAAAGACGATAGAAAAAGTTTAATTGTAAAAATTTCATAATTTCTTTCTTGTATTAAAATTTGAGAGCCCAATTTTATAATTCATAGATCCAATTTGAGAACTTATCACGTCCAATTTTAGAATTTATAGGCCCAATTTTAGAATTCTTCAGTCCAATTTTAAAAACAAATTCAATTGAAGAATTTATAAGTTAAATTTGAATTTAGAAGTCCAATTTTAGACTTCATAAATCCAATTTTAGAGTTTAAGTCTAATTTTAGAATTCATAAGTCAAATTTAAGAACTTCAGTCTAATTTTATAATTCATAAGTCTAATTTGAGAATTTATAAGTCCAATTTCGAAACTTATAAGATCAATTTTAGACATGATATGTCCAATTTTAGAATTCATAAGTCCAACTTTAAAATAATAAGTCCAAAGAAAAAAAAACGTAAATCATTCTCTTACCTATTTCTCTCGTTAATGTTGAAGGGCTAGACGATATTGAAGAAATATATTTTTATATTTTTTATTCAAAACTGACATTAATCATATATTTAATAATATCAAACATACTAGATAAAAATAAATAAAACATAACAGATAATATATAGGGTGAAACATCATTGTATTCCAACACTCCTCCTCAATGATGATTAACCAATCCAATTAATGTTCTTAATTTCTCAAAACGTACTGCAGCAATTGGCTTAGTGAATATGTCTGCCTCCATAAGTTCAGTACAACAGTAAATATACTGTAAAATATTTTTATCTTGTAAATCCTTTAAAAAATAATATTTCGTGTCAATGTGTTTTGTTCTGTTACTATATTGTCCATTCTGTATAATTTTTAGACAACTTTGGTTATCTTCATAAATTTTCGTTGACATAATTTGCTTCTCTTCAAAATCATTTAGTAAGTTTCTTAACCAAACTGCTTCCTGGCTTGCTTCTGCCAAAGCTATAAATTCTGCTTCTGCAGTAGAAATCGCTACTGTTGCTTGTTTCTTCGATGCCCAGCTAATAGTGCCTCCATTCATTTTAAAAATAAATCCGCTACTGGATTTTCTATCGATTCTGTCTTCTGCCCAATCTGCATCAGCAAAACCTATTAGTGCGATGTCTTCCTTATATATATCACTTACTTTTAATCGTAGATCAATTGTTCCCTTCAAGTATTTTATTACTCTTTTCAGTTCATTCCAGTCTGTTTGAGTTGGACAGCTAGTTTTTCTACTTAAAATTGAAACTGATGAAGATATATCAGGCCGTGTATTCATACATACATATAACAACTGCCCAATGATTTTCTGGTAAGTTGTATTTTCTACAACTCCCTCCGGTTGTAGTTTGTAATAACCTGGATCTAATGGAATTTTTGACGGTTTTCCTTCTTGCAAATTTGTTTGTTTTACAATCTTTGTAATATATTTTCTTTGACTAATTAAAAAATTTCCATTTTCATCTTTTTTAACTTCGATCCCTAAGTAACAACTTACTTCACCGAGACAAGTAATTTCAAATTCTAATTCAAGTTCCTTTTGAAAATCACTTATCATAGATTCATTTTCACTAGCAACTAGAAAGTCATCAACATAAATTAAAATATAACAAGAATCCGTAAATGTACCTTTATTATATAGACATGGATCTGCCAAACTTTGTTTATATCCATTTTTTACCAATACATTATGTATTGTTTCATTCCAGGCTCGTGCACTTTGCTTTAATCCATACAAGCTTTTCTTTAACTTGCAAACTTTAGCTTCTTTTCCTTGAACTTCAAATCCTACTGGTTGTTCCATATATATCTCTTCTTTTAAAATTCCATTCAAAAATGCTGTTTTTGCATCAAAATGTTTAATATACATATTTATTTTTGCTGCAATAGATAGCATAACTCTAAAAGTTGTATGACGTGCCACTGGAGCATATATCTCGTTGTAATCGATTCCAAATTTTTGACTAAATCCTTGTGCCACTAACCTAGCTTTATACTTTGATACTGTTCCATCATTATTACATTTAATTTTATATATCCATTTGCATCCAATAGCTTTTCTGTTTTGCGGCAGATCTACTAATTCCCATGTTCCATTTTCCTCTATCGATTTCATTTCATCTTTCATTGCTTCTAGCCATTCTGTGTTATTTTTACTTGTCACCGCTTCAAAATAATTCTGTGGCTCCTCCTGAATATCTACTTCATATATGTGATTGGGTTTATACCAGTCTGGTGGTTGACCAAAATTAATTCTAGTTGATCGTCTTGGCTCCATTGGCTCAATTTCTGAATTAAATTCGACTGGTATTTTAATATTTTCACATGTTTGATCACTATTAGTTCTGAACTCAGTTTGATGTTGTAATTCTCGATATAAATTTGTTTGACTTATATTGTCTATTTCTGATAGTTCATTTTCATCTCTCTCTAAACTATTTTGACTTTGAGAGACATCAGATAACTCAGCCGTTGTATGAGTTAATACATCAATTTGAGTATCAACACATGTTTTAGATAATTGACTTTGATTAACAGCTGTATCTTCTTCTGTACTTTTAATAAATTTTACATCTCTACTGATTGTTATTTTCATTGCATTGTCATCTAAAAAACGATAACCTTTTGAGTTTTCGTCAAAATCAACAAATCTTAGTTTTACTGATTTTTCATCCAATTTTCGACGTTTTTCTTTTGGAACCAGTACATACGCAAATGATCCAAATCTCTGAATATCTGATAAATTGGGCTTATTATTGAGACTCCATTTTGTTGCGGTGAATAAGGAACAGTATACTGAAAAGTTATACCTTCTTTTTTAAGATAATTTTGAACTTTTTCACTGGTATATTCACCACCTCGATCAGATCTTATTATTTTTGGTTTCTTCTGGTAAATTGTTTTCATTTTTTCAATAAATTCTATAATCTTGTCAAATACTTCAGATTTGTTTTTCAACAAATATATAAAAGTATATTTACTAGTATATATCATCAATAAATGTTACAAAATATTTTCTACCACTTGGTGTTTCTGTTTGCATTGGACCACAAACATCAGACTGAATTAAATCTAACTTTTCAGAAGATACATGATCAGATTTTTCTGGAAAAACTGTACGGCACATTTTCCCTTTTATACAAATTTCACACAAATTATTGCATTTACAATCTTTCACTGTTATTCCAGTAGCTAAATTCTTTTCATATAGTATTTTTATAGCTTCAATATCTCTATGACCAAGTTTCTTATGCCAAGAATGAATACAATCTTGGCTTTCATTCTTAAGTAATGAAATAATATTGTTATATTGTCATAATTTAAATAAATTTCCAACCACATCTGCAATGGCAACTTCTTTCATATTTCTTTGTATGATACAAATGTCCTTTTTGAATAATAATTCAAAACCTTTTAAAACTAATTGAGGAACTGATAATAAATTTGCATTCAGATCTGGAACAAACAATACATCGGTGATTTTTCTCTTATCAACGTTTCCAGTAGAATCTAAAATGTCTATGTATCCGTTTCCTCTACCTAGTGACTGTAATTTAATACCGTTTGCAACGAACACATTTTCTCTTATTGAAGATGAAAAATCAGTGAAGAATTCTTTATTATTTGCAATATGACATGTGGCTCCTGAATCTATATACCAACTAAGTTCATCTCGATCCTGTATTGAAAAAAATATCCATTCTTTGTTTTGATCTTCTGTAATAGTACAATTTACTTGATTTCTTATATAGTTATTAAAATTCGGCTTATTTGCAAACTTTTTAAATTTCCAACAATCTTTTTTTAAATGTCCGTATTTATGACAAAATTCACAATTACTGCTGGTATTTTTATATTCAGAAGATGTTGATGTTGATACTTTCATTGCAATTTCTTTATTATTTAGGTTATTTCTTTTTCTGTACCATTCATCAATGAGTTTAGATTTTACCAAATCCAACGTTAGTTCATCATCTTTTTTTGTTTCTAATGCAGTTATTAACGTATCATATTCTATAGGAAGACTATTTAGTAAGAAAGCTATTATCCATTTATCGTTAAATAATTCTTCACCCATTCCCTTTAATTTGTCTATGTAATCCAACATTTGAGACATATGAGATTCCATATTTCCGTCTGTAGATAATTGCATTCTGCATATCTTTCGTATTAAATATACTTTATTAGATAGTGTTGACTGTTGGTGATATTTTTTTAGAATTTCCCATACATCCTTCGCTGTTTTAGCATATTTAATATGAGTAAGCTGATTGTCTTCAATTAACAAGCCAATATTAGCATATGCCAAGGAGTCCTTTCTCTTCCATTTAGCATTTCGTTGATCTAGGTGCGGGAGGGGATCTTCGATAACATCCCAACAACCTTCCTTTGTAAGGAATAGTTTCAACTTGAAACTCCACACGAGATAGTTCTCGCTATTTAATTTTGTTATTGTTGTAACGAATTTATCAACCATATTTCGCTTACAATCCTCCTGGGCCCATAACCTGTTGAAGGGCTAGACGATATTGAAGAAATATATTTTTATATTTTTTATTCAAAACTGACATTAATCATATATTTAATAATATCAAACATACTAGATAAAAATAAATAAAACATAACAGATAATATATAGGGTGAAACATCATTGTATTCCAACAGTTAATGGTATTTTGTATAGGTTTCTGTAACAAAGAAAAATAAAGTTAATTTTTTATCATACAAATATATTGTCGAATTAGGTATTTGGTTATTAATAAAACAAACTTAATCTTAACCTGAAATAATTTGGAATTATGTTTCTTCAGTTTTAGAATTCATAAGTCCGATTTTATAAGTCATAAGCCCAATTTTAGAATTTATAAGTCCGAATTTATAATTCATAAGTCCGATTTTAGAATTCATAAGTCCGATTTTATAATTCATAAGTCCGATTTTGTAATTCAAAAGTCCTATTTTATAATTCATATGTCCAACTTTAGAATTCATAAGTCCGATTTTAGAATTCAGAAGCCCAATTTTATAATTCATAAGTCCAATTTTAAAAGTAAATTGAATTTTTGAAAATGTATAAGTTGAGTTTGCATTAATAAGTCAAATTTTAGAATTCATGAGTCAAATTTTAGAACTCATAATTCAATTCTATAATTCATAAGTCCAATTCTAAAAATAAATTCAATTTGGGAATTTATATCAATTTTGTTTTTTCCAAGTACCTGCCCTGTATGTTACCGTGTGTGTGTGTGAATGTGAATGCAAGAGAACTTCCTTCTCTCGGACACTGTTCGTTCGTCCTACACACCCACCTCTATAAAATAAATTGTCAAGAGGCGATGGCGGGTTGTTGCAGCAGTTCCAGGAAGCAGCGACCAGACCGTAGCCGTGCCGTGGCTTTCTGTGTCTTTTCTTGGATATGCAGCTACGATCACTAGAGATAAAGCCCATTAGGTACGACTAGAGACAATACTATTTCAATGTGTCAACGGACACTCCACTCCGTGCATGCAACTATAGGTACTACTAAATTTTACGCACCGCAACACGCAGTTGTAACAGTATAAATAAACTAAAAAAAAAAATTAAATATCTACGCGATATTTTTTGAAACACCCGGCATTAAAAATATAAATAATAAAAAAGTACAATTTGGTCATTTATATGTTCAATTTTAGAATCTGTAAGTCCAATTTTAGAACCTATAAGTCCAATTTTATAATTTATAAATCCAATTTTTGAACTTCAAATTCAATTTTAGAATCTATGAGTCAAATTTTATACGTCAAGTCCAATTTTAGAGCCCAAATTCAATTTTAGAGCTCAAGTTCAATTTTGGAACATATAAGTCCAATTTAGTAATTTTTAAATGCAATTTTAACATTTGTGAGATCAATTTAGGCCTTTATAAATCTAATTTTGGAACTAACAAGTAAAATTTTAGAGCTTAAGTCCGATTTTATAACATATAAGTCCAATTTTAGAATTTATAAATCCAATTTTTGAACGTCAAATTCAATTTTAGAATAAGTGCAATTTTAATATTTTTGAATTCAGTTTAGGCATTTACAAGTCCAATTTTTAAACTTATAAGTCAAATTTTATAGCTTGAGTCCAATTTTAGTACATATAAATCCTGTTTTAGATTTTATAAGACCCAATTTAAAATTGTCAAGTTCAATTTGGGCATGTTTAAATTAAACTTTAGAGATTAAGTCCCATTTTATAACCTATAAGTCCTATTTACAATTTTAGAAGTCCAATTATAACATTTGTAAGTCAGACCTGTAAATATAATTTTAGAATTTATAAGTACAATTTTAACATTTGTAAATTCTATTTGTGCATTTATAAGTCCAAGTTTAGAGCTGATAAATCGAATTTTAGAGCTTACGTCAAATTGTAGAACATATATGTCAAATTTTAGAAATTTTGAATGCAATTTTTACAACTAATAATTAAAATTTTAGAGGTCAAGTCCAATTTTAGAATTTATAAGTTGAATTTTATAACTTAAATTTCAATTTTGGAATTTATAAGTCAAATTGCAATTTAAGAACATGTAAGTCCAATAAGTCCAATTTTGGTATTTATAAGTCAAATTTTAGAACTAATAAGTCAAATTTTAGAGCTTACGTCAGATTTTAGAATCTACCATTCCAATTGTAGAATTTATAAATCAAATTTTAGAGCTCAAGTCAAATTTTATAGTATATAGGTCCAATTTTAGAACTAATAAGTCAAATTTTAGAGCTTAAGTCCGATTTTAGAATCTACAATTCCAATTGTAGAATTTATAAGTCAAATTTTAGAGCTCAAGTCAAATTTTATAGTATATAGGTCCAATTTTAGAACTAATAAGTCAAATTTTAGAGCTTACGTCAGATTTTAGAATCTACCATTCCAATTGTAGAATTTATAAATCAAATTTTAGAGCTCAAGTCAAATTTTATAGTATATAGGTCCAATTTTAGAACTAATAAGTCAAATTTTAGAGCTTAAGTCCGATTTTAGAATCTACAATTCCAATTGTAGAATTTATAAGTCAAATTTTAGAGCTCAAGTCAAATTTTATAGTATATAGGTCTAATTTTAGAACTAATAAGTCAAATTTTAGAGCTTAAGTCCGATTTTATAATATATAAGTCCAATTTTAGAATTTATAAATCCAATTTTTGAACTTCAAATTAAATTTTTAAATTAATAAGTCAAATTTTAGAGCTCAAGTCCAATTTCATAATTTTTAAATGCAATTTTAAAATTTGTAAGTTCAATTTTTGCCTTTAATGTTTATAAGTACAATGTTTATAAGTACAATTTGGTCATTTATAAGTCAAATTTTACAACTTTTAAGCCAATTTTTAGAGCTTAAGTCGCATTGTAGAACCTATATAAGGCCCATTTTAGAATTTAAAAGTCCAATTTTAGAACTACTATGTCAAAAATTCGAACTTGACTACAATTTTAGAATCTGTAAGTCTAATTTTAGAATTTATAAGAATTGTAAGTTCAATTTAGGCAACTAAAAGTCAAATTTTAAAATTTTAGTGCTTAAGTTCAATTTTAGAACCTGTAAATCTAACTTTAGGACCTATAAGTCAAATTTTAAATTCCATAAGTCCAATTTTAAGATTTATCAGTTCAATTTATAGATTTAAAAGTTAGATTTTAGAGCTTAACTTCCATTTTTGAACCTATAAATCAGATTTTAGAATGTATAAGTCCTATTTTAATATTTTAAAGTCAAATTTGGACATTTATAAGTCCAATTTTGGAACTAATAAGTCAAATTCTAGAGCATGAGTACAATTTTAGAATCTGCAAGCCCCATTTTAGAATTTATAAGAACAATTTTAACATTTGTGAATTTCAATTGGAGCATTCTGACAAAATACTAAGTACTGATGATTCCTATAAGGATGAAACATGTATGATAATGGTCGGAGTGTATAGGTTCAAAAACTTCCTCTTTTTGATTTAATTCCGTTGTGCCTGCTCCCCGCAAAGCATTAGGATGGTGCCATCTATCGGAGCCAAGTTGTACTTGGCCTGTCGATTTTACAGAAGGATTTTCTCCTAATAAGTAGCTGTGTCCGTTGGTACCCATCAAATTACGATAGATGTCATGACTATATATCATTTTTGAAGTCCAATTTCAACATTTGTAAGTCAATTTTGGACATTTATAAGTCCGATTTTAGAACTAAAGTCCAATTTTAGAACCTATAAGTCCAGTTTTAAAGTTTGTAAGTTCAATTTGGGCATTTTAGAACTTATAGGTAACATTTTAGAGATTAAAGTTCAATTTTAGAACCTATATGTTCAATTTTAAAATGTGTAAGTTCGATTTGGACATTTATAACTACGATTTTAGAACTAATTGGTGAAATTTTAGAGCTTAAAGTCCAATTTTAAAATTTGTTAGTTCGATTTGGGAATTTATAAGTCAAATTTTAGAACTAAAGTTCAAATATAGAACCTATAAGTCCATTTTTAAATTTGTAAGTTCGATTTGGACATTTATAAGTCCGATTTTAGAACTAATGGGTCAAATTTTAGAGCTTAAAGTTCAATTTTAAAATTTGTAAGTTCGATTTGGGCATTTATACGTCAAATTTTAGAACTAAAGTCCAATTTTAGAACGTGTAAGTCCAATTTTAAAATTTGTAAGTTCGATTTGGGTATTTGTTAGTAAAATTTTAGAACCAAATTTCAATTTTGGAACCAATTAGTCCAATTTTAAAATTTGTAAGTTGGATTTGATTATTTATAAGTCAGTCCAATTATAGAATCTATAAGTCCAATTTTAAAATTTGGACGTTCGATTTCGGCCTTTGTAAGTAAAATTTTCGAACTTTTAGGTAAAATTTATGAGCTAAACCAGTTTTAGAACCAATAAGTCCAATTTTAAAATTTATAAGTCCAATTTTAACATTTCTAACTACAATTTTACGCGCTGCAATACGCAGTTATAAACTAAATTTACAAATATAAATATTTTAAATTATTTCGGTATAAAATACCTTCTGACAGTTCAAACTACCGATACTGACGTAAAAATGTAAAACAATTCAAACCGTTCTTCTTCCCACAACAACCTCGTTAGCCGAAAAAAACTTGAGAGCTACCAACTTGAGGAAGAGTGACGGGGCCACACAAAAACGCTCGAATTTATTTCGAGAAAAAATTTAGACGGAAGACGGTGCTGGACGACTGCACCAATTCAATTTGAAATAAAATTATTTTAAAACTAAATATAATTTTCAAATTCACAAGTCCAATTTTACAATTGTGCAATTTTAGAACTTAAGTCCAATTTTAGACCCTATAAGTCAAATCTTAGAAATTATAATTCCAATTTTAATATTTGTAAGTACAATGTTGGAATTTATAAGTCAAAATTTAGATCTTAAATACAATTTTAGAACCTATAAGTCCAATTTGTAAGTGCAGTTGTAACATTTGTAAGTTCAATTTGGGCAATTATAAAATCAATTTTATCAGTTAAATATTAAAGCCTAAGTTCAATTTTAGAATTAATCAGTAATATTTTACAACTTAAGTTCAATTTTATTACCTATAAGTAAAATTTTAGAAGTTATAAATACAATTTTAACATTTATGAGTCCGATTTGGGCATTTATAGTCCAACTTTAGAACTTGAATCTAGTTTTAGAACCTATACTTCAAATTTTAGAATTTATAAGTCCAGTTTAAACATTTGGGGATACAATTTTGGCATTTTAAAGTCCAATTTTGTAATTTATCAGTCAAAATTTAGATCTTAAGTACAATTTTAGAACCTATAAGTCCAATTTTAGAATTTATAAGTCAGGCTTTAACCTTTGTAGGTACAATTTTGGCATTTACAAGTCCAATTTTGGCATTTATAAGTGAAATTTTAGAACTCATGTATCAAATTTTAGAAGTAATCAGTCAAATTTTAGAACTTAAGTCCAGTTCAGAACTAATAGGTAAATTTTTAGAATATATAAATCCAGTTTAAAGATTTATTATAAGTCTAATTTTGGCATTAATAAGTCAAAATCTAGATCTTAAGTATAATTTTAGAACCTATAAGTCCAATTTTAGAACTTATAAGTCAAATTTGAGAGCAGAAGTGCAATTTTAGAACTACTGTATCAAATTTTAGAACCTCTGTCTAATTCTAAAACCTATAAGTAACATTTTAGAAGGATAAGTCCAATTTTAATATTTTTAAGTCGAATTTGGGCAATTATATGTCAAATTTTAGAACTAATAAGTCAAATTTTAGAACTAATAAGTCTTTAAGAACATAAGTCCAATTTTAGAATTAATCAGTAAAATGTAAGAATTGTTAAATGTTAGTCCAAGTTTAGAACCTATAAGTCAAATTTTAGAATTTATAAGTCAAGTTTAACATTTTTAAGTCCAATTTGGACATTTATAAGTCCAATTTTAGAACTACTAAATCAAATTTAACATCTTAAGTCCAATTTGGAACTAATCAGTAAAATGTTATAATGTAAGTAAAATGTTAGTCCAAGTTTAGAACCTATAAGTCAAATTTTAGAATTTATAAGTCAAGTTTAACATTTGCAAGTAGAATTTAGGGCATTTATAAGTCCAATTTTAAATCTTATAAGTCAAATTTTAGAGCCTAAGTGCAATTTTAAAACTAATCAGTCCAATTTTAGAACTTCAATCTAATTCTAGAAACTATAAGTTACAAGTCTAATTTTAATATTTGTAAGTCAAATTTGGGCATTAATAATTCCTGTTTTAGAATAGGTAAAATTTTAGAAGTCCAATTTTAGAATTAATCAGTAACATGTTAGTAAAATATTAGTCCAAGTTTAGGACCTATAAGTCCAATTTTAGAATTTATAAGTCCAGATCAACATTTGTAAGTACAATTTGGGTATTTATAATACCAATTTTAGAACGTATAAGTCAAATTTTGGAGCAATTTTAGAACCAATCAGTCAAATTTTAGAACTTCAGTCTAATTCCAGTAACTATAAGTCAAATTTTAGAAGTTATATGTCCAATTCTAATATTTTTAAGTGGAATTTGGGCAATTATATGTCAAATTTTAGAACTAATAAGCCAAATTTAAGAACTTAAGTCCAATTTTAGAACCTGTAAGTCAAATTTTAGAATTTATGAGCTCTGTTTAACATTTGTAAGTCCAATTTGGGCATTTATAAGTTTAATTTTAGAACTTATAAGTCAAATTTTGGAGCCCAAGTGTAATTTTAGAACTGATCAGTCAAATTTTAGAAGTTATAAGTAAAAATTAACATTTTTAAGTCCAATGTGGACAATTATATGTCAAATTTTAGAAATGTTAAGTCAAATTTTAGAGCTCGAGTTCAATTTTAGAGTATATAAGTCCAATTTCATAATTTTTAAATGAAATTTTAACATTTTAAGTTCATTTTGGGCATTTATAAGTCCAATTATAGAACTTATAAGTCGAATTTTAGAGACTACGTGCAACTTCAGAGCGAATGAGTCAAATTTTAGAACTTCAGTCTAATTCTAGATCCTATAAGTCAAATTTTAGAAGTTATAAGTTCAATTTCAATATTTATAAGTTAAATTTTTTTTAGAATAAGTTTAATTTTAGATCTTAAGTCCAATTTTAGAATTAATCAGTAAAATTTTAGAAAACAAAGTCCAATTGTAGAATACATAAGTCCCATTTTAAAATTTGTAAGTTCAATTTTGGAAATTATAAGTCTAATTTTAGAATTATTAAGTCCAATTTGATATTTTAAAATTTGTCCAATATATTTGTCCAATTTTAGAACATATATGGCGCCCAACGTGGGGCAAGTTAATCAAGATAAATTTTAACGGAAAATTTTGAAATTTGCCAATTTTGAAATTTGATATAAAATTGATTTTATATTCGACATTTACAGGGTGTATCATTCCATAAGGCGCCCAAAGTGGTGCAAGTTAAACAAAATTTGCTTCATTTTAGATTATTTTTGACCAAAGAGTGTAATTTACTCAGCACCTTTAAAAGGATACGACCAATGGTCCGTTCGAATTTCTATAAATTACAATTTGTCGAATAGCCGGCGCTCCGGTGGCTGAGACGGACTGTGCCCCACGTGGAGAACCCCGTGGGGAGCTCCACCTCGGCCTCGGGAACAATTGGAGACTCTCTAAAGATCAGACACTTTACCAAATCATCAATTCTGATTTTTTTTTTGGCTTTTTAATTAACGGGATATTAATGGGTTCGATGATGGGAAGATTGATTTCTAATTTTCGACTTGGTAATTTTTTTTATGAAACACCTGACTATAATAAAATTTATATATATGATCACCTTGTATTTTTCGCTATACATTAATTATTCCTTCGAAACAGATTTACCAACACACAATTTTCGCTTAAATGTAAGCTTGCACGCAGTTTAATTACCATCGAAATTAAAAAAAAAAAAATTCAAATTCCGTGAGCATTCATTCCGCAAAGCGAGTTTCACGCTCCGTTATCAACGAAAAAGGTGCGATAACGATCGCGTTAAAACACGAAAATCCAAATTCGAACCGCGGCCGCAACTACTAAAATCCATCTTCATAAAACCGGAGTTGGTAGTAGTAGGCTATGGAGTTATTATCTAAAGTGGCGTGGTAATCGTTTAATCCCGACAAATGTTAAACAGTTATCTTATCACTATTATAGCCATGATGATAGCGTTAAAGAAGTCGAAATCTGGTTTTATATGTTGCGGTGTTGTCAATTTTGGTACTTTTATATCTTTTAGAATTGATTTTTTAATTCCATAAAATATCACAAAATTCGTCTTAAATAAATTTCATTTTTCGCTAATATCTCAAAAATTATTTCGTTAAAAAAAAATATTGTTAAAGAGCAGGAAATTTTCTAAAATAAAGTCTCAACTCTAGAAACTTTACCGGTAATATTTATCATTTTAATTTGAAAGTAATGATCAAAAATCAAAAAAAAATTTTTTTTTTACCGAAATCTCAAAATTTATTGTTAATATGGTAAATTCGAAAAAAAAAAATTCTTAAAGTGCAGGAAATTTCCCAAAAGAAAGTTATAACTCCTGAAATTCTATCACCAATATTTATCATTTTAATTTTGAAGTGAAAGTAATGGTCAAAAACCAAAAAGAATTTTGTTTTTTTTACAGATGTCTCAAAAATTATTGCAGATATGGCAAATTAGAAAAAAGATTCTTAAGGAGCAGGAAATTTCCTAATAAAAAGTTATAACTCCTGAAACTATCGCACCAATAATTATCATTTTAATTTTGAAATGAAAATATTGGTCAAAAACAAAAAATTAATTGTTTTTTTTTACAAATATCTCAAAAACTATTTTAGATATCGCAAATTCTAAAAAAGATTCTTAAAAAGCAGGAAATTTCTTAATAAAAAGTTGCAACTCCAGAAATTCTACCACCAATATTTATCATTTTAATTTTGAAGTGAAAATAATACTCAAAAACCAAAAAGAATTTTGTTTTTTTACAGATATCTCTCAAACTATTGTAAACATCGCAAAATCGAAAAAATATTCTTAAATAGCAGGAAACTTCCTAAAAAAGGTTGTAACTCCTGAAATTCTACCACCACTATTTTTCATTTTAATTTTGAAGTGAAAATAATACTCAAAAATAAAAAAAAATTGTTTTTTTTACAGATATCTCAAAAATTATTGTAGATATCGCAAATTCGACAAAATATTCTTAAAGAGCAGGAAATTTCCTAAAAAATGTTTGAACTCCTGAAATTCTACCACCAATATTTTTCATTTTAATTTTGAAGTGAAAATAATACACAAAAATAAAAAAAAATTGTTTTTTTTACAGATATCTCAAAAATTTTTGTAGATATCGCAAATTCGAAAAAATATTCTTAAAGAGCAGGAAATTTCCTAAAAAAAGTTGTAACTCCTGAAATTCTACCACCAATATTTTTCATTTTAATTTTGAAGTGAAAATAATACACAAAAATAAAAAAAAATTGTTTTTTTTACAGATATCTCAAAAATTTTTGTAGATATCGCAAATTCGAAAAAATATTCTTAAAGAGCAGGAAATTTCCTAAAAAAAGTTGTAACTCCTGAAATTCTACCACCAATATTTTTCATTTTAATTTTGAAGTGAAAATAATACACAAAAATAAAAAAAAATTGTTTTTTTTACAGATATCTCAAAAATTTTTGTAGATATCGCAAATTCGAAAAAATATTCTTAAAGAGCAGGAAATTTCCTAAAAAAAGTTGTAACTCCTGAAATTCTACCACCAATATTTTTCATTTTAATTTTGAAGTGAAAATAATACACAAAAATAAAAAAAAATTGTTTTTTTTACAGATATCTCAAAAATTTTTGTAGATATCGCAAATTCGAAAAAATATTCTTAAAGAGCAGGAAATTTCCTAAAAAAAGTTGTAACTCCTGAAATTCTACCACCAATATTTTTCATTTTAATTTTGAAGTGAAAATAATGCTCAAAAACAAAAAAAAAATTGATTTTTTTTACAAATATCTCAAAAATTATAGTAGATATCGCAAATTCTAAAAAAGATTCTTAAAAAGCAGGAAATTTCCTAAAAAATGTTTGAACTCCTGAAATTCTACCACCAATATTTTTCATTTTAATTTTGAAGTGAAAATAATACACAAAAATAAAAAAAAATTGTTTTTTTTACAGATATCTCAAAAATTATTGTAGATATCGCAAATTCGACAAAATATTCTTAAAGAGCAGGAAATTTCCTAAAAAATGTTTGAACTCCTGAAATTCTACCACCAATATTTTTCATTTTAATTTTGAAGTGAAAATAATACACAAAAATAAAAAAAAATTGTTTTTTTTACAGATATCTCAAAAATTTTTGTAGATATCGCAAATTCGAAAAAATATTCTTAAAGAGCAGGAAATTTCCTAAAAAAAGTTGTAACTCCTGAAATTCTACCACCAATATTTTTCATTTTAATTTTGAAGTGAAAATAATGCTCAAAAACAAAAAAAAAATTGATTTTTTTTACAAATATCTCAAAAATTATAGTAGATATCGCAAATTCTAAAAAAGATTCTTAAAAAGCAGGAAATTTCCTAAAAAATGTTTGAACTCCTGAAATTCTACCACCAATATTTTTCATTTTAATTTTGAAGTGAAAATAATACACAAAAATAAAAAAAAATTGTTTTTTTTACAGATATCTCAAAAATTTTTGTAGATATCGCAAATTCTAAAAAAGATTCTTAAAAAGCAGGAAATTTCCTAAAAAATGTTTGAACTCCTGAAATTCTACCACCAATATTTTTCATTTTAATTTTGAAGTGAAAATAATGCTCAAAAACAAAAAAAAAATTGATTTTTTACCAATATCTCAAAAATTATTGTAGATATCGCAAATTCTAAAAAAGATTCTTAAAAAGCAGGAAATTTCCTAAAAAAAGTTTCAACTCCTGAAATTCTACCACCAATATTTTTCATTTTAATTTTGAAGTGAAAATAATGCTCAAAAACAAAAAAAAAATTTGATTTTTTTTACAAATATCTCAAAAATTATAGTAGATATCGCAAATTCTAAAAAATATTCTTAAAAAGCAGGAAATTTCCTAATAAAAAGTTGCAACTCCTGAAATTCTACCACCAATATTTTTCATTTTAATTTTGAAGTGAAAATAATAAACAAAAATAAAAAAAAATTGTTTTTTTTACAGATATCTCAAAAATTTTTGTAGATATCGCAAATTCAAAAAAAGATTATAAAAGAGCAGGAAATGTCCTAATAAAAAGTTGCAACTCCTGAAATTCTACCATCAATATTTATCATTTTATTTTTGAAGTGAAAATAATCCTCAAAAACCAAAATGAATTTTGTTTTTTTACAGATATCTCTAAAATTATTGTAGATATCGCAAATTCGAAAAGAGATTTTTAAAGAGCAGGAAATTTCCTAAAAAAAGTTGTAACTCCTGAAATTCTACCACCAATATTTTTCATTTTAATTTTGAAGTGAAAATAATGCTCAAAAACAAAAAAAAAATTGATTTTTTTTACAAATATCTCAAAAATTATAGTAGATATCGCAAATTCTAAAAAAGATTCTTAAAAAGCAGGAAATTTCCTAAAAAATGTTTGAACTCCTGAAATTCTACCACCAATATTTTTCATTTTAATTTTGAAGTGAAAATAATACACAAAAATAAAAAAAAATTGTTTTTTTTACAGATATCTCAAAAATTATTGTAGATATCGCAAATTCGACAAAATATTCTTAAAGAGCAGGAAATTTCCTAAAAAATGTTTGAACTCCTGAAATTCTACCACCAATATTTTTCATTTTAATTTTGAAGTGAAAATAATACACAAAAATAAAAAAAAATTGTTTTTTTTACAGATATCTCAAAAATTTTTGTAGATATCGCAAATTCGAAAAAATATTCTTAAAGAGCAGGAAATTTCCTAAAAAAAGTTGTAACTCCTGAAATTCTACCACCAATATTTTTCATTTTAATTTTGAAGTGAAAATAATGCTCAAAAACAAAAAAAAAATTGATTTTTTTTACAAATATCTCAAAAATTATAGTAGATATCGCAAATTCTAAAAAAGATTCTTAAAAAGCAGGAAATTTCCTAAAAAATGTTTGAACTCCTGAAATTCTACCACCAATATTTTTCATTTTAATTTTGAAGTGAAAATAATACACAAAAATAAAAAAAAATTGTTTTTTTTACAGATATCTCAAAAATTTTTGTAGATATCGCAAATTCTAAAAAAGATTCTTAAAAAGCAGGAAATTTCCTAAAAAATGTTTGAACTCCTGAAATTCTACCACCAATATTTTTCATTTTAATTTTGAAGTGAAAATAATGCTCAAAAACAAAAAAAAAATTGATTTTTTACCAATATCTCAAAAATTATTGTAGATATCGCAAATTCTAAAAAAGATTCTTAAAAAGCAGGAAATTTCCTAAAAAAAGTTTCAACTCCTGAAATTCTACCACCAATATTTTTCATTTTAATTTTGAAGTGAAAATAATGCTCAAAAACAAAAAAAAAATTTGATTTTTTTTACAAATATCTCAAAAATTATAGTAGATATCGCAAATTCTAAAAAATATTCTTAAAAAGCAGGAAATTTCCTAATAAAAAGTTGCAACTCCTGAAATTCTACCACCAATATTTTTCATTTTAATTTTGAAGTGAAAATAATAAACAAAAATAAAAAAAAATTGTTTTTTTTACAGATATCTCAAAAATTTTTGTAGATATCGCAAATTCAAAAAAAGATTATAAAAGAGCAGGAAATGTCCTAATAAAAAGTTGCAACTCCTGAAATTCTACCATCAATATTTATCATTTTATTTTTGAAGTGAAAATAATCCTCAAAAACCAAAATGAATTTTGTTTTTTTACAGATATCTCTAAAATTATTGTAGATATCGCAAATTCGAAAAGAGATTTTTAAAGAGCAGGAAATTCCTAAAAAAAAGTTATAACTCTCGAAACTCTACCACTAAGTTTTATCAATTTAATTTAGATGTGAAAATAGTGCTAAAAAAAGGATTTCATTTTTCGCAAATATCTCAAAAATTATTGTAGATTGCAGTGAAGAAGATATTTAATAGGAATCTGATTATAATGAATTAAAAAAGTATTATTTGAAACATTTATAACCATAAAATAAAAAAAATATCTTAAATTCAAGTATATTAATTTAAACTCGACAACGTCGCGTTAATAAACAAAAAAGGTCCGGATGATCTGTCACCGAGTTCTTAGACCTGTCAGACGAATCGTTTAAAACAAAAGAAAGAAGAAAAAAAGATACGTCCAAACGCCTACCTCGATGCAGCTACCTGAGTGTTGCGTCAGGGCCCGGCAATATATTATTGCGACAGAAACCCTTGTTAAGGTGACATAAACCAACATCAGAATTCAGTTGGACCTCAATGAAGTATCTCAAAAAATTTATAGCCTGGGAAACAATCTTTAATTTTTTTTTTATTTTTCTGTTATAAATAAAAAAAAAATTATTGATTATTATAAATAAAAACAAAAATTAACAAAAATGGAAAATTTCTGTTAAAATTATTATAATTTGCTCTATTTGAAATCCAATTAAAAATCAAATAAATATTAAATATAAAAAACAAAAATTAACAAATTTGAAAATTTTCTGTTAGAATTATTCTTGTTTAGGTAATTAGCCCACGACGAGCACCATTTGAAATGAAACACCCTGTAAATATCCAATCATAAATTAAATATATATTAAGTATGAAAAAAAAAATTAACAAATTTGAAAATTTTTTGTTAGAATTATTCTTGTTTAATTTGCCCCACGTTGGGCGTCATTTGAAATGTTACACAATGTAAATATCCAGTTAAAAATCAAATATATATTAAATTAAAAAAAAAAAAACAAAAATTAACAAATTTGAAAAGGTTCTGTTAGAATTATTCTTGTTTAATTTGCCCCACGTTGGGCGCCATTTGAAATGTTACACCCTGTAAATATCCAATCAAAGATCAAATATATAAAACATAAAAAAAAATCTGATGTGGCCAGCACATGACCTCTCGCCATTTTAGAATCAAAAATTTACAGGTTGACACAATAAAGTATGAAAAAAAATTATTTTTTTGTAAATCTGGCAACAATGGCAAAAGTTTAGAAAATTTTAATGAGATGAAAATAAACTGTAGGGTATACAAAATATATGTGTAAAACTTTATTGCCGTTTTGTATAATAATGGCGTCATCACCCATAACAACTGCCACTTCCGGTTGTGCGATTGGCACCAAAATCTAATCCGATCTAATCTAGGGTATCAGAATCCTGTATGCAAAATTTCAAATTTTTTCATTCAGTAATTTTTGAGTTATCGTTACTACAACATCCATCCAAACACACACACACACACACACTAACACACACACACACACACACACTAACACAAACACACAGACATCATCGCGAAAATATTAAAATCGTATTCTAGGGACCCTAAAACGTATTTATCCATTGAAAACTCACTACCCAATTTTTAGCATGATTCCTATACCTCTCTTATCTGAAGGGCGAGAGGTAAAAAACAAAAATTCAAAAATTTGAAAATTTTTGGTTAGAATTATTATTTAATTTGCCCCACGTTGGGCGCCATTTGAAATGTTACGCCCTGTAAATATCCAGTCAAAAATCATAGATATTTTAAATATAAAAAAAATTAGCAAATTTGAAAAATGTTTGTTAGAATTATTCTTGTTTAATTTGCCCCACGTTGGGCGCCATTTGAAATATTACACCCTGTAAATATCCAATCAAAAATCATACATATTTTAAATATAAAAAAAATTAGCAAATTTGAAAAATGTTTGTTAGAATTATTCTTGTTTAATTTGCCCCACGTTGGGCGCCATTTGAAATATTACACCCTGTAAATATCCAATCAAAAATCATACATATTTTAAATATAAAAAAAATTAGCAAATTTGAAAAATGTTTGTTAGAATTATTCTTGTTTAATTTGCCCCACGTTGGGCGCCATTTGAAATATTACACCCTGTAAATATCCAATCAAAAATCATACATATTTTAAATATAAAAAAAATTAGCAAATTTGAAAAATGTTTGTTAGAATTATTCTTGTTTAATTTGCCCCACGTTGGGCGCCATTTGAAATATTACACCCTGTAAATATCCAATCAAAAATCATACATATTTTAAATATAAAAAAAAATTAGCAAATTTGAAAAATGTTTGTTAGAATTATTCTTGTTTAATTTGCCCCACGTTGGGCGCCATTTGAAATATTACACCCTGTAAATATCCAATCAAAAATCATACATATTTTAAATATAAAAAAAATTAGCAAATTTGAAAAATGTTTGTTAGAATTATTCTTGTTTAATTTGCCCCACGTTGGGCGCCATTTGAAATATTACACCCTGTAAATATCCAATCAAAAATCATACATATTTTAAATATAAAAAAAAATTAGCAAATTTGAAAAATGTTTGTTAGAATTATTCTTGTTTAATTTGCCCCACGTTGGGCGCCATTTGAAATATTACACCCTGTAAATATCCAATCAAAAATCATACATATTTTAAATATAAAAAAAAATTAGCAAATTTGAAAAATGTTTGTTAGAATTATTCTTGTTTAATTTGCCCCACGTTGGGCGCCATTTGAAATATTACACCCTGTAAATATCCAATCAAAAATCATACATATTTTAAATATAAAAAAAATTAGCAAATTTGAAAAATGTTTGTTAGAATTATTCTTGTTTAATTTGCCCCACGTTGGGCGCCATTTGAAATATTACACCCTGTAAATATCCAATCAAAAATCATACATATTTTAAATATAAAAAAAATTAGCAAATTTGAAAAATGTTTGTTAGAATTATTCTTGTTTAATTTGCCCCACGTTGGGCGCCATTTGAAATATTACACCCTGTAAATATCCAATCAAAAATCATACATATTTTAAATATAAAAAAAATTAGCAAATTTGAAAAATGTTTGTTAGAATTATTCTTGTTTAATTTGCCCCACGTTGGGCGCCATTTGAAATATTACACCCTGTAAATATCCAATCAAAAATCATACATATTTTAAATATAAAAAAAAATTAGCAAATTTGAAAAATGTTTGTTAGAATTATTCTTGTTTAATTTGCCCCACGTTGGGCGCCATTTGAAATATTACACCCTGTAAATATCCAATCAAAAATCATACATATTTTAAATATAAAAAAAAATTAGCAAATTTGAAAAATGTTTGTTAGAATTATTCTTGTTTAATTTGCCCCACGTTGGGCGCCATTTGAAATATTACACCCTGTAAATATCCAATCAAAAATCATACATATTTTAAATATAAAAAAAAATTAGCAAATTTGAAAAATGTTTGTTAGAATTATTCTTGTTTAATTTGCCCCACGTTGGGCGCCATTTGAAATATTACACCCTGTAAATATCCAATCAAAAATCATACATATTTTAAATATAAAAAAAAATTAGCAAATTTGAAAAATGTTTGTTAGAATTATTCTTGTTTAATTTGCCCCACGTTGGGCGCCATTTGAAATATTACACCCTGTAAATATCCAATCAAAAATCATACATATTTTAAATATAAAAAAAATTAGCAAATTTGAAAAATGTTTGTTAGAATTATTCTTGTTTAATTTGCCCCACGTTGGGCGCCATTTGAAATATTACACCCTGTAAATATCCAATCAAAAATCATACATATTTTAAATATAAAAAAAATTAGCAAATTTGAAAAATGTTTGTTAGAATTATTCTTGTTTAATTTGCCCCACGTTGGGCGCCATTTGAAATATTACACCCTGTAAATATCCAATCAAAAATCATACATATTTTAAATATAAAAAAAAATTAGCAAATTTGAAAAATGTTTGTTAGAATTATTCTTGTTTAATTTGCCCCACGTTGGGCGCCATTTGAAATATTACACCCTGTAAATATCCAATCAAAAATCATACATATTTTAAATATAAAAAAAATTAGCAAATTTGAAAAATGTTTGTTAGAATTATTCTTGTTTAATTTGCCCCACGTTGGGCGCCATTTGAAATATTACACCCTGTAAATATCCAATCAAAAATCATACATATTTTAAATATAAAAAAAATTAGCAAATTTGAAAAATGTTTGTTAGAATTATTCTTGTTTAATTTGCCCCACGTTGGGCGCCATTTGAAATATTACACCCTGTAAATATCCAATCAAAAATCATACATATTTTAAATATAAAAAAAATTAGCAAATTTGAAAAATGTTTGTTAGAATTATTCTTGTTTAATTTGCCCCACGTTGGGCGCCATTTGAAATATTACACCCTGTAAATATCCAATCAAAAATCATACATATTTTAAATATAAAAAAAAATTAGCAAATTTGAAAAATGTTTGTTAGAATTATTCTTGTTTAATTTGCCCCACGTTGGGCGCCATTTGAAATATTACACCCTGTAAATATCCAATCAAAAATCATACATATTTTAAATATAAAAAAAATTAGCAAATTTGAAAAATGTTTGTTAGAATTATTCTTGTTTAATTTGCCCCACGTTGGGCGCCATTTGAAATATTACACCCTGTAAATATCCAATCAAAAATCATACATATTTTAAATATAAAAAAAATTAGCAAATTTGAAAAATGTTTGTTAGAATTATTCTTGTTTAATTTGCCCCACGTTGGGCGCCATTTGAAATATTACACCCTGTAAATATCCAATCAAAAATCATACATATTTTAAATATAAAAAAAAATTAGCAAATTTGAAAAATGTTTGTTAGAATTATTCTTGTTTAATTTGCCCCACGTTGGGCGCCATTTGAAATATTACACCCTGTAAATATCCAATCAAAAATCATACATATTTTAAATATAAAAAAAAATTAGCAAATTTGAAAAATGTTTGTTAGAATTATTCTTGTTTAATTTGCCCCACGTTGGGCGCCATTTGAAATATTACACCCTGTAAATATCCAATCAAAAATCATACATATTTTAAATATAAAAAAAATTAGCAAATTTGAAAAATGTTTGTTAGAATTATTCTTGTTTAATTTGCCCCACGTTGGGCGCCATTTGAAATATTACACCCTGTAAATATCCAATCAAAAATCATACATATTTTAAATATAAAAAAAAATTAGCAAATTTGAAAAATGTTTGTTAGAATTATTCTTGTTTAATTTGCCCCACGTTGGGCGCCATTTGAAATATTACACCCTGTAAATATCCAATCAAAAATCATACATATTTTAAATATAAAAAAAAATTAGCAAATTTGAAAAATGTTTGTTAGAATTATTCTTGTTTAATTTGCCCCACGTTGGGCGCCATTTGAAATATTACACCCTGTAAATATCCAATCAAAAATCATACATATTTTAAATATAAAAAAAATTAGCAAATTTGAAAAATGTTTGTTAGAATTATTCTTGTTTAATTTGCCCCACGTTGGGCGCCATTTGAAATATTACACCCTGTAAATATCCAATCAAAAATCATACATATTTTAAATATAAAAAAAAATTAGCAAATTTGAAAAATGTTTGTTAGAATTATTCTTGTTTAATTTGCCCCACGTTGGGCGCCATTTGAAATATTACACCCTGTAAATATCCAATCAAAAATCATACATATTTTAAATATAAAAAAAAATTAGCAAATTTGAAAAATGTTTGTTAGAATTATTCTTGTTTAATTTGCCCCACGTTGGGCGCCATTTGAAATATTACACCCTGTAAATATCCAATCAAAAATCATACATATTTTAAATATAAAAAAAATTAGCAAATTTGAAAAATGTTTGTTAGAATTATTCTTGTTTAATTTGCCCCACGTTGGGCGCCATTTGAAATATTACACCCTGTAAATATCCAATCAAAAATCATACATATTTTAAATATAAAAAAAATTAGCAAATTTGAAAAATGTTTGTTAGAATTATTCTTGTTTAATTTGCCCCACGTTGGGCGCCATTTGAAATATTACACCCTGTAAATATCCAATCAAAAATCATACATATTTTAAATATAAAAAAAAATTAGCAAATTTGAAAAATGTTTGTTAGAATTATTCTTGTTTAATTTGCCCCACGTTGGGCGCCATTTGAAATATTACACCCTGTAAATATCCAATCAAAAATCATACATATTTTAAATATAAAAAAAAATTAGCAAATTTGAAAAATGTTTGTTAGAATTATTCTTGTTTAATTTGCCCCACGTTGGGCGCCATTTGAAATATTACACCCTGTAAATATCCAATCAAAAATCATACATATTTTAAATATAAAAAAAATTAGCAAATTTGAAAAATGTTTGTTAGAATTATTCTTGTTTAATTTGCCCCACGTTGGGCGCCATTTGAAATATTACACCCTGTAAATATCCAATCAAAAATCATACATATTTTAAATATAAAAAAAAATTAGCAAATTTGAAAAATGTTTGTTAGAATTATTCTTGTTTAATTTGCCCCACGTTGGGCGCCATTTGAAATATTACACCCTGTAAATATCCAATCAAAAATCATACATATTTTAAATATAAAAAAAAATTAGCAAATTTGAAAAATGTTTGTTAGAATTATTCTTGTTTAATTTGCCCCACGTTGGGCGCCATTTGAAATATTACACCCTGTAAATATCCAATCAAAAATCATACATATTTTAAATATAAAAAAAAATTAGCAAATTTGAAAAATGTTTGTTAGAATTATTCTTGTTTAATTTGCCCCACGTTGGGCGCCATTTGAAATATTACACCCTGTAAATATCCAATCAAAAATCATACATATTTTAAATATAAAAAAAAATTAGCAAATTTGAAAAATGTTTGTTAGAATTATTCTTGTTTAATTTGCCCCACGTTGGGCGCCATTTGAAATATTACACCCTGTAAATATCCAATCAAAAATCATACATATTTTAAATATAAAAAAAAATTAGCAAATTTGAAAAATGTTTGTTAGAATTATTCTTGTTTAATTTGCCCCACGTTGGGCGCCATTTGAAATATTACACCCTGTAAATATCCAATCAAAAATCATACATATTTTAAATATAAAAAAAAATTAGCAAATTTGAAAAATGTTTGTTAGAATTATTCTTGTTTAATTTGCCCCACGTTGGGCGCCATTTGAAATATTACACCCTGTAAATATCCAATCAAAAATCATACATATTTTAAATATAAAAAAAAATTAGCAAATTTGAAAAATGTTTGTTAGAATTATTCTTGTTTAATTTGCCCCACGTTGGGCGCCATTTGAAATATTACACCCTGTAAATATCCAATCAAAAATCATACATATTTTAAATATAAAAAAAAATTAGCAAATTTGAAAAATGTTTGTTAGAATTATTCTTGTTTAATTTGCCCCACGTTGGGCGCCATTTGAAATATTACACCCTGTAAATATCCAATCAAAAATCATACATATTTTAAATATAAAAAAAAATTAGCAAATTTGAAAAATGTTTGTTAGAATTATTCTTGTTTAATTTGCCCCACGTTGGGCGCCATTTGAAATATTACACCCTGTAAATATCCAATCAAAAATCATACATATTTTAAATATAAAAAAAATTAGCAAATTTGAAAAATGTTTGTTAGAATTATTCTTGTTTAATTTGCCCCACGTTGGGCGCCATTTGAAATATTACACCCTGTAAATATCCAATCAAAAATCATACATATTTTAAATATAAAAAAAAATTAGCAAATTTGAAAAATGTTTGTTAGAATTATTCTTGTTTAATTTGCCCCACGTTGGGCGCCATTTGAAATATTACACCCTGTAAATATCCAATCAAAAATCATACATATTTTAAATATAAAAAAAAATTAGCAAATTTGAAAAATGTTTGTTAGAATTATTCTTGTTTAATTTGCCCCACGTTGGGCGCCATTTGAAATATTACACCCTGTAAATATCCAATCAAAAATCATACATATTTTAAATATAAAAAAAAATTAGCAAATTTGAAAAATGTTTGTTAGAATTATTCTTGTTTAATTTGCCCCACGTTGGGCGCCATTTGAAATATTACACCCTGTAAATATCCAATCAAAAATCATACATATTTTAAATATAAAAAAAAATTAGCAAATTTGAAAAATGTTTGTTAGAATTATTCTTGTTTAATTTGCCCCACGTTGGGCGCCATTTGAAATATTACACCCTGTAAATATCCAATCAAAAATCATACATATTTTAAATATAAAAAAAATTAGCAAATTTGAAAAATGTTTGTTAGAATTATTCTTGTTTAATTTGCCCCACGTTGGGCGCCATTTGAAATATTACACCCTGTAAATATCCAATCAAAAATCATACATATTTTAAATATAAAAAAAAATTAGCAAATTTGAAAAATGTTTGTTAGAATTATTCTTGTTTAATTTGCCCCACGTTGGGCGCCATTTGAAATATTACACCCTGTAAATATCCAATCAAAAATCATACATATTTTAAATATAAAAAAAATTAGCAAATTTGAAAAATGTTTGTTAGAATTATTCTTGTTTAATTTGCCCCACGTTGGGCGCCATTTGAAATATTACACCCTGTAAATATCCAATCAAAAATCATACATATTTTAAATATAAAAAAAATTAGCAAATTTGAAAAATGTTTGTTAGAATTATTCTTGTTTAATTTGCCCCACGTTGGGCGCCATTTGAAATATTACACCCTGTAAATATCCAATCAAAAATCATACATATTTTAAATATAAAAAAAAATTAGCAAATTTGAAAAATGTTTGTTAGAATTATTCTTGTTTAATTTGCCCCACGTTGGGCGCCATTTGAAATATTACACCCTGTAAATATCCAATCAAAAATCATACATATTTTAAATATAAAAAAAAATTAGCAAATTTGAAAAATGTTTGTTAGAATTATTCTTGTTTAATTTGCCCCACGTTGGGCGCCATTTGAAATATTACACCCTGTAAATATCCAATCAAAAATCATACATATTTTAAATATAAAAAAAAATTAGCAAATTTGAAAAATGTTTGTTAGAATTATTCTTGTTTAATTTGCCCCACGTTGGGCGCCATTTGAAATATTACACCCTGTAAATATCCAATCAAAAATCATACATATTTTAAATATAAAAAAAAATTAGCAAATTTGAAAAATGTTTGTTAGAATTATTCTTGTTTAATTTGCCCCACGTTGGGCGCCATTTGAAATATTACACCCTGTAAATATCCAATCAAAAATCATACATATTTTAAATATAAAAAAAAATTAGCAAATTTGAAAAATGTTTGTTAGAATTATTCTTGTTTAATTTGCCCCACGTTGGGCGCCATTTGAAATATTACACCCTGTAAATATCCAATCAAAAATCATACATATTTTAAATATAAAAAAAATTAGCAAATTTGAAAAATGTTTGTTAGAATTATTCTTGTTTAATTTGCCCCACGTTGGGCGCCATTTGAAATATTACACCCTGTAAATATCCAATCAAAAATCATACATATTTTAAATATAAAAAAAATTAGCAAATTTGAAAAATGTTTGTTAGAATTATTCTTGTTTAATTTGCCCCACGTTGGGCGCCATTTGAAATATTACACCCTGTAAATATCCAATCAAAAATCATACATATTTTAAATATAAAAAAAAATTAGCAAATTTGAAAAATGTTTGTTAGAATTATTCTTGTTTAATTTGCCCCACGTTGGGCGCCATTTGAAATATTACACCCTGTAAATATCCAATCAAAAATCATACATATTTTAAATATAAAAAAAAATTAGCAAATTTGAAAAATGTTTGTTAGAATTATTCTTGTTTAATTTGCCCCACGTTGGGCGCCATTTGAAATATTACACCCTGTAAATATCCAATCAAAAATCATACATATTTTAAATATAAAAAAAAATTAGCAAATTTGAAAAATGTTTGTTAGAATTATTCTTGTTTAATTTGCCCCACGTTGGGCGCCATTTGAAATATTACACCCTGTAAATATCCAATCAAAAATCATACATATTTTAAATATAAAAAAAAATTAGCAAATTTGAAAAATGTTTGTTAGAATTATTCTTGTTTAATTTGCCCCACGTTGGGCGCCATTTGAAATATTACACCCTGTAAATATCCAATCAAAAATCATACATATTTTAAATATAAAAAAAATTAGCAAATTTGAAAAATGTTTGTTAGAATTATTCTTGTTTAATTTGCCCCACGTTGGGCGCCATTTGAAATATTACACCCTGTAAATATCCAATCAAAAATCATACATATTTTAAATATAAAAAAAAATTAGCAAATTTGAAAAATGTTTGTTAGAATTATTCTTGTTTAATTTGCCCCACGTTGGGCGCCATTTGAAATATTACACCCTGTAAATATCCAATCAAAAATCATACATATTTTAAATATAAAAAAAAATTAGCAAATTTGAAAAATGTTTGTTAGAATTATTCTTGTTTAATTTGCCCCACGTTGGGCGCCATTTGAAATATTACACCCTGTAAATATCCAATCAAAAATCATACATATTTTAAATATAAAAAAAATTAGCAAATTTGAAAAATGTTTGTTAGAATTATTCTTGTTTAATTTGCCCCACGTTGGGCGCCATTTGAAATATTACACCCTGTAAATATCCAATCAAAAATCATACATATTTTAAATATAAAAAAAAATTAGCAAATTTGAAAAATGTTTGTTAGAATTATTCTTGTTTAATTTGCCCCACGTTGGGCGCCATTTGAAATATTACACCCTGTAAATATCCAATCAAAAATCATACATATTTTAAATATAAAAAAAAATTAGCAAATTTGAAAAATGTTTGTTAGAATTATTCTTGTTTAATTTGCCCCACGTTGGGCGCCATTTGAAATATTACACCCTGTAAATATCCAATCAAAAATCATACATATTTTAAATATAAAAAAAAATTAGCAAATTTGAAAAATGTTTGTTAGAATTATTCTTGTTTAATTTGCCCCACGTTGGGCGCCATTTGAAATATTACACCCTGTAAATATCCAATCAAAAATCATACATATTTTAAATATAAAAAAAAATTAGCAAATTTGAAAAATGTTTGTTAGAATTATTCTTGTTTAATTTGCCCCACGTTGGGCGCCATTTGAAATATTACACCCTGTAAATATCCAATCAAAAATCATACATATTTTAAATATAAAAAAAATTAGCAAATTTGAAAAATGTTTGTTAGAATTATTCTTGTTTAATTTGCCCCACGTTGGGCGCCATTTGAAATATTACACCCTGTAAATATCCAATCAAAAATCATACATATTTTAAATATAAAAAAAAATTAGCAAATTTGAAAAATGTTTGTTAGAATTATTCTTGTTTAATTTGCCCCACGTTGGGCGCCATTTGAAATATTACACCCTGTAAATATCCAATCAAAAATCATACATATTTTAAATATAAAAAAAATTAGCAAATTTGAAAAATGTTTGTTAGAATTATTCTTGTTTAATTTGCCCCACGTTGGGCGCCATTTGAAATATTACACCCTGTAAATATCCAATCAAAAATCATACATATTTTAAATATAAAAAAAAATTAGCAAATTTGAAAAATGTTTGTTAGAATTATTCTTGTTTAATTTGCCCCACGTTGGGCGCCATTTGAAATATTACACCCTGTAAATATCCAATCAAAAATCATACATATTTTAAATATAAAAAAAATTAGCAAATTTGAAAAATGTTTGTTAGAATTATTCTTGTTTAATTTGCCCCACGTTGGGCGCCATTTGAAATATTACACCCTGTAAATATCCAATCAAAAATCATACATATTTTAAATATAAAAAAAATTAGCAAATTTGAAAAATGTTTGTTAGAATTATTCTTGTTTAATTTGCCCCACGTTGGGCGCCATTTGAAATATTACACCCTGTAAATATCCAATCAAAAATCATACATATTTTAAATATAAAAAAAATTAGCAAATTTGAAAAAATGTTTGTTAGAATTATTCTTGTTTAATTTGCCCCACGTTGGGCGCCATTTTGAAATATTACACCCTGTAAATATCCAATCAAAAATCATACATATTTTAAATATAAAAAAAATTAGCAAATTTGAAAAATGTTTGTTAGAATTATTCTTGTTTAATTTGCCCCACGTTGGGGCGCCATTTGAAAATATTACACCCTGTAAATATCCTCAAAAATCATACATATTTTAAATATAAAAAAAATTAGCAAATTTGAAAAATGTTTGTTAGAATTATTCTTGTTTAATTTGCCCCACGTTGGGCGCCATTTGAAATATTACACCCTGTAAATATCCAATCAAAAATCATACATATTTTAAATATAAAAAAAAATTAGCAAATTTGAAAAATGTTTGTTAGAATTATTCTTGTTTAATTTGCCCCACGTTGGGCGCCATTTGAAATATTACACCCTGTAAATATCCAATCAAAAATCATACATATTTTAAATATAAAAAAAAATTAGCAAATTTGAAAAATGTTTGTTAGAATTATTCTTGTTTAATTTGCCCCACGTTGGGCGCCATTTGAAATATTACACCCTGTAAATATCCAATCAAAAATCATACATATTTTAAATATAAAAAAAAATTAGCAAATTTGAAAAATGTTTGTTAGAATTATTCTTGTTTAATTTGCCCCACGTTGGGCGCCATTTGAAATATTACACCCTGTAAATATCCAATCAAAAATCATACATATTTTAAATATAAAAAAAAATTAGCAAATTTGAAAAATGTTTGTTAGAATTATTCTTGTTTAATTTGCCCCACGTTGGGCGCCATTTGAAATATTACACCCTGTAAATATCCAATCAAAAATCATACATATTTTAAATATAAAAAAAAATTAGCAAATTTGAAAAATGTTTGTTAGAATTATTCGTGTTTAATTTGCCCCACGTTGGGCGCCATTTGAAATATTACACCCTGTAAATATCCAATCAAAAATCATACATATTTTAAATATAAAAAAAAATTAGCAAATTTGAAAAATGTTTGTTAGAATTATTCTTGTTTAATTTGCCCCACGTTGGGCGCCATTTGAAATATTACACCCTGTAAATATCCAATCAAAAATCATACATATTTTAAATATAAAAAAAATTAGCAAATTTGAAAAATGTTTGTTAGAATTATTCTTGTTTAATTTGCCCCACGTTGGGCGCCATTTGAAATATTACACCCTGTAAATATCCAATCAAAAATCATACATATTTTAAATATAAAAAAAAATTAGCAAATTTGAAAAATGTTTGTTAGAATTATTCTTGTTTAATTTGCCCCACGTTGGGCGCCATTTGAAATATTACACCCTGTAAATATCCAATCAAAAATCATACATATTTTAAATATAAAAAAAATTAGCAAATTTGAAAAATGTTTGTTAGAATTATTCTTGTTTAATTTGCCCCACGTTGGGCGCCATTTGAAATATTACACCCTGTAAATATCCAATCAAAAATCATACATATTTTAAATATAAAAAAAAATTAGCAAATTTGAAAAATGTTTGTTAGAATTATTCTTGTTTAATTTGCCCCACGTTGGGCGCCATTTGAAATATTACACCCTGTAAATATCCAATCAAAAATCATACATATTTTAAATATAAAAAAAATTAGCAAATTTGAAAAATGTTTGTTAGAATTATTCTTGTTTAATTTGCCCCACGTTGGGCGCCATTTGAAATATTACACCCTGTAAATATCCAATCAAAAATCAAATACATATTAAATTTAAAAAAAAAACAAAAATTAACAAATTTGAAAATTTTCTGTTAGAATTATTCTTGTTTAATTTGCCCGACGTTGGGCGCCACATATATCTATTTTTTAATTTTTTAACATTATTTTTTTGTTTATTTTTAATAAAGAAATTTATTATTATCTATATTAAATAACAAAGAAATAACCATTTATCTTATTTATTTATTTATTTTTACATTGTTAGGGACCCGGTGTGCCCCAACGTTACCATAATTTTTTCTTCTTTTTTCATTAGTTAACGACTCCTCGTTATTTAATTAACGATAGGCCATCTCGTACCAGTGGCACATCTTAAAAAAGGGATTTGTAACATAAATATTAACTGGTTTCGGAATATTCAAGCTAGCATTGCCAAGACGAATTTAAGCTTGCTTTGTAATTTAATATACTGAATACAACGCGTGCAAATAAATTATTTCAATTTTATAATGGAAAAATAAGAAAAAATAGGGGAAAATATGGAAAAATAAAGTAAAATAGGGAAAAATAAAGTAAAATAGGGAAAAATAAAGTAAAATAGGGAAAAATAAAGTGATCAAGGAAAAATAAAGCAAAATGGTCACAAATAGGGAAAAATTAGGAAAAAACAAAGAAAAATTAAGAAAAAGTGGAAAAAATAAAGGTAATAGCGAAGAATATAAAAAAATAATGAAAAATAGGAAAAAATTGGGAAAATAGGAAAAAATGTGGGAAAACAAGAAAAATAGAGCAAAATAAAGAAAAACAAAGGAAAATATTGAAAAATTGGAAACTAGGAAAATGTACTAAAAAACAGAAAAAAATTGGGAAAAATACAGAAAATAGGTAAATATACGTACAAATAGGAAGAAATAGGAAAAAATAGGAAAAAATATAGAGAAATAGGAAAAAAACAGTGAAAACTAAGGAAAAATAGTAAAAAATAAAGAAAAACAAAGAATAGTGAAAAATTGGAAAGCTAAGAAAATATAATGAAAAATGGGAAAAATCAGAAAAAAATAAAAATATTAAAAAATACGGGGAAAAAGAGGGGAACTAAAGTGAAATGTGAAAAAATTCGAAAAAAATAGAAAAAAATAGAAAAAATTAAAAAAAACAGGGAAATAGGAAAAAAATAGAGAAAAATAAAGGAAATAGAGAAATAATGAATAGATCAAAAAACTTGGAAAATATATTGAAAAATAGGAAAAAATCAATCAAAGTTGTGAAAAATAGGAAAAAATTGGGAAAAACAGAGGAAAATAGAAAACAAAGAAAAACTCTGGAAAATTGGAAAAACTATAATGAAAAACAGGGAAAATCATAAAAAATTGTGTAGAATAGGAAGAAATTGGTAAAACTAGAGAAAATGGGGAAAAATTACATACAAATACGGACAAATGGAGAAAAAACAATGGCAAATAGGTAAAAATTATGAAAAACAGATAAAAATAGGAGAAAAAGAGAAAATTGACGAAAATAGGGAATCATGAAGAAATATAGGAAAAAGTAGGAAATAATAGGGAAAATAATGAAAAATATAATAATAGACAAAAGATGATAAAGAGGGGAAAATGGGGAAATATCGGAAAAATAGGGACAAGTATGGAATAATACAAAAAATATTAAACAGTAGGGTCAAATACGGAGAAATCCGAAAAAATAGAAAAATATTATAAAAAACAGAAAAAAAAAGGAAAAGAGAGGGAGAGAGAGAGAGAGATATGGGCCGGGGAGAACGCACAAACTTTTTTTTATTTACTTTTGTGAGGTAAATCTAAATCTGCAATTAGAATTTTAAATTTTACAAAAATGTTTATTAATGTTTATAATTTGCGTATTACTTGCCTTATAAATTTCGATATTAATTTCCATATTAATTTCTATATTGATTTTCATATTAATTTCTATAATTTTCATATTAATTTTTATATTAATGTCCATATTATTGATTATAATTTGTGTATTAGTTGCCTTATTAATTTCCATGTTAATTTCTTTATATTAATTTTCATATTAATTTCTATATTGATTTCCATATTAATTTCTATAATTTCCATATTAATTAATGTCCATATTAATGATTATAATTTGCGTATAAGTTGCCTTATTAATTTCCATATTAATTTCTTTATGTTAATTTCCATATTAATTTCTATATTGATTTCCATATTAATTTCTATAATTTCTATTTTAATTTTTATAATTTGAGTATTAATTTTTTATAGTAACTTCCATAGTAATTTCTATATTAATTTCTGTATTAATGTCTACAATTTGAGTATTAATTTCTATAATTTTTATATTAATGTCCATATTATTGATTATAATTTGTGTATTAGTTGCCTTATTAATTTCCATGTTAATTTCTTTATATTAATTTTCATATTAATTTCTATATTGATTTCCATATTAATTTCTATAATTTCCATATTAATTAATGTCCATATTAATGATTATAATTTGCGTATAAGTTGCCTTATTAATTTCCATATTAATTTCTTTATGTTAATTTCCATATTAATTTCTATATTGATTTCCATATTAATTTCTATAATTTCTATTTCAATTTTTATAATTTGCGTATTAATTTTTTATAGTAACTTCCATAGTAATTTCTATATTAATTTCTGTATTAATGTCTACAATTTGAGTATTAATTTCTATAATTTGCTTATGAATTTTAATATTAAATTCTATATTAATTTATATATTAGTTTCCATGTTAATTTCTTTATATTAATTTCTATAATTTTCGTATGTCTTTTCATATTAATTTCTATATTAATTTTTATAACATGCGTATTATTTTTTTATATTAACTTCCATATTAATTTCTATATTAATGTCCATATTAATATCTATAATTTGGGTATTAATTTCTATAATTTGCTTACTCATTTTCCTATTAAATTCTATATTAATTTATGTATTAATTTGCTTATTAATTTCTTTATATTAATTTCTATATTAATTTCCATATTTGTTTCTATAATTTGTGTATCATATTAATTTCCATACTGATTTCTATAATTTTCATATTTCTATATTAATTTCCATAGTAATTTTTATAATTTGCATATTATGTTTTTTATATTAACTTCCATATTAATTTCTATATTAATGTCCATGTTAATGTTTATAATTTGTGTATTAGTTGCCTTATTAATTCCTATATTTATTTCCTTATGTATTTCTATAATTTGCTTATTAATTTCTATAGATTATGAATTTTCATATTAATTTCTATTTTAATTTTTATAATTTGCGTATTAATTTTTTTATATTAACTTCCATATTAATTTCTATATTAATGTCCATATAAATGTCTATAATTTGCGTATTAATTTCTATAATGTGCTTATTAATTTTCATACTAAATTCTATATTAATTTATGTATTAATTTCCATATTAATTTCTATATTAATGTCCTGAACCCTTTGGTATTAATGTTCATATTAATGTCTATAATTTGCGTATAAATTTCTATAATTTGCGTATTCAGTTCTATAATTTGCGTATGAATTTTTATATTAATTTGTATATAAATATTTATAATTTGCGTATTAATTTCTTTATATTAACTTCCATATTAATTTCTATATTAATGTCCATATTAATGTATACAATTTGCGTATTAATTTCTATAATTTGCTTATTAATTTTCTTATTAAATTCTATATTAATTTATGTATTAATTTCCATATTAATTTCTATATTAATGTCCTGAACCCTTTGGTATTAATGTTCATATTAATGTCTATAATTTGCGTATAAATTTCTATAATTTGCGTATTCAGTTCTATAATTTGCGTATGAATTTTTATATTAATTTGTATATAAATATTTATAATTTGCGTATTAATTTCTTTATATTAACTTCCATATTAATTTCTATATTAATGTCCATATAAATGTCTATAATTTGCGTATTAATTTCTATAATGTGCTTATTAATTTTCATACTAAATTCTATATTAATTTATGTATTAATTTCCATATTAATTTCTATATTAATGTCCTGAACCCTTTGGTATTAATGTTCATATTAATGTCTATAATTTGCGTATAAATTTCTATAATTTGCGTATTCAGTTCTATAATTTGCGTATGAATTTTTATATTAATTTGTATATAAAAATTTATAATTTGCGTATTAATTTCTTTATATTAACTTCCATATTAATTTCTATATTAATGTCCATATTAATGTATACAATTTGCGTATTAATTTCTATAATTTGCTTATTAATTTTCTTATTAAATTCTATATTAATTTATGTATTTATTTCCATATTGATTTCTTTAATTTGTTTATTAATTTTACATATTAATTTCATTATATTAATTTTCATATTAATTTATATATTAAATTCTATATTAATGTCCATATTAATGTCTAGAATTTTCACATTAATTTCTATAATTTTTGTGTTACTTTCCTTATTAATTTCCATATTTATTTCCATTCTGATTTCTATAATTTTCATATTAATTTTTATAATTTACGTATTAAGTTCCACAATTAATTTCTATATTAATGTCTATAATATGTATATTAATTTCTATAATTTGCTTATTAATTTTCATACTAAATTCTATATTAATTTCTATATTAATTTCCATATTGATTTCTATAATTTGCGTATTAATTTTCATATTAATTTCCATATTAATTTCTATATATAAATCTTCATAATAATTTCTAAATTAATTTCTACAATTCGCTATTAATTTCCTTATTAATTTCTTTATATTAATTTCCATATTAATTTTTTTACATTAATTTTCATAAAATCTAGAATTTCAATGTGATTGACAGACACATTTTTTCTTGTTTTTTTTTTTACCCAGTTTGAATCAATACCTGTACCGCCACTGCAGCTTGTTCGTCCATTTCTCGTTTCTATCGAAACTCACACATGTTTGGGGGCTTATCGAGTGCTGCATCTTCCCGATGCTTTTACTTTTATTTCGTTTGTTCCAAAAGGATTATTTTAGTTAAATTAATCGCTGATAGCATTAATCAACAAGTTGTTTTTTTTTTCGACCAGATTTATAATAATTAACTAGATGGAGATTGAATCGAAAAATGCCTGTTTTCACGCTTATTAAATCTGATAATAAATAAATATAAATAAATAAATAAAATTTAACATCAACAAAGTAACTATCTAATAACAAGAAAAAAAAAACGAGAATGATCTTTAAGACCGATGGCAGTAAATGGTTTAATTTTTAACTCTGCAGGACATCCATTGACCGAACAAACTACTATTATATTTAAGAAGTGAACACACAAAGCCCCTAATACATATATATTAAAAATCTTCTTTTTTTTTAGGTTCACACGGATCTCCTGTCCATTATCTTTAAGTAGCAGGAGATTTATTATCTGTTTTTCACCTTTAAAATTGATGCGATTTTTCTTTATCTTGATGGTGGTTTTGTTTATGGGTTAAGGATGGGTTTTTATCACCTGGTCACCCGGTATTAGGTTTGATTTTTAAAAGTCATTTCATTTATTTTTAAAGTTACTAAAAATGAATTATTGGAAAAAAAATTTTCTCTCTTTCTTTCTTTCTTTCTTTCTTTCTTTCTTTCTTTCTTTCTTTATTTATTTATTTATTTATTTCTTTCCCTTTCTTTCCCTTTCTTTCCCTTTCTTTCCCTTTCTTTCCCTTTCTTTCCCTTTCTTTCCCTTTCTTTCCCTTTCTTTCCCTTTCTTTCCCTTTCTTTCCCTTTCTTTCCCTTTCTTTCCCTTTCTTTCCCTTTCTTTGCCTTTCCTTTTGTTTCCTCTTTTTCCGTTTCTTTCCTTTTTTTCCTTTTCTTTCCCTTTCTTTTCTTTCCTTTTCTTTCCTTTTCTTTCCTTTTCTTTCCTTTTCTTTCCTTTTCTTTCCTTTTCTTTCCTTTTCTTTCCTTTTCTTTCCTTTTCTTTCCTTTTCTTTCCTTTTCTTTCCTTTTCTCTCCTTTTCTTTCCTTTTCTTTCCTTTTCTTTCCTTTTCTTTCCTTTTCTTTCCTTTTCTTTCCTTTTCTCTCCTTTTCTTTCCTTTTCTTTCCTTTTCTTTCCTTTTCTTTCCTTTTCTTTCCTTTTCTTTCCTTTTCTTTCCTTTTCTTTCCTTTTCTTTCCTTTTCTTTCCTTTTCTTTCCTTTTCTTTCCTTTTCTTTCCTTTTCTTTCCTTTTCTTTCCTTTTCTTTCCTTTTCTTTCTTTTATTTCCTTTTCTTTCCTTTTCTTTCCTTCTCTTTCCTATCCTTTCCTTTCCTTTTCATTCATTTTCATTCCTTTTCATTCCTTTTCTTTCCTTTTCTTTCCTTTTCTTTCCTTTTCTTTCCTTTTCATTCCTTTTCTTTCCTTTTCTTTCCTTTTCTTTCCTTTTCTTTCCTTTTCTTTCCTTTTCTTTCCTTTTCTTTCCTTTTCTTTCCTTTTCTTTCCTTTTCTTTCCTTTTCTTTCCTTTTCTTTCCTTTTCATTCCTATTCTTTCCGTTTCTTTCCATTGTTTCCTATTTACCTATTCCCTTCTGTTTTTTGCTGTATATCATAATTTTTCCCTATTTCTTTCTAATTTTTATATTTTACCCCATTTCTTTCTATTTTTCATAATGTTTCCCTATTTTACTCTACTTTTTCCAATTATTGCCATTATTTTCTATTTTTTATTATTTGTCCCTATATTTCCCAATTTTTCACAATTTTTAGCTATATTTTTGCTCTATTTTTGCCTACTTTCTCTATTATTTCTAATTTTTCTGTTTTCAATAATTTTCCAATTTTCCCTATTTTTCGCTATTTGTATGTGTTTTTCAGTATTTTCCCTATTTTTCCATACTTTTTTCTACTTTCCATTATTTTTCCATATTTCCTTTATCTGTCCTTGTTTTTCCCTAGTATATTCATTTCTCATTTATTTTTCATTTATTTTTGTTATTTTCTTTATTTTGTTTTATTTTTCTTTGGTTTTCTTTATTTCCTCTTTTTCCCACATTTTCCTTATTTTTCTCCATTTTCACTATTTTCCGTACTTTTTCATATTTTTTCCCTATTTCCTTTAATTTTTTTTTATTTTTCTTTATTTTTCACTGTTTTGCATTATTTTTTTATTTCACTTTACGTTTTACATTTCCCTTATTTTCTATATTTTTCCCTTTGTTCTCTGTTTTTCTACTTTTTTCCAATTTTTTAAATTTTTTTTCCAATTTTTTCTACTTTTTACCAATTTTTTTTATTTTTTCCATTTCTTTCCATTTTCTTCCAATATTTTCCACTTTTTCTATATTTTCCCCTTCTATTGCTACTTTTTCATTTCTCTATATTTCCATTTTTTCAATTTTTTCTTATTTTTTTCCCTAATTTTTTCTTTTTTTGTATTTTGCACTATTTTTCATTTTTCTGCTATTTTCCCCCTTTTTTCCCTATTTGTCTTTATTTTTATCTGTTTGTCCCTATTTTGCTTTATGTCCTATTTCACTTTATTTCTTCCTATTTTCCCTACTTTCCCTACATTTCCCCATTTTTTCCCTATTTTTGAAATAAATAAAACACATAGCAAGAAAGTATTATGTTGGTCGAAATTCATTTTTAATTTACCACCTGATGTACTATGTATACTAGAGTATAGATTTTATTTCTTAATTTTTTTTTATTTCAAAGTAATTTTATAAAATATGTAAATTTTGCGCTCTCGCCATTTTTTTAAATTCACATTTATTAATTTTTTTGGTTAAAATCTTCTTAAATTTAAACGAAAATTGGTGTAAGAATAGAATTTATGAGTACCAACTTTTGTCAAATTAAAAAATAAAATCTACTTATTAATTAGTGACAATGTCATATCCAATAACTGTCACATAAAATTAACTATTATAACCTAAATAACTAAATTCCAGTAACGTTTCTTTATAAAAATAAAATATCTATGAGTAATACAAATGAAAAAACCATAAAAAAACCATCGAAAAAACCTGTTAAAAAATTTAAAGTTAAATTGGTTCCGAAAAAGAAGAAAAAAATAGAACAAGATTCATCGACTTCTAAACCGACGGGTCCGAGAATCCCACGTTTCCGATGTTTTTTAGACTACGAACAGATCAGGTCTCTTTTGAACCGTATGCTCCAAACCTTTCCTGATAATCTAGAAATGGAAATTTTAGGACATTCGAAAGAAGGTAGAAACTATTGAATGTTATAAATCCCAAAATCATTGATTTTCAATTGCTAATATCATATTTAGAAATATTTAGAATTTTCTGTAAATAGAACTAGCTCGAAAAGCGGCCACATGGATTTGTTCTCGCCTGATAAAAAATTCATAATATTCGATTTCAAAAACCACTTAATGCTAATTTTGAATGGATTCGGTCCATCATCATTAATCTCGTCCGCCATCTTGAAGTCGCCATCTTGAATTTATTTATGTTGACAAAAGTTCATATCTCAAAAATCCCCAAATCCATTTTGAATGGATTCGATCCATAATCATAAATCTCTTCCGCCATCTTGAAGTCGCCATCTTGAATTTATTTATTTTGACAAAAATTTCTCAATTTCCGACCCCAAAAAACCCCAACTAATAATTTTGAATGGAATGGGTCCCTAATAATAAATTTCGTCCGCCATGTTGGAGTCGCCATCTTGAATTTATTTATTTTGACAAAAAAATCATAATCTCCGACATCAAAAACCCCCAAATACAAATTTTTAATGGAATCGGTCCATAATCATAAATTTCGTCCGCCATGTTGGAATCGCCATCTTGGATTTAATAATTTTAAAACAAAATTCAAAATTTCCGACCCAGAAAACCCCCAAATACCAATTTTAAATAGAATCTGATCATAGTCACATATCTCATCAGCCATATTGGAGCTGCCATCTTGAATTTATAAATTTTGAGAAAAAATTCGTAATCTCCGACCCCAATAATCCCCACATACCAATTTTGAATGAAATCGGTTCATAATCATAAATCTCAAATCACAATAAAAATTGCTACAACCGTAACAAACAAACATCCATAAAAAAGGCAAACTCGAGGATTTGCGCTCTCGCCATTTTTTAAACAAATTAAATTTTTAATATATTTTAGAAGAATTTTAATAAGATTACTAGATTTTAGAAAAAAATTAATATATATTAGAAGGATTTTATTATTTTAAAAGAATTTTAATATGTTTTAGAACAATTTCGACAATTTTAATAGATTTTAGAATTTATAGGTTTTAGAAGAATTTAAAAAAGTTTTAGAGGAATCTTGATAGGTTTTAGAACTTCAATAGGTTTTAAAATTTTATTGTTTTAGAATAATTTTAATAGGTATTAGAATAATTTGAATGCTAATAATAGATTTTAGAACAATTAATAGGTTTTAGAAGAATTTTAATATATTTTAGAAGAATTAATAGGCTTTAAATAATTTTAAAAGGCTTTATAAGAATCTTAATGGGTTTCAGAAGACTTTTAATGTATTTTAGAAGAATTGTAATATGTTTTAGAATTCTTATATGTTTTAGAAGAAATTTAATAATTTAAAGTTTTTTAATAGATTTTAAAAGAATTTTAATAGGTTTTTTGACTAATTTTAATAGTTTTAATAGATTTTAGAATATTTTAAATGAGTTTTAGAAGAATTTTAACAGGTTTTAGAGGAATCTTAATAGGTTTTAGAAGATTTTTAATGGGTTCTAGAAGAATATTAATGCTTTAGATTAATTCTTACAGGTTTTAGAAGAATTTGAATGTTTTAGAATAATTTTAATGGGTTTTAGAAGAATTTTAACAGGTTTTAGAGGAATCTTAATGGGTTTCAGAAGATTTTTAATGGGTTCTAGAAGAATTTTAATGCTAGATTAATTCTAACAGGTTTTAGAAGAATTTAATGGGTTTTAGAAGAATTTTAATAGGTTTTAGAGGAATCTTAATGGGTTTTAGAAGATTTTTAATGGGTTCCAGAAGAATTTTAATGCTTTAGATTAATTCTAATGGGTTTTAGAAGAATTTGAATGTTTCAGAATAATTTTAATGGTTTTTAGAAGAATTTTAATGATCTGAATGGATATTAGACCAATTTTAATAGATTCTAAAATAATTTGAATATATTTTAGAATAATTCTAATATGTTTTAGAAGAATTTTCAAGTTTTAAGTTTGTAATAGATTTTAGAAGAATTTTAATAAATTTGAGAATAATTTCAATTGGTTTTTTGAAGAATTTTAATAATTTTAATAGATTTTTTAAGAATTTCAAAAGTTTTAAAAGAATTGTAATGTTTCAGAATAATTTTAATGTTTTAGAATAATTTTAATGTTTTAGAATAATTTTAATGTTTTAGAATAATTTTAATAGGTTTTAATAATTTTAAATTGATTTTATAAAAATTTTAATATATTAGGCTTTCTGTAGAATATTAAATTTTTTTAGAAGAATTTCCATAGGTTTTAAAATAATTTTAATAGACTTTTATAAGAATTTTTATAGGTTTGGAAGAATTTTAATAATTTTAACAGGCATTAGAAGAATTTGAATAGGTTTTAGAAGAATTTTAAAAGGCTTTACAAGAATCTTAATAGGTTTTAAACGGGGTTCAGAAGAAGTTTAATGTTTTAGATTAATTCTAATAGGCATTAGAATAATTTGAATGTTTTAGAATAGTTTTAATAGATTTCAGAAGAATTTTAATAAATTGAATTGATTTTAGAATAATTTTAATAGATTTTACAAGAATCTTATTTTAGTACTTTTAGTCCTTTTAGTTCTTTTAGTTTTTTTTGTCCTTTTAGTCATTTTAGTGTTTTTATTCCTTCTACTCTTTTTAGTATTTTTAGTCCTTTTGAATTTTTAATTCAAGATGGCGACTGCAAGATGGCGGACGAGATTTATTATTATAGACCGATTTTATTCAAAATTGGTATGTGGGGGTTTTTGGGGTTGGAGATTTTGAATTTTTTGTCAAAATTTAAAAAATCAATATGGCGACTCCAAGATGGCGGACGAGATTTATTATTATAGACCGATTTTATTCAAAATTGGTATGTGGGGGTTTTTGGGGTTGGAGATTTTGAATTTTTTGTCAAAATTTAAAAAATCAAGATGGCGACTCCAAGATGGCTGACGAGATTTATGATTATAGACCGATTTTATTCAAAATTGGTATGTGGGGATTTTTGGGGTTGGAGATTTTGAATTTTTTGTCAAAATTTAAAAAATCAAGATGGCGACTCCAAGATGGCGGACGGGATTTATGATTATAAACCGATTCCATTCAAAATTGTTATGTAGGGATTTTTTGGGTCGGAGATTATGAATTTTTTGTCAAAATTTAAAAAATCAAGATGGCGACTCCAAGATGGCGGACGGGATTTATGATTATAAACCGATTCCATTCAAAATTGTTATGTAGGGATTTTTTGGGTCAGAGATTATGAATTTTTTGTCAAAATTAAAAAAATCAAGATGGCCACTCCAAGATGGCGGACCAATTTTATTTAAAATTGGCATGCAAAATCAAGATAGTGGACAATATTTATGATTATTTACCGATTCTATTCAACCGAACAATGGGATGAAAGACACATAGGCTAGAACAGGCGGCCCATCGGGCAGGCGTTCGAGCTAGTAGTTAATATTTTTTGATAAAAACATAAAAAGTTTTTGTTTTTTTTTCTAGGTAGACCGATATTTTTGATGTTAATAACAAGATACATTGAAGGTCCTCGACAAAACGCCATTTTTATCGAAGCAGGATCAAACGGAGAAGACTTAATATCAGTAGCGTCCGCTCTATACATTATAAACTATCTTTGCGCACATGCCAGCAGTAGTACAACTTTACGAATCATGGACGTTTTTGTACTACCATGTTCGAATCCAGACGCCTACGAATTAAATCTCTATGGGCATAAAAATACCATGAATTTAGCTAGAAGCTTCCCATTTCGGCTAGTACATTGTAACGTTGATGAAATAGGTATAGAAAAATATTTGGAAGCTTCTCACAAATGGAAAGAAAATTTAAAAGTCCAAAACGACGAAAAGTTGGTATTGATCAAAGGTATCGCTGACTATCAAACAAGTATAAAACTTTTTATCTCGCTTCAAGAAGAAGGTGAAAAAATCGTTTATCCATTTGGAACGAAACAAGAACCATACGATGCTAATTCCCTTTCATATGTTGCTAAAATCGGCAAAACTGGTAGCGAAATAGATTTTAAAATCGGATCTATTTATCAACAATGCGGACTTACATTCGGAACTATCATAGATTTTTTAAGATTATTTTCAAAATTTTTAAAATACACTTACATAATTCATTTTAATGATAAAAGAAAGGGTCAAGTGTTTAGAAGAGTTCCGTATCTTGCTGAAAATGTACTGTGCGTTGTTACTTTAATGGCTAGAGAAGTTGATAATTATTATAGGACTCAAGAGTATTATCCTTGCTGTGGACTTGATAAAAAGGAAGAACAGTTTAAGAAAAATCGTGCACTAATAAGATAATGTTAATGGTAACTTGGTGATTTTTTTATGGTTTATAAAAAATATATTTTGACACAAAAATATTTTTATTATTAATTTTTAACAGAATCCAACACAAAATATAAACAGAATTGTTTTTACAATTTTCCTAGTGTTTTTAGAACTTTCCAGAACTGTTCAGATTAGTTTCCAACTTTTCGGAACTATATAGAGCGTTTTAAAAATAGTTCCAGTTATTTTTCCAGCAGGTAATACGGTAGGTTAGCCAATCCCCTCCACTTCTTCTACCCAGGTGTCCCGGTCGACGTTTTTAACGTTCAGTATTTTGAAGCGCAAACAAAAGATCGAAACGTTACATTTTACAACGTTTTCGAACGTTTTTTAACTTTCAGTATTTTGAAGCGTTAAACGTTCGAAACGTCGCATTTTACAACGCTTTCAACATTAGGTAACGTTTATTTTTTCATGAGAAAAAACTTTCACATTTTTACATTAAATACATGTCTTTTCCATTAGGAGAAATATAAAAATTACATGACAAAATCGAAGAAATATGGCATTGTTTGATGTATTTTTTTCGAATCAAAATTCTAAGCGTTAAAAGACGTTGAAAACTTTGTAAAATGTGACGTTTCGAACGTTTTTCGCGCTTCAAAATACTGAGCATTAAAAAACATTCGAAAACGTTGGAAAATGTGACGTTTCGAACGTTTTAACGCATCAGAATACTGAACGTTAAAAAACGTTCGAAAACGTAGTAAAATGTAACGTTTCGAACGTTTTTAACGCTTCAAAATACTGAACATTAAAAACGATCAAAAACGTTGTAAAATATGACGTTTCGAACGTTTTAAAGCTTCAGAAACTGAACGTCAAATAACGTTCGAAAACGTCGTAAAATGTGACGTTTCGAACGTTTGTTAACACTTCAAAATACTAAACGTTAAAAAATGTTCAAAAACGTTGTAAAACATGACGTTTCGCACGTTTTAAAGCTTCAGAAACTGAACGTTAAAAAACGTTCGAAAACGTTGTAAAATGTGACGTTTCGAACGTTTGTTAACACTTCAAAATACTAAACGTTAAAAAATGTTCAAAAACGTTGTAAAACATGACGTTTCGCACGTTTTAAAGCTTCAGAAACTGAACGTTAAAAAACGTTCGAAAACGTTGTAAAATGTGACGTTTCGAACGTTTTTTCACACTTCAAAATACTAACCGTTAAAAAATTCGAAAACTTTGTAAAATATGACGTTTCGAACATTTTTTTAAAGCTTCAAAATACTGAACTTTTAAAAACGTCGATCGGGACTCCTGGGTAGAAAAAGTGGAGGCGATTGGCTATCTTACCGTATTACTTGCTTTTTCCGCATTTTTAAAATTCCCATAATATTTTAAAAATAATTTCAAACATTTTTAGAATGTTCTTAGCATTTTAGAACTTTCCAGAACTGTTCAAATTATATTATAACTTTTAAGAAATATTTAGAAAGTTTTAAAAATATTCTACATATTTTTCCATATTTTTAAAATTCCTATAATATTTTAAAGATTTCCACATTTTTAAAAATGTTCCTATAGTGTTTTTAAAACTTTCTAGAACTCTTCAGATTATATTGCAACTCTTGTAAAATATTTAGAAAGTTTTAAAAATATTCCAGATATTTTCCAAATTTTTAAAATTCCTATAATAATTTAAAGATATTTTCAAATATTTTTCGAATGTTCCTAGTGTTTTTAGAACTTTCCAGAACTCTTCAAATTATATAACAACTCTTGTAAAATATTTAGAATGTTTTAAAAATATTCCAGATATTTTTCCACATTTTTAAAATTCTCATAATATTTTAAAGATATTTCCAAAAAAATTAAGAATGTTCCTAGTGTATTTAAAACTTTCCAAAACGCTTCAGATTATATTAAAACTCTTGTAAAATATTTAGAAAGTTTTAAAAATATTCCAGATATTTTTCCACATTTTTAAAATTCCTATAATATTTTAAAGGTATTTCCAATTATTTTTTGAATGTTCCTTTGGTGTTTTTAGAACTTTCCAGAACTCTTCAGATTATATTACAACTTTTAAGAAATATTCAGAAAGTTTTAAAAATATTCTACATATTTTTCCATATTTTTAAAATTCCTATAATATTTTAAAGATTTCCAAATATTTTTAGAATGTTCCTAGTGTTTTTAGAACTTTCCAGAACTCTTCAAATTATATAACAACTCTTGTAAAATATTTAGAATGTTTTAAAAATATTCCAGATATTTTCCATATTTTTAAAATTCCTATATTTTAAAGATATTTCTAAATATTTTTAGAATGTTACTAATGTTTTTAAAACATTCCAGAACTCGTCAGATTATATTATAACTTTTGAAAAATATTTAGAGAGTTTTAAAAATATTCTACAAATTTTTTCATATTTTTAAAATTCCTATAATGTTTTAAAGATATTTCCAAATATTTTTAGAATGTTCCTATAGTGTTTTTAGAACTTTCCACAACTCTTCAGATTACATGACAACTTTCGTGAAATATTTAGAAGTTTTTAAAAATATCCTACATATTTTTCCATATATTTAAAATTTTTGTAATATTTTAAAGATATTTCCAAATATTTTTAGAACGTTTTTAGTGGTTTTAGAACTTTCCAGAACTCTTCAGATTATTTTACAACTCATAAGAAATATTTAGAAAGTTTTAAAAATATTCTACATATTTTTCCATATTTTTAAAATTCCTATAATATTTTAAAGATTTCCAAATATTTTTAGAATGTTCCTAGTGTTTTTAGAACTTTCCAGAACTCTTCAAATTATATAACAACTCTTGTAAAATATTTAGAATGTTTTAAAAATATTCCAGATATTTTCCATATTTTTAAAATTCCTATATTTTAAAGATATTTCTAAATATTTTTAGAATGTTACTAATGTTTTTAAAACATTCCAGAACTCGTCAGATTATATTATAACTTTTGAAAAATATTTAGAGAGTTTTAAAAATATTCTACAAATTTTTTCATATTTTTAAAATTCCTATAATGTTTTAAAGATATTTCCAAATATTTTTAGAATGTTCCTATAGTGTTTTTAGAACTTTCCACAACTCTTCAGATTACATGACAACTTTCGTGAAATATTTAGAAGTTTTTAAAAATATCCTACATATTTTTCCATATATTTAAAATTTTTGTAATATTTTAAAGATATTTCCAAATATTTTTAGAACGTTTTTAGTGGTTTTAGAACTTTCCAGAACTCTTCAGATTATTTTACAACTCATAAGAAATATTTAGAAAGTTTTAAAAATATTCCAGATACTTTTCCACATTTTTAAAATTGCAATAATTTTTTAAGATATTTCCAATTATTTTTAGAATGTTCCTATAGTGTTTTTAGAACTTTCCAGAATTCTTCAAAATATTTAGAAAGTTTTAAAAATATTCCAGGTATTTTCCACATTTTCAAAATTCCTATAATATTTGAAAGATATTTCCAAATATTTTTAGAATGTTCCTTTAGTGTTTTTAAAACTTTCCAAAACTGTTCAGATTCAACTTTTCAGAACTAGAAAGTTTTTTCTTAAAATTGCGATATATGCAATGACTTTGAGATATTAGCAAAATACTAAATACTTTTATTTTATTTTTTACTAAATTATTTATAACTTTTACATTCTTTTAAGCTTTTAACTTTTGAACTAATTTTTAAGTGAAAATCTTCTCATGCTAAACTAAAAGTTAATATTTTAGATAGATGATTATCTAGCGCATTATAAATTTATCGTATTAATCTATTTATAAAAATAAATACAACAATTTCGATAAAATCAATAATATACGAAAGCAATAAAATAAATATATCGAACCCTATTCAGCGCCATTATAATTATTACATTAGACTAATAATAACAGGAATAAGATAAAATAGCATAAAGAAATTTTTGCCAATCCCATATAATATAATCAGTGTCGTACTTGGAGAAATTTTTACAAAAATAAAACCTGATTTTATTGTTTTTAACGCCGCTTTAATTATCCTACTGACTGCGCCACTTAAATAGAAAATTATTAAAAAAATATATTTCATAAAAAAAATATAAATATAAAAATGAAGTTACTAAAAAAATTACAATACACTGAACTTTATTATCAGATATGCTAGTACTAATATGGGAAATGTAAAATTAGCGTTATCAAAAAAACTGTTACATATTTTTTTAATGTATTATTATTATTTTGGTTTTACCCTTTCTGTGACGCCTATGTTTCCGGCTCAAATAAATCTCTCGTACCGAAATGATTACTTAGTACTAGAGAGATAACTTCGATATTAATTACCATCGTGGTATACATGCATCATTTCTTCGAGGTGTGAACAACGTTGTTGTTCCTATCAGTTTATCGTAATGAAAGTGCTAAAATAAAAATTGGATCTTATAAGTATCAGAAATCTGAGTACGTGCTTTCTATATGGGCGTACACCGCTTCTTTGGTCGGATAAAAAATTGCGACAAGCTGTATCAGATTTGTTGAACATCTGCAGAATGGATTTTTTTTTAATTGTTTAAGAAATTTCCAGTAGGCGTTGATCAAAAAATATAATAATCATGAAATAGAACATTGATTAGTAAATCTTTTTTTTTCACTGTTTCCTTGATAGGGGTATTAAATTTATCATTCCCGCAAGGACGCGTTGAGTCCTTAATATATAAAACATTATTTTATGTTTATAAAAGTATATAAAAAAAATCTAAAAATATTTTTCGAATAATCTAAACATTTCTGGAAAATTCTAAATACCTGGAAATATCTAGATATTTTTAAAAAGTTTTAAAAACCTATAAACTTTATTCAAATAATATTAACATTTTTATTTAAAAAAACGTAAATAATTTTAAGAGTTTTCAGAAAGTTTTAGGACTATATAAAAAAGTCTAATAAATGTTCTGGAAAGTTCTAAAACTGCTACGGTCAATCTAAAAATATCCGGAAATATCTGTTAACTTTACAAATATTTCTGAAGAGTTGGAAAATAATCTGAACAGTTCTGGAATGTTCTAAAATCACTAGGAACATTCTATAAATATATAGAAATATCTTTAAACAAATAGAATATTTCAGGAATTTTAAAAATATGTAAAAATAACTGGAAATATTTTTAAATCAATTTGAATATTCCTGATGAGTTGGCAAATAATTTAAACAGTTCTGGAAAGTTCTAAAACATTAGGAACATTCTATAAATATTTAGAAACATCTTTGAAATGTTACAGAATATTTAAGGAATTTTAAAAATATGTAAAAATATCTACAAATATTTAAAAAAAATATTTGTAAATATTTTTAAAACATTCTAAATTTTTCTAAAGAGTTGGAAAATAATTTGAACAGTTCAGGAAAATTCTAAAAATACTAGGAACATTCTAAAAGTATTTAGAAATATCTTTGAAAAATAATAGAAAATTTCTTGAATTTTAAAAATATGTAAAAATATCTGGAAATATTTTTAAAAAATATTTGTAAAGAGTTGACAATCTGAATAGTTCTGGAATGTTCTAAAATCACTAGGAACATTCTAAAAATATTTAGAAATATCTTTGAAATATAATAGAATATTTCTGGAATTTTAAAAATATGTAAAAATATCTGGAAACATTTTTAAAACATTCTAAATATTTCTAAAGACTTGACAATATGAATAGTTCTGGAATATTCTAAAATCACTAGGAACATTCTATAAATTTTTGGAAATATCTTTGAAACATTCCTGGAATTTTAAAAATATGGAAAAATATCTGGAAATATTTTTAAAACATTTTAAATGTTTCTAAAGAGTTGGCAAATAATTTAAATAGTTGTGGAATCATTCTAAAAATATTTGGGAATATTTTTGAAATATTCCTGGAATTTTAAAAATATGTGAAAATATTTGGAAACATTTTTAAAACATTCTAAATATTTCTAAAGAGTTGGAAAATAATTTGAACAGTTCTGGAAATTTCTAAAAATACTAGGAATATTCTAAAAATATTTAGAAATATCTTTGAAATATAATATTTCTTGAATTTTAAAAATATGTAAAAATATCTGGACATATTTAAAAAAAATATTTGTAAAGAGTTGACAATCTGAGTAGTTCTGGAATGTTCTAAAATCACTAGGAACATTCTAAAAATTTAGAAATATCTTTGAAATATAATAGAATATTTCTGGAATTTTAAAAATATGTAAAAATATCTGGAAATATTTTAAAAAAATATTTGTAAAGAGTTGAAAATCTGAATAGTTCTGGAGTGTTCTAAAATCACTAGGAATATTCTAAAAATATTTAGACATATCTTTGAAATATAATAGAATATTTCTGGAATTTTAAAAATATGTAAAAATATCTGGAAACATTTTTAAAACATTCTAAATATTTCTAAAGACTTGACAATCTGAATAGTTCTGGAATGTTCCAGAATCACTAGAAATATCTTTGAATTATTCCTGGAATTGTAAGAATATGGAAAAATATCTGGAAATATTTTTAAAACATTTTAAATGTTTCTAAAGAATTTGATTAGTTCTGGAATGATTCTAAAAATATTTGGGAATATTTTTGAAATATTCCTGGAATTTTAAAAATATGTGAAAATATCTGGAAACATTTTAAAAACATTCTATATATTTCTAAAAAGTTGACAAACAATGTGAATAGTCGTGGATTGTTCTAAAATCATTAATAATATTCTAAAAATATTTAGACATATCTTTGAAATATAATAGAATATTTCTGGAATTTTAAAAATATGTAAAATATCTGGAAATATTTAAAAAAAATATTTGTAAAGAGTTGACAATCTGAATAGTTCTGGAATGTTCTAAAATCATTAGGAATATTCTAAAAATATTTAGACATATCTTTGAAATATAATAGAATATTTCTGGAATTTTAAAAATATGTAAAAATATCTGGAAACATTTTTAAAACATTCTAAATATTTCTAAAGACTTGACAATCTGAATAGTTCTGGAATGTTCCAGAATCACTAGGAACAATCTAAAATATTTAGAAATATCTTTGAATTATTCCTAGAATTGTAAAAATATGGAAAAATATCTGGAAATATTTTTAAAACATTCTAAATATTTCTAAAGACTTGACAATCTGAATAGTTCTGGAATGTTCCAGAATCACTAGGAACAATCTAAAATATTTAGAAATATCTTTGAATTATTCCTAGAATTGTAAAAATATGGAAAAATATCTGGAAATATTTTTAAAACATTCTAAATGTTTCTAAAGAATTTGCAAATAATTTGATTAGTTCTGGAATGATTCTAAAAATATTTGGGAATATTTTTGAAATATTCCTGGAATTTTAAAAATATGTGAAAATTTCTGGAAACATTTTAAAAACATTCTATATATTTCTAAAAAGTTGACAAATAATCTGAATAGTTGTGGATTGTTCTGAAATTACAAAATCAGTAGGAACATTCTAAAATATTTGGGAATATCTTTCAAATATAATAGAATATTCCTGGAATTTTAAAAATATGAAAAAATATTTGGAAATATCTTTAAAACTTTTTCAATGTTTGACAAATTCTGGAAAGTTCTAAAAATATTTTGATCGTTCTAAAAATAATTAAGAAATATTTTTCAAATATTATAGAATATTTATGGAATTTTAAAAATATGGCAAAATATCTGGAAAAATTTTTAAAACTTTCTAAATTGTTCTAAAAAGTTGGAAACTAATATGAACAGTTCTGGAATGTTCCAAAATCACAGGAATATTCTAAAATATTTGGGAATATCCTTGAAATATTTATAGAATATTTCTGGAATTTCAATAATATGGAAAAATATCTGGAAATATCTTTAAAACTTTTTCAATGTTTGACAAATAATCTGAATAATTCTGGAAAGTTCTAAAAATATTTTAATCATTTTAAAAATATTTTGAAATATTTTTCAAATATTATAGAATATTTATGGAATTTTAAAAATATGGAAAAATATCTGGAAATATTTTTAAAACTTTCTAAATAGTTCTAAAAAGTTGGAAAATAATCTAAACAGTTCTGGAAAGTTCTAAAACCACTAGGAACATTCTAGAAATATTTGAAAATATCATTACAGAACATTTTTTGAATTTTAAAAATATGGAACAATATCTGGGTATTTTTGAGGTCTGAGAATAACAATTTTTTGTCAAAATTAATAAAATCAAGTTGGTGCCACCAAAATGGCGCCACCAAGAGGCGGACGACATTTATGATTACTGACTGATTGATTCTGTTTAAAATTTGTATAAGGGGGTTTTTGAGGTCAGAGAATAAGAATTTTTTGTCAAAATTAATAGATTCAAGATGGCGACACCAAGATGGCGGACGAGATTTATGATTATAGGCCGATTTTATTCAAAAATTGGTATGTGGTGGTTATTTGGGTTGGAGATTTTGAATTTTTTGTCAAAATTAAAAAAAATCAAGATGGCGGACGAGGTTTATGATTATAGACAGATTTTATTCCAAACTTGGTATGTGGTGGTTTTTTGGGTTGGAGATTTTGAGTTTTTTGTCAAAATTAAAAAAAATCAAGATGGCGGACGAGGTTTATGATTATAGACAGATTTTATTCAAAACTTGGTTTGTGGTGGTTTTTTGGGTTGGAGATTTTGAATTTTTTGTCAAAATTAAAAAAATCAAGATGGCGGACGAGGTTTATGATTATAGACAGATTTTATTCAAAACTTGGTATGTGGTGGTTATTTGAGTTGGAGATTTTGAGTTTTTTGTCAAAATAAAAAAAAACCAAGATGGCGGACGAGGTTTATGATTATAGACAGATTTTATTCAAAACTTGGTTTGTGGTGGTTTTTTGGGTTGGAGATTTTGAATTTTTTGTCAAAATTAAAAAAAATCAAGATGGCGGACGAGGTTTATGATTATAGACAGATTTTATTCCAAACTTGGTATGTGGTGGTTATTTGGGTTGGAGATTTTGAGTTTTTTGTCAAAATAAAAAAAAACCAAGATGGCGGACGAGGTTTATGATTATAGACAGATTTTATTCAAAACTTGGTATGTGGTGGTTATTTGGGTTGGAGATTTTGAATTTTTTGTCAAAATTAAAAAAATCAAGATGGCGGACGAGGTTTATGATTATAGACAGATTTTATTCAAAACTTGGTATGTGGTGGTTATTTGGGTTGGAGATTTTGAGTTTTTTGTCAAAATAAAAAAAAACCAAGATGGCGGACGAGGTTTATGATTATAGACAGATTTTATTCAAAACTTGGTTTGTGGTGGTTTTTTGGGTTGGAGATTTTGAATTTTTTGTCAAAATTAAAAAAAATCAAAATGGCGGACGAGGTTTATGATTATAGACAGATTTTATTCAAAACTTGGTTTGTGGTGGTTTTTTGGTTGGAGATTTTGAATTTTTTGTCAAAATTAAAAAAATCAGGATGGCGACTTCAAAATGTCGGACGGTGTTTATGAGTATAGACCGATTTTATTCAAAATTGGTATGTGAGAGTTTTTAGGGTCGGAGATTGTGAATATTTTGTCAAAATTAATAAGATGACGACTCCAAGATGGCGGACGATATTTATGATTATGGAAGAATTCTTTTTTGTTTGTTTGTTTATTTATTACGGTTACGTATTTGTACTATTATTGAAAAGGATTGTTCTTAATGGTGTCTAGATGTGCAGGAAACTAATTTTGAATTTTTTTTATAATAGGATGTAACATACATAGGCAAAAACATGCGGCCTATCGGGTAGCTATTAGAGTAAGCATAAGGTAATAAAACAAATATTTACACTGAATAGAAAAGGATAAACAATTAAATCGGTATAAAAAAATAACGTCAAAATTTACCTTAACCTTATAACATTTTGACTTGATACTGTCAAAATTATATAGTTTTCAATTGAAAAAATTTCAACTATGATCAATGAGTAATACAAAAAAACACCGTCCAAAAAAATCAAAAAAATGCCACTGCAAGTACAGACCAAAAAGAACAAAAAATTCCACCAACCTAAACATACAACGTGTTAGTGAATATATAGATTATGGAAAAATAAATGATTATTTAAATAATTTGCTACAAAATTATCCTAATAATATTCAAATAGAAGTAATTGGATATTCTAAAGAACAAAGACCGATATTTTTAGTATTTATTTCTAATGAAGCTTCAGAAAACCCGAAAAATTCTATATTTATCGAAGCTGGATCATGTGGAGAAGATTTTATAGCTGTAGCTTCAATTTTATATATTATTAAATATTTATGTAAAAATGCTAGTACTAGTACAATATTAAAATCCATGGATTTATTTATAATCCCATGTACAAACCCAGATGCTTACCAACAAGCTTTAAATGGTAAAAAACCTTTAATTAATTTAACGACAAGTTTCCCATTCAAATTAGGTCAATGTAATATCGAAGATATAGGAATGGATAAATTTCTAGAAGCTGCTAAAAAATGGAAAGAAAATTACGAATTTGATAATCCAGAAAGAGTAATTTTAGTTAGAGCTATAGCTAGTTATCAATTTTGTGTAAAATTATTTATATCGTTACAAGAAGAAGGTGAAAAAATTGTTTATCCTTTTGGAATGACCAAACAGGTACTTATAGATATTGATGAATTATCTCGTGTAGCTAAATTTGGTAAATCAGGCAGTCAGATATATTTAGAAACTGGTACTATTTATCAACAATGTGGTTTAAAATTTGGAACAATAATAGATTTTTTAAGAATGTTTTCTAATTGTTTAAAATTTACTTATATTATACATATAAATGATAAAAAGAAGAGACAGAAATTTAGTGATGTACCTAATCGTGCTGAGAATTTATTATGTTGTATTACTTTAATGGCTAAAAAGGTTTTTGAATATTATAATGTTGATAAAAAAGACGTTGCTCCGACAAAAAAAATTAAATTTATAAATAAAAAATAATTATGTAAATTGAATCAAAATTATTATTATTTTTTCATATCTGTACTATTTATAATATTCTCTTTGTTTAACTCATGGATAATGAAATATTTTTGTACAATATTAATTAAAACTTGAAAATCAAAAATAAATTCGAGGTGGTCACATTTAACGAAATTATTAAATTTTAAAATTTTAATTTTTAATTTATTGTAATATTAATTTGACAGAAAATTTCATTGTACATCAAAGTTTCCAAATCTATTAAAACTTATAAAAATGATAAATAAATATTAAAAATATACAGGATGACGAAAAAATATGTGAATTAGGATTATAACATAATTTAATTTGTACACCCTGTAATATTATTTCGTACACCCCGTAATATTAATTTGACAAAAAATTTCATTCGCGATAAAAGTTTATAAATCTAATAAAATTTATAAAAAAGAAAAATATACAAGATGATGACAAAATCCGTAAATTATGATTATAAAATAATTTAATTTGTACACCCTGTAATATTACTTTTACAGAATATTTCATTCTGAAAAAAAGTTTTTAAATTCAATAGAATTTATGGAAATGAAAAACAAATAATAAAAATACACAGGATGATGATAAATAGGAAAATTATGATTATAAAATAATTTAATTTGTACACCCTGTAATATTATTTCGTACAACCCGTAATATTAATTTGACAAAAAATTTCATTCGGGATAAAAGTTCTAAATTCAATAAAATTTATAAAAATAAAAAATAAATAATAAAAATATACAAGATGATGCCAAAGTATATAAATTTTGGTTATAACCTAATTTAGTTTGTACACCCTGTAAAAATAATTTGGCAGAAAATTTCATTATTGATAAAAGTTCTTAATCCAATAAAATTTATAAAAAATGAATATTAAAAATATACAGGATGATGTAAAAATACGTAAATTATGGTTTTAAATAATTTAGCTTCTACACCCTGTAACAATAATTTGACACAAAATTTCATTCCTGATATATTTATAAATCGAAGAAATTTTATAAAGATAAAAAATAAATTTTAAAAATATACAGAATGGTGTCAAAATATGTAAAGTATGATTATAACATAATTTAGTTTGTACACCCTGTAATATTAATTTAACAAAAAAATGTCATTCTTGATCAAAATTTCTAAATCCAATAAGATTTATAAAAATAAAAAATAAATATTAAAAATCTACAGGATGATGCCATAATATGTGAATTATGATTATAACATAATTTAGTTTGTACACCCTGTAATATTAATTTTATCGAAAATTTCATTCTTGATAAAAGTTTCTATATCCAATAAAATTAAAAAAATGAAATATAAATATACAGGATGATGACAAAATATGTAAATGTTGATTATAACATAATTTAGTTTGTACACCCTGTAATATTAATTTGACAAAAAAATTTCATTCTTGATCAAAGTTTCTAAATCCAATAAAATTTATAATAATAAAAAATAAATATTAAAAATCTACAGGATGATGCCATAATATGTGAATTATGATTATAACATAATTTAGTTTGTACACCCTGTAATATTAATTTTATCGAAAATTTCATTCTTGATAAAAGTTTCTATATCCAATAAAATTAAAAAAATGAAATATAAATATACAGGATGATGACAAAATATGTAAATGTTGATTATAACATAATTTAGTTTGTACACCCTGTAATATTAATTTAACAAAAAAATGTCATTCTTGATCAAAATTTCTAAATCCAATAAGATTTATAAAAATAAAAAATAAATATTAAAAATCTACAGGATGATGCCATAATATGTGAATTATGATTATAACATAATTTAGTTTGTACACCCTGTAATATTAATTTTATCGAAAATTTCATTCTTGATAAAAGTTTCTATATCCAATAAAATTAAAAAAATGAAATATAAATATACAGGATGATGACAAAATATGTAAATGTTGATTATAACATAATTTAGTTTGTACACCCTGTAATATTAATTTAACAAAAAAATGTCATTCTTGATCAAAATTTCTAAATCCAATAAGATTTATAAAAATAAAAAATAAATATTAAAAATCTACAGGATGATGCCATAATATGTGAATTATGATTATAACATAATTTAGTTTGTACACCCTGTAATATTAATTTTATCGAAAATTTCATTCTTGATAAAAGTTTCTATATCCAATAAAATTAAAAAAATGAAATATAAATATACAGGATGATGACAAAATATGTAAATGTTGATTATAACATAATTTAGTTTGTACACCCTGTAATATTAATTTGACAAAAAAATTTCATTCTTGATCAAAGTTTCTAAATCCAATAAAATTTATAATAATAAAAAATAAATATTAAAAATCTACAGGATGATGCCATAATATGTGAATTATGATTATAACATAATTTAGTTTGTACACCCTGTAATATTAATTTTATCGAAAATTTCATTCTTGATAAAAGTTTCTATATCCAATAAAATTAAAAAAATGAAATATAAATATACAGGATGATGACAAAATATGTAAATGTTGATTATAACATAATTTAGTTTGTACACCCTGTAATATTAATTTGACAAAAAAATTTCATTCTTGATCAAAGTTTCTAAATCCAATAAAATTTATAATAATAAAAAATAAATATTAAAAATCTACAGGATGATGCCATAATATGTGAATTATGATTATAACATAATTTAGTTTGTACACCCTGTAATATTAATTTTATCGAAAATTTCATTCTTGATAAAAGTTTCTATATCCAATAAAATTAAAAAAATGAAATATAAATATACAGGATGATGACAAAATATGTAAATGTTGATTATAACATAATTTAGTTTGTACACCCTGTAATATTAATTTAACAAAAAAATGTCATTCTTGATCAAAATTTCTAAATCCAATAAGATTTATAAAAATAAAAAATAAATATTAAAAATCTACAGGATGATGCCATAATATGTGAATTATGATTATAACATAATTTAGTTTGTACACCCTGTAATATTAATTTTATCGAAAATTTCATTCTTGATAAAAGTTTCTATATCCAATAAAATTAAAAAAATGAAATATAAATATACAGGATGATGACAAAATATGTAAATGTTGATTATAACATAATTTGGTTTGTACACCCTGTAATATTAATTTGACAAAAAAATTTCATTCTTGATCAAAGTTTCTAAATCCAATAAAATTTATAATAATAAAAAATAAATATTAAAAATCTACAGGATGATGCCATAATATGTGAATTATGATTATAATATAATTTAGTTTGTACACCCTCTAAAATTAATTTTACAGAAAATGTCATTCTTGATAAAAGTTTCTACATCCAATAAAATTTAAAAAATGAAATATAAATATCATAAATATACAGGATGATGACAAAATATGTAAATTATGATTGTAACATAATTTAGTTTGTACACCCTGTAATATAATTCTCACAAACGAATTCACTCTGAATCAAAAAATTAAATAAAATTTATAAAAATGAAAAATAAATATTAAAAAAATACAGGATGATATCAGAATACGTAAATTATGATTATAAGATAAATTAGTTTGTACACCCTGTAATATTAATTTGACAGAAAATTTCATTCTTGATCAAAGTTCCTAAATCCAATAAAATTTATAAAAATAAAAAATAAATATTAAAAATATACAGGATGATATCAGAATTCGTAAATTATGATTATAAGATAATTTAGTTGGTACACTCTGTAATATTAATTTGACAAAAAAAATGTATTCTTGATCAAAGATTCTAAATCCAATAAAATTTATAAAAATGAAAAATAAATATTAAAATATACAGGATGATGCCAAAATTTGTAAATTATGGTTATAACATTATTTAGTTTGGTCACCCTCTAATATTAATTTTAAAAAAAATTTAATTCGTGATTAAAAATATTCTATATCCAATAAATAAAATATAAAAATAAAAAACAATTATTAAAAATATACAGGATGATGTCAAAATACGTAAATTATGATTATGAAATAATTTAGTTTGTTCACCCTGTAATCTTAATTTCACAAAAAAAATCATTAGTTATAAAAGTTCCAAAATCCAATGAACTTTATAAAAATGAAAAATAAATGTAAAAAATGTACAGGATGATGTCAAAATATGTAAATTATGATTATAACATAATTTAGATTATACACATGGAAAAAAAGAAAAAAACATACAGGATGATGTCAAAATATATAAATTATGATTATAAAAAAATTTAGTTGGTGCACCCTGTAATATTAATCTGACACAAAATTTCATTCCTAATAAAAATTTCGATATCTAATAAGTTTTATAAAAATAAAAAATAAATATTAAAAATATACAGGATGATATCAGAATACGTTAATTATGATTATAAGATAAATTAGTTTGTACACCCTGTAATATTAATTTAAGAGAAAATTTCATTCTTAATAAAAATGTCAACATCTAATCAGTTTTACAAATTTTAAAAATAAAAATTAATAATATACAGGATGATATCAGCCAGCATATGTTAAATATTATTAAAAGATAAATTTGTTTGTACACCCTGTAATATTAATTTGACAGAAAATTTCATTTTTGACAAAAATTTCAATATCTAATAATTTTATAGAAATAAAAAATAAAAATAAAAAATATACAGGATGGTATTAAAATACGTTAAATATTATTATAAGATAAATTAGTTTGTACACCCTGTACTATTAATTTGACAGAAAATTTCATTCCTAATACAAATTTCAATATCTATTAAGTTTTATGAAAATAAAAAATAAATATTAAAAATATACAGGATGATATCAGAATATTAAATATATGATTATAAGATAAATTAGTTTGTACACCCTGTAATATTAATTTGACAGAAAATTTCATTCCTGACAAAAATTTTATCTAATAAGTTTTATAAAAATAAAAAATAAATATTAAAAATATACAGGATGGTATCAGAATACGGTAAATGTAAATATGATTATAAGATAAATTAGTTTGTACACCCTGTAATATTAATTTGACAGAAAATTTCATTTTTGATAAAAATTTCAATATCTAATAACTTTTATAAAAATAAAAAATAAATATTAAAAATATACAGGATGATATCAAAATACGTAAATTATGATAATAAAATAAATTAGTTTGTACACCCTGTAATATTAATTTGACAAAAAATTTCATTTTTAACAAAATTTTCAATATCTAATAAGTTTTACAAAGATAAAAAATAAATATTAAAAATATACAGGAAGATATCAGAATACGTTAATTATGATTATAAGATAAATTAGTTTGTACACCCTGTAATATTAATTTGATAGAAAATTTCATTTCTAACAAAAATTTCAAGATGTAATAATTTTTACAAAAATAAAAAATAAATATTAGAAATATACAGGATGATGTCGAAATAAGTAAATTATGATTTAAAAAAAAAACAAGTCATTCGCCTCAACATATTAAAAACATTTAAATAGCTAAAATTATAATTTTGTTTCTTATCTAATAAAAAATAAATAAAACAAATGAATTTTGCAATAAACTATTCCTTTTAAATAAAACTATTTTTCCGACGCTTTTTTAAACTTTATTTTTTGTAAAACAGTTTTTAATTGTGAATCATCGCAGTTATGGCAACATTGGAAAACTTGATATATTTTTTATTGTTATCATCAAGCATCATTTAAAACATTTTTATTATCATTGCTTTAATTTAACTAGACCTATAATTACAAGCAATCCGTTAAGAAAAAAAATAATAATCCTTCTATATTAACTTGTATAAAACCCGATGACTTATAGTTTAAGACTTCAATAATAATTAATACTTTTAAATAAATTAGAACCGTGTGGCAAGCTCACAAAGCGAAAGAAGGTGTGTTGGACAAATTTCTCATTATCTCATCGTTGCATCGGAAGCGTAAAATAATGCGGTTAAATAAAAGAGGGGATCGTTACCCGAAAATCTGCAAGTAACGCTGCTGGTAATGAGATTGTCGAAACGCCGCATGGGGCTAAAACTTACACCCTTTCTTCGTATCGGTCAAGCCGATATGTTTTTTTTTTACCAATGAGAATATAATAAGATATTTTTTTATTATTTTAGCAAATACAATTGAAATCCGACAGCAAAAAATTTGACAAGTTGCATACTTTAATAAATAAAATAAAAATCATCGAATTTTTATAAAAATATTATATATTTAGATGATATAAATATGTAGTTACAATTTAAAACAAATCGGATTCTTTAGGTTGTTTTGGAAATATGGCAATGTTGCTTTAAAAATATCTAAAGTATTCAAAAATAGTAAAAAATGATGAAACAACCAAAAATTTTGTGGCTGTTTTAAAAAATTGGTAACGGCGTTTTTAAAATTAATAAAATCGATGAAAAATCATTAGAATTTTTAAAAAAATGCTAAAAATCAAACAAAAGAATTAAAATTTGCCAAAACATTCATTTATTAATTAATAATTGCAATTTTCAGTAACTTTAATGTATTTTTTTAGTCATAAAATTTTTAAAGATTTAGGGATATTTTTGGAAATTTGGCAACGTTGCTTTAAAAATAATAAAAATTATTCAAAAATAGTAAAAAATGATAAAATAACCAAAAATTTTGTTGCCGTTTTAAAAAATTGGTAACGGCGTTTTTAAAATCAATAAAATCGTTAAAAAATCACTAGAATTTAAAAAAAAAATTTAATTTGCTAAAACATTCATTTAATAATTAATAAATGCAATTTTCAGTTTCTTTGATGTATTTTTTTTAGTCATAAAAAATTTAAAGATTTAGAGACTAAAAATAATAAAATTATTCAAAAATACTAAAAAAATGATAAAATATCCAACAATTTGATGACTTTTTTATAAATTTGGTAACGGCGCTTTTAAAGTTATTATAATTGTTAAAAAACACTTGAATTGATAAAAAAAAAAATAAAAAAAATAAAAATTTGCCAAAACATTCATTAATTAATTAATAAATGCAATTTTCAGTATCTTCTATGTATATTTTTTGGCATAAAAAAGTTAAAAGAATTAGGGACATTTTTGGAAATTTGCTTTAAAAATAATAAAATTTATTTAAAAATAGTAAAAAATGATAAAATATCCAAAAATTTGGTAACTTTTTTAGAAATTTGGTAACGACGCTTTTAAAATTACTAGAATCGTTAAAAAATCAATAGAATTTTTAAAAAAATGTTAAAAAATCAAAAAAAAAAAAAATTTAAATTTGCCAAAACATTCATTTATTAATTAATAAATGCAAATTTCAGTATCTTTGATGTATTTTTTTATTCATAAAAAATTTAAACATTTAGGGACATTTTTGGAAATTTGGCAACGTTGCTTTAACAATATCAAAATTATTCAAAAATACTAAAAAATGATAAAATATCCAAAAATTTGGTGACTTTTTTAGAAATTTGGTAACGGCGCATTTAAAATTATTAGAATATTAAAAAATCACTAGAATTTTAAAAATAAAAGAAAAAATTTTAATTTGCCAAAACATTCATTGATTAATTAATAAATGTAATTTTCAGTAACTACGATGTATTTTTCTTTAGTAAAAATTTTTTTAAAGATTTAGGAAAATTTTCGGAAATGTGGCAACCTTACTTTAAAAATATCAAATTTATTTAAAAATACTAAAAACTGATTAAATATCCAAAAATTTAGGAACTTTTTTAGAAATCTGGTAAAGGGGCTTTTAAAATTATTAGAATCGTTAAAAAATTACTAGAAATTAAAAAAAAATGTTAAAAAATCCAAAAAAAAATTTAATTTGCTAAAACATTCATTTATTATTAATAAATGAAATTTTCAGTATCTTTGATGTATTTTTTTTAATCAGAAAAAAATTAAAGATTTAGGGATATTTTTTTTAATTTGGCAACGTTGCTTTAAAAATAGCAAAATTAATAAAAAATAATAAAAAATGGTAAAATATCCAATCATTTTGTGACTTTTTTAGAAATTTGGTAACAGCGCTTTTAAATTTATTAGAATCGTTAAAAAAACACTAGAACGAGGTTTTTCTCTTATTAATTATTTGTTTGGCCCCTTTTAGTTTTTCCTATTGTTTTTTGTCCCATTTTTGTTTTCTCATCAATACTATTTCAATTTGTGTTTTTTGCGTCACTTATTTTTCGTATTTTTTTTTCAAACTTGTGTTTTTTGTCTAATTTTTCCCCAGTTTTTTTACAACTATTATGTATTTTTCCCCTATATACTCCCCTTTTTTTACAAATATTATTCTTTGTCAAACTTTTTCCCCACTTGTTTGTACAACTAGTATTTTCCCCTATACCCTCCTTTTTTTTACAACTATTATTCTTTGTCTAATTCTTTAGCCACTTTTTTTACAACTAGTATTTTTCCCAAATATCCCCCTTTTTTTGCAACTTGTATTATTTGCCCAATTTTGTCCCGTCTATGTTTTTTGTCTTAACCCCCCTCCTAATTTTTAAAACTATCATTCTTCGCCCAAAATTTTCCCCCACTTGTTTTTACAACTAGTATTTTCCCCTATACACTCCCCTTTTTTACATATATTATTCTTTGTCCAATTTTCCCCACTTGTTTTTACAACTAGTATTTTCCCCTAAAACCTCCCCTTTTTACTTTCCGAACAACAGAGTTGTATAGAAGGAAAGTATTGCGATCATGATATTTTGACCATACCCAGATTTTAACGAATCTTTACGTTTTGAGGTCACCTGAATCCATTTATACCATTTTTAGCATGATGTCTGTCTGTGTGTGTGTCTGTGTGTCTGTGTGTGTGTGTGTCTGTGTGTGTGTGTGTGTGAACACGATAGCGTCTAAACGGCTGAACCGATTTAGATGAAATTTTATATACATATTTAGGGTAACAAGGAGACGACCTGTATAGATTTTGGAGTTAATCGGACAACCGGAAGTGACAGTTGCTATAAGTGATGACGTCATTACTTAACAAGATGACAATAAAGTTTTACACATATATTTTTTATACGTTATAGTTTAATTTCGAATGTTTAAAATTTTCAAAAACTTTTGCCATTGTTGCCAGATTTATGAAAAAGTAATTTTTTCTCATATTTTTCTTAAATAACCAAAATAATGCATTTTTATGAAAAATTACAAGATACGAAAGTTGTAGAACATAAAATTTTCTACACATTTTGTCATTACCGGTTTTTTGAGTTCCTCATAGTTTCGCCGCTAGAGGGCGTGAAAAAAATTTATATAGACATTTTTGTGACTTTTTTAGATTTTAAGACAAAATTATGGATTTTTGTGAAAAATTACATGGGATCAAAATTGTAGAACATAAAATTTTCTATAAATTTTGTCTTAACTATTTTTTCAAGTTGCGCATTGTTTCGCCGCTAGTTTTTATTTTAATTTTTATCTTTATTAAATTATTATTTTTCAGTTAAATTTTTATATTAAAAACTTAAAAAAAATATCTTTAAATTTGTAATAATTAATTTTATAATTGTAATTTTTTTCAAAATTTTATTACAAAAATTTTGGAATTTTAAAAAAATTGGCTAAGAAATTTAAGATTATATTACGATTTTAAACTAAATTGAATAACTTCAAAAATATTAAAGTTATTGAAATGTGATTTTCACCATTCGAAAGATAATATAAAACTCTAAATTTTAAATGTATTTTAGTTTCTTAAAATTTAGAATTGTAATTATTACAGCCAAAATTAAGAATTTTTTTAAATTTTTTTGTAATTTCGTTTTGTCAATAAGTACAAAATAAATGAAAAAATTAAATAGCATATCCGAAAAGGATCCAAAAGTACTATGTGTGTAAATTATTTCATAATTTTAACATAGTATTTGTAAAAGTTATAGCAAAAAATGAAAAAAGTTAAAACAATTCAATGGATTTACCCATGAATTTTTGAAAAAAAATTTGATATTTTTTTAGTTTTTTAAACTAAATTTATTAATGCATTTTGATCCAAAAAACCTAAAAAAAAGGTCTGTTTCCCATTTTGAATAAAATTGAATGAGATATTAATTATTTATTGAATTTAAAATTATTCACAAATAGGTTTTAATTGTTTTAAGGTTAAAATTAATATTAAAAATTTTAAAAAAATTACCCTTAAATTTGTAGTAAAAAACTCTATAATTGTGATTTTTTCAAAATTTTATTCAAAAAATTGTAGAATTCCTAATTTTTTTTTTCTAATTTAATATAAGTTTAAAAGAAATTGAATAACTTTAAAAATATTAAAGATATTAAAATTGGATTTATACCATTCGATAGGTAATATAATTAATGTATTTTAATGCAGAAAAACTAAAATAATCGATTAAACAATTACTTTACTAGGAGTGTTCGGAAAGTTGGGTGGGATTACCCCCTCATTTTTTACAACTATTATTCTATGTGTAATTTTTTAGCCACTTATTTACAACTAGTATTTTTCCCAAATCCCCCCTTTTTTTACGACTAGTATTCTTTGCCCAATTTTTTTCCGTCTGTGTTTTTGTCTTAATCCACCCCTTAATATTTAAAACTATCATTCTTCGCCCAAAATTTTCCCCACTTGTTTTTACAACTAGTATTTTCTCCTATACACTCCCCTTTTTTTACAAATATTATTCTTTGTCCAATTTTTTTCCCCACTTGTTTTTACAACTAGTATTTTCCCCTATACCCTCCCCTTTTTTTACAACTATTATTCTTTGCCCAATTTTTCCCGTCTGTGTTTTCGTCTTTAATCCCCCCCCCCGCCCCCAATTAATTTTAAAACCATCATTCTTTGTCCCATTTTATTCCTCTATATCCAAACGTGTGATTTTTGCCCAATTGTTTCTTACTTTTTTATAAATCCGTTTTTTTAATCTCGTTTTTTTACAACTGCAATTTTTTCCACCACTTTTTTTTCTTGTGTTATGTCGCAATTTTTTCTATTTTTTTCAAATTTGTGTTTTTTTTGTACCATTTTCCTCCTTGTTTTTACAACTATTGTTTTAGTTCCATTTTTTTCTCCTAGTTTTTTGTCGATTTTTTCCACTCGTTTTTTTTTAGAACTATTATTTTATCACCACTTTTTATTCCCCCCTTTTTTTCTTGTGTTATATCCCATTTTTTTGCAAACTTGTGTTTTTTGCCTTTTTCTTTCCCGTTCTTTTTTTACAAATATTATTTTATGCCCTAATTTTTTTGATAAAAATAGAAGAGACTAGACAAAATGGTGTATAGGGGAAATTGGAGTAAAATTAGACTGCAAAAATAAGACAAGAAATAGATTTTTTAATAGAACAGTACGACGGTAGGTTCTTTTCTTAGTAATTATTTGTTTCCTTCCATTGTTTTTTTTCCATTTTTGTTTTCTTCCCTTTTGTGTTTTTCTCCTTCAAATTTGTTTGCTGTTCCATTTTTTCCTTTTTTTTATAATTGTTATTTTTCCTCCACTTTTGTATTCTTTATTTTTTCTTTTTTTTTATTCAAACTTACCCCAATCCTCCCTTTTTTTACAACTATTGTTTTATGCCCCAATATTGTCCCCCATTTTTCAAAATTGTGTTTTTTCACCCGTTTTTCCCCCATTTGTTTTAAATCGTTATGCCCCATATTTTTGTCCCTCTTTTTTATTTTAAACTAGTGTTTTTTATCTAACTTTTTCCCTTTTTCAGCTTTACTTTTCTCCCGCTTTTTACACTTTTTTAATTTTTTTCTCTCATTTTTTCCTTGGTTTTTAAGTTTTCGCATTTTTTTCCATTTCTCCTTTTTTACCATGATCAAAGTTACTCTACCCTGAGCTGTTACTTTACACTGGGAAGTTACTCCACCCTGAGTAGTTACACTGCTTTGAAAAGTTACTCCAGCTTGAGCAAAGTTACTCTATCTTGAGCTGTTACTCCACCTTGAGGTGTTACTCAACGCTGAATAGTTACACTGCCTTGAGAAGTTACTCTAGCTTGAACAAAGTTACTCTATCTTGAGCTGTTACTATACCCTGAGGAGTAACTCACCCTGAGTAATTACTTTACCCTGAGAAGTTACTCTAGCTTGAGCAAAGTTACTCTACCTTGAGCTGTTACTCCACCTTGAGCTGTTACTCCACCTTGAGCTGTTACTCCACCTTGAGCTGTTACTATACCCTCAGTAGTAACTCTACCCTGGGTAGTTCCTGTAACCTGAGAAGCTACTCTAGCTTGAGCTATTACTTTACCTAGAGAGGTTACTCTACCCTGAGTAGTTACATTGTCCTGAGAAGTTATAGCAAAATTACTCTATCTTGAGCTGTTACTCCATCTTTAGCTGCTACTATACCCTGAGTAGTAACTCTACCCTGGGTAGTTCCTGTACCCTGAGAAGCTACTCTAGCTTGAGCTATTACTTTACCTAGAGAGGTTACTCTACCCTGAGTAGTTACATTGTCCTGAGAAGTTATAGCAAAATTACTCTATCTTGAGCTGTTACTCCACCTTGAGCTGTTACTATACCCTGAGTAGTAACTCTACCCTGGGTAGTTCCTGTAACCTGAGAAGCTACTCTAGCTTGAGCTATTACTTTACCTAGAGAGGTTACTCTACTCTGAATAGTTACACTGCCTTGAGAAGTTCTTCTACCTTGAGCTATTATATCTACCCTGAATAGTTTCTCTAGCTTGAGCAAAGTTACTTTACGTTGAGCTGCTAGTCTACCCTGAACTTTTACTCTATCCTGAGAAGTTACTCTACCCTGAGTAGGTACTTAATCTACCCTGAGAAGTTATTCTAACCTGAGCTGTTACTCTCCCTGAGAAGTTATTCTAGCCTGAGCATAGTTACTCTACCTTGAGGTGTTTACTCTACCCCGAGCTAACTTTGTTTTGTTTTTTATACAATTCAAGTAATTTTGTATACTGTATAATTTAATAGGTTTTAGTGTTTATTATTATTATTTACTAAGAAGTACACAAATAATTTTTAGATTTAAAATATTTATTTTAATGTTGAATTGGACACGTAGAAAATATAAGTACTTCACTGATTACCGATTATAGTTTGCCACAAACACGAAAGTACTTAAATTACCAGTACTGTCAAAGATGCACCAATACTCAATGCACGAAACCACGCCCGCGGAATTCTCCACCAATGAAAAGCAGTCGTTAAACACGTGGGATTACTTCGCGTGTATGGAATGTCATTGCCTTGGCTTTAGCCTAGGCCAGAGCTCGGTTAACAGGAGCGCAGAAAGAGCAAAGAAGTTATATATGTTGGAAAATTTACCTACAGCACGGATGCGTTTTTAGAAAAAATAAGAAATGTATATCTATATACAATTTTTGGGTTTTTCGTCGTTTTTTTAATCTTCCGGGAAAACTATGTATTTCAAAGAAAAACTTAATTCAGCATTAATTTAGAAAATTAAATTCCCTACAACTTTTGTACCGATCTTTTTTTCGAATTACGCTTAGTTTAGTCGCTAGAGGGCACGAAAAGAATATACACGTACGCTATTCGACATTTTTGTAGATTTTCGGTATAAATAATTCATTTTAGAAAAAAATATTATCAAGTAAAGTTGTAGAGAATAAATTTCCCTACAACTTATATATTTAATTTTTTTTCAAATTCCCGATAGTTTCGCCGCTAGAGTGCGAAAAAATATAAAAATAAGATTTTTTTTAAATCTGCGTGATTTTTATCGCCATCTAGCGGAGAAACAGCAAAGGAAAGAGAACAAACATTTCATACAAAAGTTGTAGGGAATTTTATTCTCTACAACTTTACTTAATAATATTTTTTTTGAAAATGCATTATTTATAATGAATATTATAAAAAAGGCAAATGGCCTACATGTATATTCCTTTCGCACCATCTAGCGGTTAATATGTGTAATTATAAAAAACGTTTAACACAAAATTTGTAGAGAATTTAATTATCTAAAATCTTTCTATATTATATTTTTCTCTAAAATGCATAGTTTTCCCAGAAAATTAGAAAAACCACAAAAGACCCCAAAATTTGTATATTTTTTTCTCAAAGCGCATCCTTTTTTTTTATAAAATTATTGTTCAAGAGACCGAGACCGTTTTTCCGTTTAATTTGAATGGACCATAATGTGATTGTGGACATCGTGAAACTAAACAGCCCTATCCTTTTCCCCTTATCTCTTCTCTCTTTCGATCGAAAGAGTTCCACGGCATGTTCGGTAAAAAAAAAAAGAAAAAAACGTTTACCATATAATTATGTATGTATATACAGATATTTAGCCATAAGCATTTCGATACTCGTTAATCTTTAATGCATAATTGATAGCTCGCCTTAACCGCGATAGAATGTTAAAAATTTATATATATTCTAATATTATATAAAAAAAGGTTTTACCGGAGAACGTAGCCCGAGGTGATTTTTTTTTGTTTTCGTTTTTCGCTTGTGATGTTTTTCGTTTTTTTTGGTCAACCCGATCATGATCATATATATTATGGTCAATAACAGTTTTTTTAAAAAGGGCTGTGTAATTTAGTCAAACGATTTTGGAATAAAAAGGGACTTTCATAATAGGACATTAAACTTTAATTATGATTTAATAAATATTTAATCTCTCGGCAATTCAACATTTTATCGAAAAAATGGATTTTTAGCTCTTAATTTAAAATATGTTTTTAGTTCAAAGCATTTTTATTACATACGTTTCGGCTATTTTAAGCCTTCATCAGTGTCAATAAGCGTTGATCTACACGTGGTTCTTTATCTTTTCTGACTTCCCTCGTATTATACTTTAAGTTAATAATATGTTTCAAGTAAAGTACCTACTAACTTTTATTAAAAATATTTTTTTCTCAAAAATATATAATAAAAAAGTTTTCTCTATGCTGCAAAAATTTTTAAATACAAATGTACAAAAATCCGTTAAAATATTTTTTGCACCGCGTGACTAAAACATACATTTTACACCCTCATTTTAGGGACTAAAGTGTGTGTCTCTTATACTCCCTTGCTACTAAAATATTTAATAATCTCTATTGGTGGCTTAAATGCCACTATTACTCCCTTGGGACTAAACTAATTAATACCTAATCTCTATTTGGGGCTACAATGCCACTATTACTGTCATTAATATTCTCTATTCGGGGTCAAAGTGCCACTATTCCTCCCGAAGGGCGCAAAAAATTTAATAGTCTCTTTATAGGAACTAAAGTACCATATTTAATAATTTCTATTGGGGAAAAAGTGCCATTATTAGTTGTTTGGGACTAAAATATTTAATATTCTCTATTGGGAGCTAAAGTGCCACTATTACTCTCTTGGGACTAAAATATTTAATAATCTCTATGTTGGAACTAAAGTGCCACTATTACTCACTTGGGAGTAAAATATTTAATATTATCTATTGGAGACAACAGTGCCTCTATTACTCCTTTGGGACTAAAATATTTAATCAACTATATTGGGGGCTAAACTGCCACTATTACTCCCTTGAGACAAAAATACTTGATAATCTATATTGGGAACTGAAGCTCACTATTACTCCCTTGGGACTAAAATATTTAATTTTTATTGTGGGCTAAAGTACTACAATTACTCCCTTTTCACTAAAATATTTAATAATCCTTATTGGGGATTGAAATGCCACTATTACTCTCTTGGGACTAAAATATTTAATAATATCTGTGGGGGGTTAAAGTATCAATTTTACTCCCTTGAGACCAAAATATTTTGTAATATCTATTGGGGACAACAGTGCCTCTATTACTCCCTTGGACTAAAGTATTTAATTAACTCTATTGGGGGGCTAAAGCGTCACTATTACTCTCTTGAAACTCAAATATTTAATAATATCCATTTGGGGCTATAATCAATATTACTCCCTTGTGATTAAAATATTTTATAATATCTATTGGGGATTACAGTGCCTCTAATACTCCCTTGAGACTAAAATATTTAATAATCTCTATTAGGAACTAAAGTGCCACTATTACTCCCTTGGGACTAAAATATTTAATAACCTCTATTGGGGACTAAAGTGTCACTATTACTCCCTTGGGTCTAGAATATTTAATAATTTTTATTGGGGGATAAAGTGCCACTTTTACTCCCTTGTGACTAAAAGATTTAATAACCTTTATTGGGGGCTAAAATGCCACTATTGCTCACTTGGGACTAAAATATTTAATAATCTCTTTGTTGTAATTAAAGTGCTACTATTACTCACTTAGGAGCAAAATATTTAATAACATCTATTGGGGGCTAAATAATCAATATTACTTCCTTGAGACTAAAATATATTATAATATCTATTGGGGACAATATTGCCTCTATTACTCCCTTGGGACTAAAATATTTGATAATCTCTACTGAGGGCTCAAGTGCCACTATTACTCCCTTGAGACCAAAATATTTGATAATCTATATTGGGGACTAAAGCTCACTTTTACTCCCTTGGGAATAAAATATATAATCTTTATTATGAGCCAAAGCGCCACAATTACTACCTTGGGATTAAAATATTTAATAATATATCTCTATGTTGGGACCAAAGTGTCACTATTACTCATCTGGGAGTAAAATATTTAATAATCTATATTGCGGGCAACAGTGCCTCTATTACTCCTTTGGGATTAAAATATTTATAAATATCTATTGGAGACTAAAATATTTAATAAGCTCTATTGGAAGACTAAAGCGTTACTATTACTCCCTTTATAATAAAATATTTAATAATATCTATTGTGGGCTAAAGTGTCACTATTACTCCTTCGCGATAAAAAATTTAATAATATATATTGGGGGTTACAGTGCCTCTATTACTCCCTTGGGACTAAATTATTTAATTATCTCTATTGGGGGACTAAAGTTTCACTATTACTCCCTTGAAACTCAAATATTTAATAATATCCATTGGAGGCTACAGTGACTCTAGTGCTCACTTGCGACTAAAATATTTAATAATCTATTTATGACTAAAGTGTCATTATTACTCACTTGGGACTAAAATATTTAAAAATCTCTACTGGGGGCTAAAGTGCCAGTATTACTCCCTTGAGACCAAAATATTTTATAATCTATATTGGGGACTGAAGTTCACTATTATTCCCTTGGGACTAAAATATATAATCTCTGTTGAAACTAAAGTGCCACTATTACTCACTTGAGAGTCAAATATTTAATAATATCTATTGGGGACAATAGTGCCTCTATTACTCCTTTGGGACTAAAATGTTTAATAATATCTATCGGAAGACTAAAGCGTTACTATTATGTCCTTAATACTAAAATATTTAATAATATCTATTGGGGCTCAAGTGTCACTATAACTCCTTTCCGACTAAAAATTTAATAGTGCCTATTGGGGGCTAAAGTGCCACTATTACTCCCTCGAAACTAAAATATTTAATTTTCTCTATTGGGTGGCTAAAGTGCCACTATTACTCTCTGGAAACTCAAATATTTAATAATATCCATTGGGGGCTACAGTGCCTTCGGGCTAGAATATTTAATATTTTCTATTGGGGGCTAAAGTGTCACTATTACTCCCTTGGGACTCAAATATTTAATAATATCTATTGGGGGATAAAGTGCCACTAGTACTCCCTTAAGACTAAAATATTTAATGATCTCTATTGGGGGGCTAAAGTGCCACTATTACTCTCTGGAAACTCAAATATTTAATAATATCCATTGGGGGCTACAGTGCCTTCGGGCTAGAATATTTAATATGTTATATTGGGGGCTAAAGTGTCACTATTACTCCCTTGGGACTCAAATATTTAATAATTTCTATTGGGGGATAAAGTGCCACTAGTACTCCCTTAAGACTAAAATATTTAATGATCTCTATTGGGGGGCTAAAGTGCCACTATTACTCTCTGGAAACTCAAATATTTAATAATATCCATTGGGGGCTACAGTGCCTTCGGGCTAGAATATTTAATATGTTATATTGGGGGCTAAAGTGTCACTATTACTCCCTTGGGACTCAAATATTTAATAATTTCTATTGGGGGATAAAGTGCCACTAGTACTCCCTTAAGACTAAACTATTTAATAATCTCCACTGACTAAAGTATTTAATAATATCTATTGGGGGCTACAGTGCCACTATTACTCCCTTGAGACTAAAATAATTAATAATATCTATTGGGGCTACAGTGCCTCTTAGGACAAAGATATTTAATAATGTCTATTTGGGTCTAAAGTGCCAGTATTACTCTCTTGGGACTAAAATATTTAATAATTTCTAATATCTCTAATAAATAAAGTAAAATATGGAAATTTTTCGAATAAATTTCGGATACGTCACTGGTGACTATTTCGCCGTCGATGGCTGAACGTACAGTTGCCGGACACCTAACCGAAGCCAGTCCTATCGATTATCCCGCACGATCATTATTCCCCGTTGTCAATTGGAAAGGTATTCGCAGTAATTCATGTTCCGCTCGGATCTCGGATCCTGGCAAAAGGAATAGTGTAGAACTAACTAACGCAAAACGTAAACGAATATCTTAACGCAACGACTGCCACTACATACATCCATTTCTTCTTAGTTCTCTTCGTTTTACTTACTTAGATCTAGATTGTCTTGTCGTACTGAGATTTAATAACTTATTACGAATAAAAAAAATAACAGTTATTTTATATTGATGATGGATTAAAATAACTGAAACGTAGGTATTAAAAATTATTTTTAACTAAAAATATATTTTACATCAATTGTAAGTAAAAATTTTTAATAAACTAACTTTACTTAAAATATTTAAAAAATAATATACGAGGGAAGTTGGAAATTAAGGGAACAAAACAAAAGAATGCGATCCACACACACACGGGAGTACCATAAAACCACAAAACAAAACAATCCCTATATATACAAAAAAAAAGATGAATAACCTAATAAAAAAAAAGAAGAATCGTTGTTCTTCTCATGAGTTTGCATGAGAGGCGCCTCGAGCTAAGAATGACTAGCGCTGCCCCCCCTCCAGGGCCGGTTAATACCCACGATGACCGGCAAAAATCCATCCGCGGGTTCTATTGTCCGCTAAAAAGATGCCTTGCAGGGGGCATCGCGCCAACCCCACGTAATCTGTACCTATTAGCTTTTGGAACCCCAAATATTTACTTCTACAATTTTTATTTTTTTAACCCCGAATGATTTTCCCATTTTCTTAATTATTCCTTTCGCATTGTTCTTTAGGCTGGAAGAATAATTTATATTTATTTTCCATTTATCTATTTTTCTGACACTACTTTCCAGATTTGTATCACTTTGATTTTTTTTTTTACAAAATTTCCGGACTAAATTTTTTACGGGTTGCTAGGTTTCCAGATTTAAATCACTTGGATTTCTTTTTAATTTTATATAGCTTCCAAGATTTCCAGAATTTAGTCAACTTGAATTTACATATGGTTCCCGAGGTTTAAAGATTTTTAATCATTTGGATTTTTTTAAATTTTTAACAACCTGCAAAATTTCTAGACAGTTTGCTAGATTTCCAGATTTAAATCACTTGGAATTATTTAAATTTTATATATTTTCTAAACTTTAAAGTTTTAGACGGTTTGCGATGTTTCCCGATTTACACACCTTAATTTTTTTTAAATTTTTAACAGTGTACAAAATTTCCAGACTTTAGATAATCACTTGGATTTTTTGAATTTTTTAATCGTTTAAAATTTTCCGACTTAAGTCAATAAAATTCAGTTATAACAAATCGAAAAACGACTACAGGAAGTCATAAAAATTTAGTTATCAGAAAATACTACATGAAGTCATTAAAATTTAATTGTGGAATATAAGAATTCATAAAAATGTAGTTATCTAAAATCAAAGAGGCTACTGGAAGACATAAAAATTTAGTTGTAATGAATCAAGAAATGATTACAGGAAGTCATAACAAGTAGTTATCAGAAATCAAAAAGGCTACAAGAAGTCATAAAAATGTACATACAAGAAATCAAGAAAGAACTAAAGTCATAAAAATTTAGTCTACCTACATTAAACCTAAAAATTTTGTTATAAGCAATCAAGTGGAAGTCATAAAATGTAGTTATCAGAAATCAAATAAACGCTACAGAAAGCCATAAAAATATGCATACAGAAAATAAAGAAGGGACTACAGGAAGTCATAAAAATTTAATCTACATGGAACCATAGAAATTTAGTTATAAGAAATCAAGCGGAAGTCATAAAAATGTAGTTACCAGAAATAAAAAAGCTACAGAAAGTCATAAAAATGTACTTACAAGAAATCAAGAAAGGACTACAGGCAGTCATAAAAATTTAGTCTACATTAACCATAAAAAATTTGTTATTAAAAATCAAGAGAAAGTCATAAAAATGTAGTTATCAGAAATCAAAAAAGGCTACAGAAAGCCATAAAAAGTAGTTATCAGAAATCAAATAAACGCTACAGAAAGCCATAAAACTATGCATACAGAAAATAAAGAAGAGACTACAGGAAGTCATAAAAATTTAATCTACGTGGAACCATAGAAATTTAGTTATAAGAAATCAAGCGGAAGTCATAAAAATGTAGTTACCAGAAATCAAAAAAGGCTACAAGAAGTCATAAAAATGTACTTGTAAGAAATCAAGAAAGGACTACAGGAAGTCATAAAAAATCAAGAGAAAGTCATAAAAATGTATTTAAAAGAAGGTTATAGGAAGTCATAAAAATTTTGTTATAATGAATCAAGAAATGATTACAGGAAGTCATAAAAATCAAAAATCAACTACAGAAATAAGAAATAAGAAGTTAACAAAAAACTATAAGAACCTGTTAAAAATCAGATATAGAAAATTACAAAACAAAATACAGGAAGTCATTGAAAAAAATTTAAATAACATAGACTACAGAAAGTCAATATAATAATAGGTCGTTATAAAGTTAGAACTTTAAAGAAAATAAAAATCGACAAAAAGAGGAAGTCATAAAAATTTTGTAATTGACAGACTACAGGAAGTCACTAAAACAGTAGAGATTAAATAAATAAATAAAACGGTCTTTTTGAAAACATTCTTCTTTATAATGTTCTTCTTGAAAATGTTCTTGAAATTTCTATTTTTGAAAATATTTTGGTTGAACATGTACTGCTTGAAAATGTTCTTCTTGAATATATTCTAATTGAATACGTTCTGACTGAAAATCTTCTTGAAAATGTTCTTCTTAAAAACCTTATTTTTAAACAGGTTCTTCCCGATAATGATCTTGATTAATGTTCTTCTTGACCATGTTCCTCTTGATATTCTTCTTGAACTTGTTTTTCTGGAAAATGTTTTTAAAAATGTTCTTGAAAATGTTATTCTAGAAAATATTCTTCTCGAACATGTTTTTCTTGAAAATGTTTTTCTTGAATATATTTTGCTTGAACACGTTCCGATTGAAAATCCTCTTATCGAAAATGTTCTTGAAAATGTTCTTCTTGAACATTTTTTTCTTGAAAATGTTGTTAAAAATGTTCTTGAAAATTTTTTCTTGAATATATTTTGCTCACGTTCCGATTGAAAATATTCTTATTGAAAATGTTCTTCTTAAATCCTTCTTTTTAAACAGGTTCTTCCTGAAAATGATCTTGAAAATGTTCTTCAAAATATTCTTCTTAAAAATGCTCTTTTTGAAAATGTTCTTGAAATTTCTATTCTTGAAAATTTTCTGTGCACTGCTTGAAAATGCTCGTCTTTAAAATGTTCTTATTGAAAATATTCTTCTTGAACAGGTTTTTCTTGAAAATATTGTTAAAAATGTTCTTGAAAATGTTATTCTAGAAAATATTCTTCTCGAACATATTTTTCTTGAAAATGTTGTTAAAAATGTTCTTGAAAATGTTTTTCTTGAATATATTTTGCTTGAACACGTTCCGATTGAAAATCCTCTTATCGAAAATGTTCTTCTTGAACATATTTTTCTTGAAAATGTTCTTGAAAATGTTTTTTTTAAATATATTGTTCTTCAACACGTTCCGATTGAAAATATTCTTATCGAAAATGTTCTTCTTAAAAATCATCTTTTTTGAAAATGTTCCTTAAAATATTCTTTTTAAACAGGTTTTTCCTGAAAATGATCTTGCTGATTAAAAATCTTCTTCTAGAAAATGCTCTTGAAAATATTATTCTTATAAATAGGTTTTTCCTGAAAATGATCTCGAAAATGCTCTTTTTGAACATGTTTCTCGTGAAAATATTCATCAAAATATTCATCTCAAAAAGGCACTTCTTGAAAATGTTCTTGAAATTTATATTCTTGAAAATTTTGCTTCAACGTGCACTGCTTGAAAATGTTCATCTTGAAAATATTCTTCTTGAACATATTTTTCTTGAAAATGTTCTTAAAAATGTTCTTGAAAATGCTCTTCTTGAATATATTCTACTTGAATAAGTTCTGATTAAAAATCTTCTTCTAGAAAGTGTTCTAAAATATGTTTCCTGAAAACGACCTTGAAAATGTTTTTCTCGAAAATGGTATTCTTGAAAATGATTTTCTTGACAATGTTCTTGAAAATATTCTTGAAAATGTTCTACTAAAATATATTCTGCTTGAACACGTGCTGATTAAAAATCGTCTTCTAGAAAATGCTCTTGAAAATGTTGTTCTTAAAAATGTTCTTGAAATTTCTATTCTTGAAAATATTGCTTCAACATGCACTGCTTAAAAATGTTCTTCTTTAACATGTTTCTCTTGAAAATGTTCTTCAAAATATTCTTCTTAAAAATGCGCTTCTCTAAAATGCTCTTGAAATTTCTATTCTTGAAAATTTTGCTTCAACATGCGCTGCTTGAAAATATTCTTTAACATATTTTTCTTGAAAATGTTCTTCTTGAATACGTTCTGATTGAAAACTTTCTTGAAAATGTTTTTGGGCATGTTCCACTTGAAAATGCTCTTTAAAATATTCCTCTTAAAAATGCGCTTCTTGAATATGTTCTTCTTGAAAATATTCTTCTTGAACATGTTTTTGTTGAAAATGTTCTTCTTGAATACATTCTGATTGAAAATCTTCTTGAAAATGTTCTTTTTGAGCATGTTCCTCTTGAAAATGTTCTTCAAAATATTCTTAAAAATACAGTTCTTGAAAATCCTCTTGAAATTTCTGTTCTTGAAAATTTTGCTTCAACATGCGCTGCTTGAAAATATTCTTTTTTAACATGTTTTTCCTGAAAATGTTCTTCAAAATATTCTTCTTAAAAACGCGCTTCTTGAAAATGCTCTTGAAATTTTTTATTCTTGAAAATTTTGCTTCAACATGCGCTGCTTGAAAATATACTTTAACATATTTTTCTTGAAAATGTTCTTGAATACGTTCTGATTGAAAACTTTCTTGAAAATGTTTTTGGGCATGTTCCACTTGAAAATGCTCTTTAAAATATTCCTCTTAAAAATGCGCTTCTTGAATATGTTCTTCTTGAAAATATTCTTCTTGAACATGTTTTTGTTGAAAATGTTCTTCTTGAATACATTCTGATTGAAAATCTTCTTGAAAATGTTCTTTTTGAGCATGTTCCTCTTGAAAATGTTCTTCAAAATATTCTTAAAAATACAGTTCTTGAAAATCCTCTTGAAATTTCTGTTCTTGAAAATTTTGCTTCAACATGCACTGCTTGAAAATCTTCTTCTTTAACATGTTTTTCTTGAAAACGTTCTTCAAAATATTCTTCTTAAAAATGCACTTCTTGAAAATGCTTTTGAAATTTCTAGTCTTGAAAATTATGCTTCAACATGTGCTGCTTGAAAATATTCTTCTTTAACATGTTTTTCTTGAAAAGGTTCTTCTTGAATACGTTCTGATTGAAAATCTTCCTGAAAATGTTCATTTTGGGCATGTTCCTCTTAAAAATGTTTTTTTTAATATTCTTCTTTAAAATAATCTTCTTAAAAATGTTCTTGAAATTTCTATTCTTGAAAATTCTATTCAACATGCACTGCTTGAAAATGTTCGTCTTAAAAATGTTCTTTTTAAAAAGGTTTTTCATGAAAATGTTTTTTTTTGAGCATGCTCCTCTTGAAAATGTTATTTTTGGTGTCTAATTGATAAAGTACGATATATTTAAAAAATATGAAATAAATTAAGACGTACATTTTAAAATGTTGTACTTATAGTATACGGAGCGTTAAAAAAGTTTGTATCATATGAAAATTACTACAACTTATTAATATTATATACGAATACATACATTCAATGAGTCATCCTGTATAAAGGGTATTCTTTCTGTCGTGACCAGCCAGCATGGTTCCAACGAAATGTCCACACTGCGTTGCTACAAAACGAAAACCAGTTGGATTGGTACTACCATCTGGAGATAGTTTTACTTTTATTCGTCTTTTTGTCTTTTTTTAACTTTCTTAGACATGTATGTATGTAGAGTTGCTTCGAGAATTCTTGTCGTACTTAATGGGTGTTTACTACTATAAATTTTTTAACGGGTTAGAAGAGATTCGTTATGCGTTAATTAAGGATTTTATGGTATTTTTTTTTTTTTTTGGTGAAGATGATCGGTTTCGGGATAATAATTGGGCAGTTATAATAAATAATTAAATACAATTACTCTGTAAATAAATGAAAAATCCCACATTAAATAGTTAGAACCAATGAGTGATTAATTTTTGGTTGGGTAGACAAACAATAACAATTTATATTCTCATTGACTGACAATACTTCAACTTTCAACTAAAGTACAATAAAGCTTCCAGATTCCCGTTGACAGGCACTTATGAAATATTATCTTCAGACACCTGCGTATTAATCAATCTTCAAGCTCTCGAAATATTTCTTCTTGCATATAGATTTTCACTGTTGCTTCGATATTTGCTCGGTTGATGTATGTGCGGATAAGATTACGTAGCAAGAGTAGCTGAAATTGCTGCTATGCAATTGTAGGTGTTTAGTTAGGGGAGCCTGGAGTGAAAATTAATGTGAATGACTAGAAACAAATTATTTTAAAACACAAAAAAAAACAACTTTATGAATTTTTCTAAAAACATTTTCAAGAATAAAATGTTCAAGAAAAACATTAAAAAAAATATTGTCAAAAAAAATTTTTAAGATTTTTTTCAAAAAGAACACTTTCAAGACTAATTTTTTCAAGAAGAACTTTTTTGATAGGAACATTTTCTAGGACATCATTTTCAAGAAGAACATTGTCAAGGACATCATTTTCAAGAACATTTTGAAGAAAAATATTTACAAGAACATTTTTTAAAGGAATATTTTTAAAAAGAGTATTTTCAAACATTTTCAAGAATATCATTTTCAAGAGGAAATTTTGCTATAGAACATTTTCAAGAAAAACCTTTTTATGAATAATGGTTTCGAAAAGAATGTTTTCAAGAAAAATATTTACAAGAACATTTTTAAAAGGTACATTTTTGAAAAGAGTATTTTCAAACTGAACATTTTCAAAAAATGCATTTTCAAGAAAATCATTTTTAAGAGGAAATTTTGCTAAAGGACATTTTCAAGAAAAATCTCTTCATGAATAACGATTTCAAAAAGAATATTTTCAAGAAAAATATTTAAAAGAACATTTTTAAAAGGTACATTTTTGAAAAGTGTATTTTCAAACTGAACATTTTCAAGAAATGCATTTTCAAGAAAATCATTTTTAAGAGGAAATTTTGTTAAAGGACATTTTCAAGAAAAATCTTTTCATGAATAACAATTTCAAAATGAATATTTTCAAGAAAAATATTTACAAGAATATTTTTAAGAGGAACATTTTTGAAAAGAGTATTTTCAAACAGAACATTTTCAAGATATGCGTTTTCAAGATTACCATTTTTAAGACGAAATTTGCTAAGGAACATTTTCAAGAAGAATGTTTTCAAAAATAATATTTTCAAACTGAACTTTTTCAAACAAAGCATTTTCAAGAATTATCATTTTTTTAGAAGAAATTTTGCAAAAGAACATTTTCAAGAAGAACGATTTCAAAAAGAATCTTTTCAAGAAGAACATTTTCAAGAAAAACATATACAAGAACATTTTTAAAAGTAACAGTTTCAAAAAGAATTTTTCAAGAAGAAAGTTTTCAACAAAAACATTATCAAGGGCATTTTTAAATGGAACATTTTCAAATGTTTATTTTCAAACAGAACATTTTCAAGAAATTTATTTTCAAGAATATCATTTTTAAGAGGCAATTTTGCTAAAGGACATTTTCAAGAAAAACATTTACAAGAACATTTTTTAAAGGAACATTTGCAAAAAGAGTATTTTTGAACAGAACATTTTCAAGAATATCATTTTTAAGAGGAAATTTTGCTAAAGAGCATTTTCAAGAAAAACCTTTTCAAAAAGAATATTTTTAATAAGAACATTTTCAAGAAAAAAATTTTGAAGAACATTTTTAAATGGAACATTTTCAAAAAGTGTATTTTCAAACAGACCATTTTCAAGAAGAACATTTTCAAATAAAACATTTTCAAGACTATCATTTTATAGAACAAATTTAGCTAAAGAACATTTTCAAGAAGAACATTTTCAAAAAGAGTATTTTCAACCAAAACATTTTCACAAAAAGCATTTTCAACAATTCATTTTTAAGAAGAAATGTTGCTAAAGAACATTTTTAAGAAGAAATGTTGCTAAAGAACATTTTTAAGAAAAACATTTTCAAAACGAACATTTTAAAGAACATTTTGAAAAACAATTTCAAGAGTAATTTCATAAACAATTTCAAGAAGACTATTTTCAAAATGAACAAGTTCAAGAGCATTTTCAAATTTCAAAAAGAAAAAGTTCCAGCAGATAATTTTTAAGAAGAACATTTTCAAAAAAAGCTTGTCAAGATGGACATTTTTAAACACTTTTTTAAAAAGAAAATGCTCAAAATCAAATTTTAAAAAATTCAATTGATTTAAATCTGGAAACCTAGCAAACTATCTAGAAATTTTGCAGTCTGTTAAAAATTAAAAAAATCCACGTGATACAAATCAAGAAACCTCGCAAACCATATTTAAATTGTAGTTGACTTAAGTCTGGAAAGTTTTGAAGCTATATTAAATTTAAAAAAAATCCAAGTAATTTAAATGTAGAAACGTAGCAACCTGTATAAAAATCTAAAGTCTGGATATTTCACAAAATGATAAAAATTTAAAAGAAAATTCCAAGTCATTTAAATCTGGACACCCAGCAAACTGTCTAGGAATTTGGTAGCCTGTTAAAAATTAAAAAAATCCAAGTGATACAAGTCAGGAAATCTCGCAAACCTTATATAAATTCAAGTTGACTTATATCTGGAAAGTATGTATATTCTAGAAGACTCTAGAAGACTAAAGTGTGCAAATTTTGTAGATTTTTAACAAAATTAAAAAAATCAATGTGATATAAATCGGGAAATCTAGCAAACTGTATGAGAAGTTAAAGTCTGGAAATTTTGTACTGTTGAAAAGTCGAAGTGATTTAAATCTGGAATACTAGCAAACTATGTGTCTGGAAATTTTACAGGCTCTTAAAAATTAAATAACTAAATGCGGTTGATACAAATCAGGAAACCTCGAAAAACAATATGTAAATTCTAGTTGACTAAAGTCTGGAAAGTTTGGAAGATACATAAAATTTTAAAAAATCCAAGTGATTTATATCTGGAAACCTAGAAACATGTATGAAAATCTAAAGTCTGAATATTTTGTAGAATGTTAAAAATTAAAAAAAAAAAACCAAGTGATACAAAATCAGGAAACCTCGCCAAACCGTATGTAAATTCTAGATGACTAAAGTCTGCAAATTTTGTAGACTGTTAAAAAATTAAATAAATCGAACTGATATAAATCGGGAATTCCAGCAAACTGTATGAAAATTTAAAGACTGAAAATATTGTAGACTGTTAAAAAATTAAAAAAAATCCAAGTGAATTAAATCTGGAATACTAGCAAACTATGTATCTAGAAATTTTGCAGGCTGTTAAAAATTAAATAAAAAAATCCCATTGTTACAAATCAGGAAACCTCGGAAACCATATGGAAATTCAAATTGACTAAAGTCTGGAAAGTTTGGAAACTGCATTAAATTAAAAAAAATCCAAGTGATTTAAATCTGGAAACCTAGCAACCTGTATGAAATCTTTAAGTCTAAAAATATTGTTGACTGTTAAAAATTTGATATTTAATATATTTTAAAGTATTTTCACCAACTTTTTTTTAACATAAAATTTGTATCTCACAGATATCCGCGATTAGGTGCGGTCACAATAGAGGGCGCGACTGCTGCAAGGTTAACTTTTTTTTTAGAACGTTACAGATTGTCCGGATTATTTTGATCGATAGAGATGTGCACAGAGAAAGAGAAAAAAATATATATGAAATTAGAACACTCTAAAAATATCTGGAAGGAATTCTACAATCTTATAATTTTTGGTAAGTTTTAACAAAAATTAAACAATAACTGGAAAACCCTAAAAATTTTATTCAAACAATATTTGAAAATGTCTAAAAATGTTTTTCTGGAAAATTCCAAAAATACTGGAAGAATTCTAAAAATATTTGGATTGTTCTAAAAATATTTAAAAAGAATTCTAAATATGTCTGGAGTTTTTAAAAAAATCTTCTGGAAAGAATTTTACAATCTTATAATTTTTGAAAAGTTTTAAAAATATTTCGAATATTTTAACAATATCTGGATAATTATTCAAAAATTATCTGGAAAAGTGAAAAAAGTATTTCAAATATTTAGAAAAAAAAAATGTGGAAAGACTGGGAGATTTCTAAATATATTTGGACGTTTCCTAAAAAAACTGGAAATATTTAGAAAAAAATGGGATATTTCTAAATATATATGGACGCTTTCTAAAATAACTGTAAATATTTAAAACAAATGCGGAAAGACTGGGATATTTCTAAATATATTTGGACGCTTCCTAAAATAACTGTAAATATTTTACACAAAATGTGGAAAGACTGGGATATTTCTAAATATATTTGGACGCTTCCTAAAATAACTGGAAATATTTTAAAAAAATGTGGAAAGACTGGATATTTCTAAATATATTTGGAAGATTCCTAAAATAACTGTAAATATTTTAAAAAAAATGTGGAAAGACTGGGATATTTCTAAATATGTTTGGAAACTTCCTAAAATAACTGGAAATATTTTTAAAAAAAATCTGGAAAAATTGGGAGATTTCTAAATATATTTGGCCTCCTAAAATATCAGGAAATATTTTTAAAAATCTGGAAAGACTGGCGTATTTCTAATTATGTTTGGACGCTTCCTAAAATAACTGTAAATATTTTTAAAAAAAATCTGGAAAAACTGGCGGATTTCTAAATATATTTGGATGCTTCCTAAAATATCTGAAAATACATAAAAATACATTCTAAAATATTTGGAAAAATGCATTCTTGTGTCAGTTTGTTTTTTTAAACGTATAAAAAAATTAAAAAATGTATAGAAAAAATACAATTAATAATAATGCGTATACAGTGTGGACCAATTATATATCCACGTCGAAATTAACAGTTTTATTTGGTTCGAAAACTAGAAAGTAATTATTTATACATACTTAATGCTCTACATTTGTGACATTTTTAAATCGGACACCTTGTAATTTTTTTATATTTGGGTCACGTATCAAAATTGGGTCATAATATAAAAACTCTTCTTTGTATATCTATTTTGTATCTATAAAAAAATACATGCAACACCATTACCGAGCATATTTTTTTTATCTCCGAATACTTTTATTATTGCTATTAATAATAGCCATATCCCAGCGGGACTCGGTGTATTGTAGTTACTAATGAAAAATGTAATAGATATGATGTAACTTTTTTTCATTGACTAATTGTATAATTATATTCGACGTGTTGTTGTATTTAATGAAAGTCAATATCGGAACTAATTGACGTTGTTAATAATTAGGTTTATTAAGTAATGATAATAAAAGAAATGTATAACTGGGTCATTATAAGTAAAATAAATGTAAATTCTAGTTGACTAAAGTCTGGAAAACTTGGACGTTATATGTAAAATTTTAAAATATTTCAAGTGATTGAAATCTGAAAACTTAGCAAACTGTCCGGAAATTTTGCAGAAAGTTAAAAATTAAAATGAAAATACAAGTGATACAAATCAGAAAACCTTGTAAATCATATACAGGGTGGGCCAATTACCTTCCCGCGGTTTGTGGCATCGAGACTAGTAAAGATATCAAAATGAAAAAAAACTGTTTTATTTGGTTCGAAAATCCCTACAACTAGAAAATTTTTTCATTTATACAGAGTGATCCATATACGGGCGGCTAAAAAAATTGTAATTTTTTTAAATGACGTACCCTATATATTTTTACATTTTTAGATTACTACTTTAGTGGCCTTTATGACAATATTTTATTTTTTTAAATCGGATGCTGCGTTGCCAAGATATTCAAATTTTTATTAAATTTTCTGAAAAATCGCTACATTTCAAAATCATTCAAAAATTAATGTATTTTCCGAATTTGAAAATGAAACTTTGGTTAAAGTTAGTTTAGATATGGATGTAAATCGTCCATATTTCATTATTAGTTAAATATGTACAGGGTGTTTATAATATAAGATTAAAATTTCAAAATTGTAATTATAAAAATCTTTGTTTTTTTAAATGAAACACCCTGTATATTATTTAATATTTAGAAAGCCTAGTATGTGGTATGTATAGAAAGCCTGTAGAATAGGCTTTCTAAATATTAAATAATATACAGGGTGTTTCATTTAAAAAAACAAAGATTATTATAATTACAATTTTGAAATTTTAATCTTATATTATAAACACCCTGTACATATTTAACTAATAATGAAATATGGACGATTTACATCCATATCTAAACTAACTTTAACCAAAGTTTCATTTTCAAATTCGGAAAATACATTAATATTTGAATGATTTTGAAATGTAGCGATTTTTCAGAAAATTTAATAAAAATTTGAATATCTTGGCAACGCAGCCTCCGTTTTAAAAAAATAAAATATTGTCATAAAGGCCACTAAAGTAGTAATCTAAAAATGTACAAATATATAGGGTATGTCATTTAAAAAAAATACAATTTTTTTAGCCGCCCGTATATGGATCACTCTGTATAAATGAAAAAATTTTCTAGTTGTAGGGATTTTCGAACCAAATAAAACAGTTTTTTTTTCATTTTGATATCTTTACTAGTCTCGATGTCACAAACCGCGGGAAGGTAATTGGCCACCCTGTATAAATTCTAGTTGACTTAAGTCTGGAAAGTTTGGAAGCTATATCAAAATTTAAAAAATCCAAGTGATTTAAATCTGGAAACCTAGCAAAGTGTCTGGAAATTTTGCAGACTGTCCAAAATGAAAAAAAAAATCCAAATCAGGAAAACTCGCAAACCGTATACAAAATGTAGTTGACAAAAGTCTGGAAATTTTGGAAGTTATATTAAATTTAAAAAGTCCAAGTGATTTAAATCAGGAAAACTGCAAACTATCTGAAAATTTTGCAGACTGTAAAAAATTTAAAAAAATCCATGTGATACAAATCAGGAAACCTCTCAAACTATATGTAAATTCTAGTTGACTTAAGCCTGGAAAGGTTGGAAGCTATATAAAATTTAAAAAAATCCAAGTGATTTAAATCTGGAAACCTAGTAAACTGTATGGAAATTTTGTAGACTATTCAAAATGAAAAAATGTCCAAGTGATACAAATCAGGAATCCTCGCAAACTGTATACAAAATCTAGTTGATAAAAGTTTGGAGAGTTTGGAAGATATATAAAATTTAAAAAAATCCAAGTGATTTAAATCTGGAAACCTAGTAAACTGTATGGAAATTTTGTAGACTATTCAAAATGAAAAAATGTCCAAGTGATACAAATCAGGAATCCTCGCAAACTGTATACAAAATCTAGTTGATAAAAGTTTGGAGAGTTTGGAAGATATATAAAATTTAAAAAAATCCAAGTGATTTAAATCTGGAAACCTAGTAAACTGTATGGAAATTTTGTAGACTATTCAAAATGAAAAAATGTCCAAGTGATACAAATCAGGAATCCTCGCAAACTGTATACAAAATCTAGTTGATAAAAGTTTGGAGAGTTTGGAAGATATATAAAATTTAAAAAAATCCAAGTGATTTAAATCTGGAAACCTAGTAAACTGTATGGAAATTTTGTAGACTATTCAAAATGAAAAAATGTCCAAGTGATACAAATCAGGAATCCTCGCAAACTGTATACAAAATCTAGTTGATAAAAGTTTGGAGAGTTTGGAAGATATATAAAATTTAAAAAAATCCAAGTGATTTAAATCTGGAAACCTAGTAAACTGTATGGAAATTTTGTAGACTATTCAAAATGAAAAAATGTCCAAGTGATACAAATCAGGAATCCTCGCAAACTGTATACAAAATCTAGTTGATAAAAGTTTGGAGAGTTTGGAAGATATATAAAATTTAAAAAAATCCAAGTGATTTAAATCTGGAAACCTAGTAAACTGTCTGGAAATTTTGTAGACTATTCAAAATGAAAAAATGTTCAAGTGATACAAATCAGGAATCCTCGCAAACTGTATACAAAATCTAGTTGATAAAAGTTTGGAGAGTTTGGAAGATATATAAAATTTAAAAAAATCCAAGTGATTTAAATCTGGAAACCTAGTAAACTGTATGGAAATTTTGTAGACTATTCAAAATGAAAAAATGTCCAAGTGATACAAATCAGGAATCCTCGCAAACTGTATACAAAATCTAGTTGATAAAAGTTTGGAGAGTTTGGAAGATATATAAAATTTAAAAAAATCCAAGTGATTTAAATCAGGAAACCCAGTAAATTATCTGGAAATTGTGCAGACTGTTTAAAATGAAAAAATATCCAAGTGATAGAAATCAGCAAACCTCGAAAACCGTATACAAAATCCATTTGAGTAATACCTGAAAATTTAAAAAAATCCAAGTGATTTAAATCTGGAAACGTAGCAAACTGTCTGGAAATTGTGCAGACTTTTCAAAATGAAAAATAATCCAAGTGATACAAATCAGGAAACTTTAAAAACCGTATACAAAATCTAGTTGACAAAAGTCTGGAAATTTTGGAAGTTATATTAAATTTAAAAAGTCCAAGTGATTTAAATCAGGAAACCTAGCAAACTATCTGGAAATTTTGCAGACTGTAAAAAATTTAAAAAATCCAAGTCATACAAATCAGGAAACCTCTCAAACTATATATAAATTCTGCTTGACTTAAGCCTGGAAAGGTTGGAAGCTATATAAAATTTAAAAAAATCCAAGTGATTTAAATCTGGAAACCTAGCAAACAGTATGGAAATCGCGCAGACTGTACAAAATGAAAAAAATCCAAGTGATACAAATCAGGAAACCTCGCAAACCGTATACAAAATCTAGTTAACTACTGTCTGGAACGATTGGAAACTCTTTAAAATTAAAAAAATCCAGTTTTTGCAGACTGTAAAAAATTTAAAAAAAATCCAAGTGATACAAACCAGGAAACCTCGCAAACCATATACAAAATCTAGACGACTAAAGTCTGGAAAGTTTGGAAGTTACATAAAATTTTAAAAAAAATCCAAGTGATTTAAATCAGGAAATATAGTAAACTATTTGAAAATTGTGCAGATTCTTCAAAATGAAAAAATGAGGTGATACAAATTAGGAAACCTCGTAACCGTATAAAAAATCTAGTTGACCAAAGTCTGGAAAGTTTGGAAGTTATATAAAATTTAAAAAGTCCAAGTGATAAAAATCAAGAAACCTCGCAAACCGTATACAAAATCGAGTTGACTAATGTCCAGAAAGGTTGGAAGCTAGATAAAATTTAAAAAAATCAAAGTGATTTAAATCAAGAAACCTAGTAAAATGTCTGGAAATTGTGCAGATTATTAAAAATGAAAAAAATATCCAAGTGATACAAATCAGGAAATCTCGCAAACCGTATAAAAAATCTAGTTGACAAAAGTCTGGACAGTTTGAAAGTTATATAAAATTTAAAAAAATCCATGCGATTTAAACCAGGACACGTAGGAAACCATTTGAAAATTGTACAGACTCTTCAAACTAAAAAAAATGAGGTGATACAAATCAGGAAACCTCGCAACAGTATAAAAATCTTGTTGACTAAAGTCTGGAAAGATTGAAAGCTCATTAAAATTTAAAAAAAAAAAACCAAGTGATTTAAATCAGGAAACTTAGTAAACTATTTGAAAATTGTGCAGACTATTTAAACCAAAAAAAAAATCAGGTGATACAAATCAGGAAACCTCGCAAACCATATACAAAATTTGGTTGACTAAAGTCTGGAAAGTTTGGATGCTATATAAAATTTAAAAAAATCCAAGTGATTTAAATCTGTAAACCTAGTAAACTGCCTGGAAATTGTGCAGACTATTAAAAATGAAAAAATATCCAAGTGATACAAATCAGGAAACCTCGCAACCGTATAAAATATCGAGTTGACTAAAGTCTGGAAAGTTTGGAAGTTATATAAAATTTAAAAAAAAATCCAAGTGATTTAAAATCAGAAAAAATATCCAAGTGATACAAATCAGGAAACTTCGAAAAAAGTATACAAAATCCGTTTGAGTAAAATCTGAAAATTTAAAAAAATCCAAGTGATTTAAATCTGGAAACGTAGCAAACTGTATGATATCATAAAGTCTGGAAATTTTGTAGACCATTAAAAATTTAAAAAAAAACCAAGTGATATAAATCGTGAATCATAGTAAACCTTATATAAAATCTAGTTGTACTGATTTATTTTATTTTTTGAATCTATCAAAGGATATAAAAAGCATATGGAACAATACCTCGACTATGTATACCGATTCTAAACCGAAGTCCTCTCATTTACCATTTACTTTTTATAAAAGGCGAATCGAAACAAACGTAAATTTCAATGGCCTGGTGTTGAAATCGACTTGGCTTTGTAGCAAATATAATGTCGATGTAAAACAATGGCGAGTCGAGTTATATATAAACGGAACGAGTGCTATTATGCTAAAAGTTGGTTACAATTCATATCTGTTGCCGTATTCGGATATACTGAATGGCTTTAGACCGGCCAAAACGACAATAAATATTCTCTATACCATTTCTTAGTATTTATTTTGATTATTAAAGTACTTAATTCTCAGTTATTAATAAAATATATATATCTATTTATATTTTTAATTCAACGTTCCAATTTATTTAAACTATACCCTAAGGTAAATTATTTTTATTTGATACGCCCGTTACACTCACGATCAACAATATGAATGTATAAAAGCAAATCTAATATCTTATATCTAATTATATTCAGCCTAAGGGCTATTTTTTTTAGATACATTTTTAAAGGTAAAAACATTCATATTTATAAACGCAATTATTTTTCATTATTTAAACTCGAGATACATTTAAAATGTATTTTAACTATCCAAATATTTTTAGAATTCTTCCAGTCTTTTTAGAACTTTTCAGAACTATTTGCCAAATTTTCAGAAATATTTAGAAAGTTTTATAGATATTTACAAATATTTTTGGAATATTTCGAGTGTTTTTAGAACTTTCCAGAACTGTTCAGATTATTTTCCAACTCTTCAGAAATATATAGAATATTTTAAAGACATTTCCAGATATTTTTAGAATGTTCATAAATTTTTTAGAACTCTCAGGAACGATTCAGATTATTTGTCACATCTTTGGAAATATTTAGAATATTTTAAAGATATTTCCAGATATTTTGGAATGTTCCTAAGTTTTTAGAACTTTCCAGAATGATTCAGATTATTAGTCAAATCTTTAGAAATCTGTAGAATATTTTAAAGACATTTCCAGATATTCTGGAACATTTCTAAAGTTTTTAGAACTTTCCAGATCTGTTCAAATTATTTATCAAATCTTTAGAATATTTTAAAAATATTTCCAGCTATTTTTAGAATTTTCCAAAAAAATTTAGAATGTTCCAGAACTATTCAGATTATTTGTCAAGTCTCTAGAAATATTTAGAACATTTTAAAGACATTTCCGGATATTTTTAGAATATTCTTAAAGTTTTTAGGACTTTTCAGAACTGTTCAGATC